>NC_051169.1:19559690-19665192 GCF_013339725.1 Rhipicephalus microplus | reverse complement strand
GCAGGTTTATTAAATAATGAATCATATCACTATCAACCTATAGGGTTTAGGCAAAACTCAAACTAGCATAACAAATTATTGTGCTTTCGCGATTTTCCTTCGACTAATTCTTGCAGAGCCAGGCGAAGAACACATTCATGTTCTAACACGCTCATTCACGAAAAGCAGCTTTTCTAACTCCAGACTCATCCATCAAAATTAATGTTCGGCCACGTTGTGACACTTAGGCAACAACACCGCGTTCCTCCGTGTTGACACTGATCTACTCAGAGGACGATGAGGTGACAGCCACGTGAGCCAATCGGAACCGAGAAGACGGTGAATTTGAAAATAGGCGGGAATTTCCGAAAGTCCAGAATAGCACCCGGCACCCCCGACTTCGTTACCCCGAAAAAAGAGCCGCCCAGGCGATTGCGACAGGCATCTTTTACCCAGCAGCCGGTAGCTGTGAGGCTTCGTGTTTCAAAGCCGTCCAAAACAATGCTGGCTTCCACCCCCCGCAGCTGTAGCTATTCGCCTCTTGTACAAGGGAGGCCGAAGATTCTATTGGAAGGAGGTGCATCCAGACGGGAGTGAAGGAAGAGCCAAGAGCAGGACGCGGCTTTTGAATAAGAAAGACGGTAAGAAGTATACAGGAGCGACGCCTGGGAAGGATGCTCATCAACAACTCGTGTCGCGGGAACGCGTCCAAGACCTGCGGCGGCTCCTCATCTATCAGCAGTGTTTTGGAGAGCGAGTGAGCCCGCACACAGCCCTCACCTTTTTTTCTCTTTTTTTTCTTTTTAAACCAACAACAGAAAACAACAGGTCCGCCGACGTGCCGTGCCCTCCCTTTTCTTCTCCTGGGAGTCGCAGGAATGCTATGCCAAGCGCGTATTTCCGGGGGCGACTCCCAAAAACTCTCGAAGGCGCGCCAACCTGACGGTGGCAGATGCCGCGTGGGCGAAGACCAACGCGAGCTATCTTGCGCTGTTACGTGAGCATGATAGTCCGGTTATTTGACGTAAGCATGTGGGAGGTAGTGGCCAGATACTGCACCAGGGTGGCCAATCCTTCTCTGGTGAGGGAGTGCGTTCTCGGCGGTGTTTGCCGGTGAGGCCGCACCCCAGGCCTCCTAATGCAGTTCCATCAACACGCGGATTTTTTTTTTTTTAATCCGGTTGGGAACTGCGCGGTACCGGGATTTGAACCACGGACCTCTTGCATACGAGTCGGATGCTCTAACCACTACGCCATCGCTGCTCTCCTAGAATGGGAGCAGTTAGGGATAAGAGTCAATGGAGAATACCTTAGTAACCTGCGCTTCGCCGATGACATTGCATTGCTGAGTAACTCGGGGGACGAATTGCAACTCATGATTACGGAGTTAGACAAGGAGAGCAGAAAGGTGGGTCTTAAAATTAATCTGCAGAAAACGAAGGTAATGTACAACAACCTCGGCAAGGAGCAGCGCTTCGAGATAGGTAATAGTGCACTTGAAGTTGTAAAAGACTATGTCTACTTAGGGCAGGTAATAACCGCAGAGCCGAACCACGAGATTGAAGTAACTAGAAGAATAAGAATGGGGTGGAGCACATTCGGCAAGCACTCTCAAATTATGACAGGTAGATTGCCACTATCCCTCAAGAGGAAGGTATATAACAGCTGTATCTTGCCGGTACTTAGCTACGGAGCAGAAACCTGGAGACTTACAAAGAGGGTTCAGCTTAAATTGAGGACGACGCAGCGAGCAATGGAAAGAAAAATGGTAGGTGTAACCTTAAGAGACAAGAAGAGAGCAGAGTGGATTAGGGAACAAACGGGGGTTAAGGATATCATAGCTGAAATCAAGATGAAGAAATGGACATGGGCAGGGCATGTAGCGCGTAGACAGGATAACCGCTGGTCACTAAGGGTAACTGACTGGATTCCCAGAGAAGGGAAGCGGGCTAGAGGGAGACAGAAGGTTAGGTGGGCAGATGAGATTAAGAAGTTTGCGGGTATAAATTGGCAGCAGCAAGCACAGGACCGGGTTAACTGGCGGAACATGGGAGAGGCCTTTGTCCTGCAGTGGACGTAGTCAGGCTGATGATGATGATGATGATGATGATAGTCCGGTGTCGCTGGCACTATCGACGAATGGGTGCACACATTCACAAGAAAGAGGAAAAAGAGAGAAAACGAGGACAGAAACTCAGCCAGGTAGGGTGATTGCGTGCGCGTGGGCGACATCATTATTTGAATGAGCTTGAGTGGAGACGACATTGGTGTTATTACAGCGGACAGCCGACATCGACTGCATTAGCCGACACTTTCTATCATTTGGCCAAGGCTGCACGCCACTTAGCCAAGACGAGTTAGCGCTAATTGACACTAGTTAGCAGTAAACTAACAAACGTCATCATTCAGACAAAACAGTAAAATATATACCAGCCATAATGTAGCCAGCAAGAGCTGATATTAGCCAGGGCTTGCCAGTGCTGGTAGTATGCGAGTAAACGCAGTAGGCATGGGCGTTCCTTACCACAGCTCATTAATCACGGGTGTGTGTGTGTGTGTGGGGGGGGGGGGGTCAAAGATAATGTGAACTTAAAGAAAACAGTGTATTTGATCGAGTGCTAAGGTTTTCAACTCGTGGGATCCTTCAGGAACAGGTGCTCAGAGTGGACATCACAGCCTTATCGATATCAACCTCTTGCTTATCCACACAAGATAGTTTTAGTTCCGGACGGTATAGTCCACTGTGGCGTCCAAATGCGTACACATACACTGTGACCTTGTGGAGTCTGTGTCGCGCTTTAACAATGCCGAAATATCGCAATCGTGAACATTTCCTTGTAGCTCAGCAGTCGATGCTCCTTTCTGATAATGGGGCTTTGCCTAGATATGCTGATACATGTTAAGCATGCCGATGATGGTGAAACTCTTTCTTATAGGTGAAGGTGACCTGGTAAGGGACACACGATCGCCACTGTAGCACGATAAGTGCAGACAAATTCATCGCAAGTGTTGTTCAGGGTATTTAATCATTACCGCATGAAAAAAAATATTTTTAAATATCTGTGTTACACGAGCAAGCAGGAACAATAAAAAAGAAAAATCGGCAGAATATCAATGAAGAACCCGAAGAATAATGAAACTCCGTGTTTTGTTGAGGCACTGTTATTTCTGAAACAAGTCGAGTTAGGTAGTCGTTTATAATAAAACTAATGTTTCAAAAAGAGACTCTCCTTCGTAAGCCACTTATACGTTTTACCAAGTTTAGGAACAGATTTCAACGGAAGTGGTCCGAACAGATTGCGCGTCGAATACGACGTGATTAAATCTATAATCCCGGTGATCTAAGCTGCGTAGGGCCATTCCGTTTAGCGAAGCACACGATGACGAAACTTAGGAAGCTCTGTAGCATTGAAATCACAAAGTGTAACGCTGATAATTTTATATTGATTGTTTTTTTATGACAGCAGCAAAAAGAAGACTCATATTGCTTTTTTTTGCTTTCGTTCCAGTTTCAAACCTACTATGATATATGTCGATGAGACAGATCCAGATGAAGGTAAGTGGACGCAAGTTTATTGAACCTTTTATCGCAGCTTTTATGAGAACTTACAGACAATGATGCCAAGAAAAGTGTAGGGATGTGATTAGAAGTAATTGTAGTGTAAATGCGAAAAAAGAAAAGTGGACGAGATGACTTGTCGCCGGCTGGGACTTAACATACGACCTTCTAATAACGCATCCTATGCTCTGCCAGTGAGCTACGGTGGTGGTCATCGCCTTGTCCGCTTTAAAGGGTGTATATGTGCATTTAAATGTGAGAGTGTCAGTTAGAGCCGCCAACAGCCACTACGACGAGTGTGGAACGCTCCTTTCAGCCAGTTCGGTCCGCACCAACGACAAGTTATCTTTTCGTCCACTTTACTTCCTTCACACTTACATTGCAATCACTTTTAATAACATCCCCTATACTTTCCTTATCATCATTGTCTGTTCTGAACATTATTTTGTTTAACAAAGGAACGAGCCCTTAGATTTACACTTCTTCCCTTATTTTGTCACAGCGTTAGACAACACATAATCGTTAAACTACGAGAAGCTATCGGGACTTAATCACACTATGCATTTGTAATGGTCTTCAGAGTCAGAATTATGGAAGGCACAGCAGAAAATAGGGGCTTCGTATAACTATAGAAATGCGCATCACGAATTTACGTAAGTCCACGTTGAGTCTCGTTCCACTGAAAAAATTAGGTGATCTGTCGAACTAATAATACCCAACAGTGCTTACGTGGCTTTTGATAAGTGAGGAAATTTTGGCTGTGCTCTTGCATGGCTTCTGTGAGCTTGCAGCATGCCAAATTGCAAGCTACCAAAAATGATCACATTGATCATGTCTATGTTTTCTCAAAGGCAGTACGAGGCACAGGAAATATCTCGGAAATGATTTCAACTCCAACCGTGAAGTACGCGAAGAAACTGACGTTTCGGAACCGACTCGGTTCCTTCCTCAGGTATGACTGGGACTACGTAGTAGCGGCGTCTTCAAAGCACTCGCAGGTGTGATAATGAATCCTCCTCTTCTCTCTTTCTCTCTCTATCGTTTTGCCGTGGAGCGCAGTCCGTGTGTATACACTTGGGGAAGGGTTCAGAGAGAGTGGTTGATGTTTTGTTCCCCCCCCCCCACCCCAGTGTATACACATGGACTGCGCTCCATGGCAAAACGGGATAGAGAGAGAGAGTCATTAACCGCCCTTCGAGTGTTTGAAAATGCCGCGGGTACGTAGTTCCAGTCACCCCTGAGGAAGGAACCAAGTCGGTTCCAAAACGTCGGGTTTCTTCAGGTACTTTTTGGTTGGAGTTCAAATCATTTCCCAGTTTTCATATCCAACCGGACAGACATCTGTCAAATGTTTACATTCAAGAAAATATCTTCATGTTTCACTTTACAAGCAGCAAATATTGTCTGATTTTTTTGTTTATCTTTTGTTAAAGTCACTTGCGGTACAACTGACATACCTAAGCTCATTGTGAACTTCAAATACTTAGTGGGTATAGAAATAAATCGCAGTGTATGCCAAAGTGACTTTTAGATATCCATAAAAACCTAAGTAGAGTTGAATCGTCCGTGAATGGAACGGTTACCAATATCAAATTAGTAGGCTGATCAATAAACGAAAGCGATACACAACGAATCGAGTTACACAGCCCTGCTAATATATCGGTTTCGCTATTTATCATAATTTGTGTAGGCTCAGAATTCGTACAGCATATTTATTTACAAATGCTGTTAATTAATATTCGTTTGTAAGAAGTAAATTGACTAGCTGCGTGGTTTTAGTTATATATTACGCTAGCTTAATTTGAGCTTATGTCTTCATATCTGCTATTGAATAATTAGAATGTTTTTTATCTTTTTTTTTCTTTTACTGCGGAAGGATTTTTCATGGTAAGTTATTGCCCTATGTTTGTACAATCGATTTCCCTTGACTCGACGTGCTCAACTAACGAAGGAACTATTTTCGCAATGCATGCTATACTACAGTCACGATTATCGCCATGGATGTGTGGTAAAAATGTTTTAGTTCTAGTGCAAGGTGCAGAAAGTTAATATTTTGCTTTGTGATATTTTTACTAATGACCACACATGCAGTCTTGTTTGCAATATTGATAAAAAATTTCCTTAAATTTCTTAATACAACATGTATAAGCCTTAATTTTCTAACCTCTTGTTTTATTAATCTTAATTTGATGTACAGGTTATGCCGGTGGCCAGGTGTTAACTTTTTTGGATGTTGTAAGATTTGAATTTTTTTCGGGTATAACTTCTTGGCGAAATCATTACTTTCAAAAATTCAAACATATGTATTGGACCTAAAGAAAATCGCATAAATGTAGAAGGTTTGGCAAATTTTAACACGTGTGCCGAGCTACCAAATTTAAGCGTGAACATGAATGGGCAGATAATCTTGATGGCATGCCATATGATCATTGTGACTATAGGGTCAATGCATACAGTGACTATATGCTTGTAGTGCTTATAGTGATGTAATATGCTTATAGTCGCTTTCTTTTTTACAATATTACTATTCTGATTAATTTACAGAGCCTGAGCCTCCTTTTGAGCCCAGGCAAGTAAAGTTAAAGAAGAACCAAGATGTCAAAACAGAATATGCACTCAAGGATGAACTGGGAAGGTAAGTAAACTCGCAGCGAGCTGTCGTCAACATTTGCCATCTTCAACGTCTTTTTGATATGACGTATTTTCCGTCCCAGTCAAAATTATGTAAATCTCTAGTAAGCTCCCAAGATGGGGATGGAGAAACGGATGAGACGGCATGCTTTGGAATACTCTTAGAAAATCTGCCTCCGCATGCAGGCAGAACAAAAAGCTGGATGCCTCATGACCTATAGTTTGCTTGAATAATTTTTTCTACCTTTGAAAACTCTGTCTTTGTGAACACCACGATGGCGAGGTACTATTTTAGAGAAGTTAATTGGAAGGGCGATAATTCAAAATTAATAATTTGTCTAAGAGCGTTGGAATCTGGGTAGCACCACCAGTAAGGTACTATTTGAGCTTATCCGTATGACTATGCCATTGGCTTTTAAGGGATTACAGACGTGTATGGTGAGCAACCATAAAGTAATATATATTTTTTACTTCTCTTGAAATCTTGCACTGGGAGGCTGTTTTAGTATTTCTACCCGAAACTCGACGTGAATGTTAGCGGCACTTGATTTTGCAGACTTGGTCATAAACTTGTTCTTTATCGCATTATATTAGGGACACGTTTCAAACTACTTATCAAAGTATCAGAAATTCAGATGAATGACATTGGAACAAAAATGAAAATGAAAAAAAAAAGATATGTGGAATACGGCTTTCGACTTTTGTTGGAGCCTTTGGAGCAACTCCGGAGGGCGTTTTATGTTTTCGTGTAAGACCATGTGACAATAGAATGCGTCTTGGTAGAAAATTCGCTCTGGATCTTTTGCTTTGCCAGACGAAACAGCTAAACCAACACAGCAGATCGTAGCAGAACGAGAGAAAGACTAGGGAAAGAGAGGGAGCGATCAAGATTGTAGGCATCCAGCTAGCTACCCTGTGCTAGGGGATGAAGAAACGTGTCTACAATATGAACTGAATGAAAAGTATACCACAAAACCCTTACTTAATCAGCATCGCATGCACGAAATAATAAAAAAATAAGTAACACAGAGAATGCATAGTCGTTTACCCAATTCTTTGTGCGCGGGCTTCAGTTGATCTGATGTATTAAAAATTGGTAAGGCTTTTTTATTCGAACTCCTGGACGCTATCATTGATCATAAGCTGTAACTTTCGCTTATCGCATTTGCATATGTGTATGGTGAGTTTCCTTAGCAAGCTGCTATAAATCTCTGTGTCCGGACTGGCCGCCATTGGCGTCCGAACTTGGCAACGTTTAACGTTAGAACATTATCTAGTGAGGCCAGTTTAGCTGTGCTATTTGAATAATTAGCGGTTGTCAAGTAGGATGTTACAGGGCTCAGTGAAGTTAGGAGGACTGATAAGGCTTATACACTGCTGAAGAACGAGCACGTCCTATGCTATCGTGGCTTACTTGACAGAAAAGAGCGGGGGTAGGGGTTCCTTATCCATAAACATATAGCTATGGTAACACTGTAGGAATACTATAGCATTAGTGAGACTGCGGAAAGTATCGCAATGAAACTTAAGAGGTACAAATATGAAGCTTGGTACAGGCCTACGCGCTTACATCCAGCCACGATTACTATTTAGTTGAACGCTTCTACGAAGACGTAGAATAAACAATGAGTAAGGTAAAGACACAGTATGCTGTACTAATGGGTGACTTTAACCCCAAGTCACGCAAAACACAGCCTGGAGACCACGCAGTGAGAAAATGTGGTATTGATCCTAGAAATTACAGATGGGAATGACCAGTGCAGTTCGCAGAGCGTGACAAATTACGCATCTTGAACACTTCCTACCGAAAACGAGTGAACCGTAAGAGAACGTGGAGAAGTTCTAATGGCGAAACTAAAAGTGAAAAAGTGATATAGATTTCATTCTTTGTGCACAAACGGGTATCGCGCAGGATGTGGAAGTGCTTGGCAAGGTACGATGTAGTGACCACAGAATGGTAAGGTCTCGAATTCGCCTAGACTTGAGGAAAAAATGGCAAAAACTGATATGCAAGACGATTAATAAACTATAGCTGAGAGTGAAAGTGTAGGATATTGAAGGTCTTGCTTCCGGATAGCTACTAGGCTCTAACCAAGGAAAATCACCTTTAGCGTTCACGCAATGAATGATAATCTGGCTAGTCTGCAGTAGAAGTCGGAGGTACAGCCATCAGACAGGGCACCACGGCAAGCTCTTCTGGGAGACAAAAAAGCTCCTTAAGGAACTTCAAACACAGCAGACAAGATAAAACTCAGCAGAGCTTTCGACGCTAATCAATAGGCACAAGGTAGCCAACATAAAAATGTATAACACCGAGCTAATTGACCAGGCTCTAAAGAGCGGAAGAGGCTTAAGAGCTCGGAAGGCAAAACTGTGCATAGGCAATAATGAGATGTATGCATTAAGAAACCCAAAAAAGCGAAGGTCACTGCCAGCTGGTGAAGAAATTCCACGGAGATCTGTAAAGCAGCCTAGACAACCAGGATGATATCGTAAGAAGCAGTGAGAGCCCAAGATCTATAAAGCAGCCTAGACAACCAGGATGATATCGTAAGAAGCAGTGAGACCTGACATTCCACCAGTAACGATAGGGGAAGTAAAAAAGTCCTCGAGGGAAAGAAAAGAAGCAAAGTCACTGGTTAAGACCAGGTGACATAAGACACGTTGAGAGATGGTAGAGAGATTGTATTATAAAAACTGACCACTATGTATACCAACTGTCTCCTGATGGGGAGGGCACCAGAATCTTAGAAGAATGCCAAGATCACCTTAATCGGACGTCAAACAGTTGAAAAATCACAGGCCGATCAGCTTACTGTTTGTATTTTACAAGCTATTTACAAAAATATTAGCAAATAAAATTAAAGTTAAAATTAAGCGGCCTTGCATCAGAGTTCAATCAACCAAAGACCCAAGCAGAATAAGATGATAGAGAAATGAGTGGCATGCAACCAAGCGCTATATATAGCTTTTTACATTATGATAAGGCTTTTGGTTCAGTAGAGATATTAGCTGTCATGCTGGCACTTTGGAATCAGGGCGTTGACGAAGCATGTATGTGTATAAACATACTGGAAGAAATCTATGAGGGACACGTAACCTCTATAATCATCCATAATGAAAGCGTCAGAATCCCAACAGAGAAGGGTGGAAGGCATGAAGCCACAATCTCCCGAATGCTATTCCCCGCGTGTTTACAGGAGACCCTAGATTGAGAAGAGTTAAGGATAATAGCTAATGGAGAGGCCCTTTGTACCCTGCAAGTCGCTGATGACTTCGCATTGATGAATACCTTGACTAATGAAGTACAACTCGTGATCACTGCATCATGATCACTGATCACTCCTGCCGACTGGTCACGTAAGCAGAGGAGTAGGTCTGAAAATGAATATGCGAAAAACTAAAACTATGTACAGCGACATCGGGAGAGAACAGCGCTTTGCGATATGTTGCGAGACACTGGAAGTAGTAAATTAATATGTATACTAGGATAAGAAGTAACAGTGAGCCGAACCATGAGAGTGAAATAACTAGAAGAATAAGGATGAAGTGGATCACAGTTCGGCAAGCATTCTCAAATTAGGAACGGTAGGCTTACTATATCCCTCTAGAGGAAGGTATATAACATCTGCATCCTACCGGTATTTATCTACGGAGGAGAAACACTTAAGAAGAGGGTTCAACCTAAATTGAAGAAGATGCAGGAAGCAAAGGAAAGGAAAATGACAGGTATACCCTTAAGGAACAGAAAAGAACCATAGTGCGTCAGTGAACAAACGGGTTATGAGGATATCATAGTTGAAATCAAGAAGAAGAAACAGACATGGGCCGGGCACGTAGCGCGTGGGCAGAATAACCGTTGGTCGTTAGGGGATCGTTGAAGATTGCAAGAGAAAGAAAACGCGCAAGGGGGGGAGACATAAAGTTTGGTGGGTCTATGAGATTAATAAGCCTGCGTGTACAACGTGACCGCAGCAATTCACGTTGATTGGCGGAACATGGGACAGATGCTTTTGTCCTGCAGGTGACGTGGTCAGGAGGAGGATGATGGTGACAATGTTGAGGATGACATGTTTGTGAGCTACAACATTTACGAATGAATCATTTCACACACCGAACTTGTTTGCAAGCCGCAAGCCTACCACGCAACGGCGAACATTTCAGCATTTTAACAAAGATGTTTGTCCGTCCCTCACAAAAAGTATGGTATGCAACCATACGGATGTCTGGAAGTTAAGACTAGATAATGAGTGCTTTACTGGTATACCATTTCTCACGACCGAATTGTGGCTGCGCAGAGGCAAGTTCGGCACGGTGTACCGCTGCGAGGAGAAGAAGACGGGCCGGATACTGGCGGCCAAGTTCATCCTGACTCAGCGGGCGGAAGACCGCGCGGACGTGGAACGCGAGGTGGAGATCATGCGCTCGCTCCAGCATCCGCGCCTACTTGCAGCTGTACGATGCCTTCGACGACTCCAAAAAACAGATGATCCTCATCCTAGAATTGTGAGTTGTCATTGATGGAGTACGATTTTAGCGCTTCATGTGGTTTCTCGTTTCCTTCTTGTACGCGGACTTCACATCGTTGTCTTCTTGTTTTTGAAATGATTCTCCTATGTTTTGTACAAAAAGAAACAAATGTTTCGAGCGTGTCCGTACTAGGCACAACTGTTGTGAAGTTTTACAGGGGCACCTCTTTGGCTTTCCGTGGATTACATTAGTGACAGGGCCTAAAAAATTCTAAGTCCTTCGAGCTTTTTGCTCGGAATATCCATGTATTTTTTTCCCTGCCTTGTCCGCAAGTTATCAGCTGAGGAATGTAAAGTGCGACTAATTCTTGACTTTATGGCCCAACGATATTGAACTTGCTTGGACATGTAGTGCTCCTTATACTTGAACAACAAAAAAAAAAAAACAAAAAAAAAAACGACCCAGCCTTTTCTTTTCAAATTTACGGAAGCAGATTGCCCACAGTGTAATATTAAAAGCTCGATTGATTACAATGAGCTGAGTGTTTCTTGAAAGAAAAAAAAAGCTTTCAAGTTTGCTTTCTCAAAGAGACACTGCATCAAAATGCAAGGCAAATTCAGTTGTCCCTAGATCGTATTAAAAAATGCGGTAGAGGAAAATGGAAAAAAAAAGTGCGTGCCGATGTAACTGGGAAATAAAAAAAGAGTCAAAGAGACAAACATGTAATATCGATCTTCAATACACTTTACTTGGCAAGTAAAAACGAATGGGGATCGATAGTGCAGTACACTTCTGGCGGTCATTTTTGGTGAAAGTGTAAAAGTCAGCATGGTACGGCTCTTGTTATGTGTAAACTCGCAAAAGACGGCACTTAGGCGTGTGCAAGAATAGGTGAAGCGAAATCACGAGGTATTCGCTTTCCTGTTTACTCAGAGCGACCTATCATCGCGTTACAGGTTAAGAGAAGGAAACTGCTTGGCTTCGGTACTCTCTTCTTTTCAGCACGTTGATTGTTAAAGGGGTTCTAAAAATACGGGAATCTCTGACGTCCGCTGGCCATGCCCCAGCCTCGCGGTCCGGCAAAGTGTTACTTCGCCGTGCTGTTCTCACCACGCGCATTGTTACTTAACTCTGGAAGTCGGATCTTGAAATCTCAGCCGCGATAAACAACAGGCCCTGGTGCTTCGACACTTATTTAGGCCACACGCCACCCTGCAGTCAGAATGTAGAGTTATGAGTGTATGTTTTTAAATATTTATTATAAAATGAAGGTGTTCATTTGACAAAATGAGCATGTTAGCAACGATTAATACCTTTGATTTCTAACAACCTTTACATTATTTCGTAGGGTTAGTAACAGCTAATGTAGTAAGTTACTGAGGCTGTTAGTAATGACAAAGGACGTAAAAGTTAATGCCCTTGTCGTTAATAAGTGAAGTGATAAAGGTGGTAATAAGACATTTAACAAGCAGTAACAACTCGAAGTTTCGAAGTACTTTTACCGTTTCTTTAAAGGTGACTCCAATGGTAGAAGTAGAAGTTATGCAGGCGCCAATGTTCTCGCCGACCTTTCGAACTGTTGAGCGATAAATAAAAAAAAAGGAATTACTGGTCGACGATCCTTTATACGTTCTCACATGCCTCAGCAGGCGACCGCTCGCGTATGCGCGGGGTATGCGAGGATGGCAAAAATTTTTTTCGATGTCGTTAAGAGCAAGAAACAGTTTTGGAGAGAACCGGAGGTCCAAGAAAGTTCGTCATTCCACGGGAGACAAAAGCAGCAGAAGAATGCGCGGATTGTGAGCGCATAAAAAGCGGGTTTGGAGGCCGAAAGGCAAGAGAGTGAGTGAGAGTGAGAGAGATAGTCTAAGCGAGTGAGCCGCAGGCATGTGCGAGGAAGGCGTACTCCGCGGCCTTGCGCACCACTGCGTGAGAGGACAAAAGCTTCCACCCCGCCTGGCTGCCGATGTTGTCGCCTCCTGCCACCAGACCAGCGCAGCAGCATGAGCGCGACTGCTACCACCACCACCACCACTGCCGCCGCCACCACCACGAGCAAACCTAAAGCCTCGCGAAGCATGTTAGTCGGGCCTGCGCACTCTATGCGCGGCGTGTATTTAAAGCGCCGCCCTAACCTTCAAGGGCCGGGGTGGATGCGAGGCCCGTCGGCCTTTTGTTCGGCGCGACCCAGTGCCCGGGAGCGATGCCAAGCACGGGGCTAGGAATAGCCGCCGCCGCCGCCCCTGACAGCCACCAGGAGAGCGTGCCTCGAGGCCGGTGACAGCCAGCTCGAGAGGAGGAGAGGGCCTGGCTTCGCATGCTCGCCGCTCTGTTGACCGGCGCACTTTCGTACACCGTGCTAGCATGCTGTTCGTCGCTGGTTTCATTCACTTCGCCCCACCACCGGCCGCCTACTACACGAACGCACCTATGATTAAGGCGTACCACACAGACAGTTGACGTGTATGTACCAGCTACAGTGAACGCTTCGTGGTTGTGGTACATTGCAAAGCCGTCACGCGGTCGTAATATTAATGGGCACCTGAATATAGAAGCAGTGTAGCAGCAGCCTTAGGGACTACAAGTCAATCCTGATGAAATACTATTAACGAACGTCTTTCAATTATGCATACAATACACAACGCGCCATTTGACATGGCGATACGTAGACGAGTCGTAAAGGCAAAAAGAAAGGAAATGATACTGTAACGTGGTCGTCACGGTGAAGAAGGATGCACTCGGACATGGAAAGACGAAACTTGTTATTGGGTGAACTTGTGTCCTGGAGGCCGGTAACAAATGTAGAGCCCACTCAGACTCACTCATGAAATATATTTGGTCCTTTGGGCTCACTCGGACTCAGGTTCATGAACATATTACTTACTTGGACTCACTCCGGCCCGTATTCACAAACCAACGTCAACCTTTCCTCGAGTTTTCTTTATCGGATTTAAACTTTTATTGCGCATGATAAACAAATTGGACCTGTATTCATAAACCAGTCTTGTCCTTATCTTTCACCCTGTTACCATTTTTGTGCCTTTACAACGCATGTAGAGAGTACATGAAGTTGAGGAAAACGTGAGGTAAGGCAGAGGTTGATTTTTGAATATGTGCCTTAGACTCTGATGCACGACTCTATTTGAGTATGAGTTAGCCGATTCATGAGTTCGTTAGCGTACAATGGGCCTTTTCAAACTCGGTGTCAATGCTCTTGAACACCAATATATGATGTAATCGGTGCTCTACTTCGCACCTTGTGATCTTGTACTTATGAGGTATCGGTGGTCGCAATCCATCTCGGGCATTTTATTAAAAGGGATGATTCACACGAGATACTTTTATCAAGAATGCCCGGGAAAGAGTTACCCCGGGTGGGGGGGGGGGGGTTGTAGCTCACAACACCCCCTTCCTTCGTAACTCACGCCTCCGATCGACGATATTTATCTGGCGTATGAACGCTGGTACTTAGTAGTATGTGCGAGTTGGCGTGAGTTTAAACGCGAGCCGGCGTAAAGCTGATAGTATAATGCGAAGGTATCTTTTCGATGAACGAGAAGGACATGAATCAGAGGGCTCAGAAGAAAACTAGGAGGCCCTAGACATTCGCCAAATGTACCATGATAACAGAACAAAACTAGGAGACCTTAGACATCCGCCAAATGTGCCATGATAACGAAAAAAAAACGTAAATCGGTGAAGTGTAAGCAAAAAGGACACTTGTCAGTAAGATGAGAGTGTCCTGGTGCTCTTTTGCCCCGTGTTCGTGTTTCTTCTGTCGCTACGACAACATTACACAAACTAATCGGGCAGTCAGTCGTACAGATGCTTATCTTGGCATGATGCACCCTTGCTCTGCCTGGCACCGAAGGGCACATTCGTTCTGCGCATCACGGAGGCGTTAGTGTTAGTCGAATGTGACTCTTCAATAGAAGAAGCTCGGCTCCCAAGACTAAACGTGAAACTTTCGGGACGTGAAAGCCTGGTCAGGCCTCAGCACTTATAAAAAAAATGACGGGCATCCGTCACTGCATTCGAGGGTGGCCAGCTGCGACGCGTCGCTCGCTCGTGTTTTTCTTGAAGCCCCGTTTCTTTACGATGCCTTCGTCCCGCTGACCCGCATAGCGACCGCTCTCCGTATACCACGCCCACTTGCCTCTGAAGCCAAGCGACTGTCGCGCTTTCTGTTGCTGCCGCTTCGTGTGACAAGCGCTGGTTGAGAGGTTTGAAACAGAGCGCAGCTGCGCATGCTATAATTTGCGCCCGAGAGAGAGGATCGCAGCAGCGAGCAGTGCACAGTCCACTGTTTGGGAAACGCTTCCACTTGACTCTCTCTGTGCGGCACGGGTTTTGAGAGCCCCAGCGCTACACGCCATTCTCCGGGGAGGGTAGTGGGGCACTTTACGTAACCGTTTTGTTTGTTGAAGGATTGTTGACTCCCCGAAGTCCTCAAGTTCATTTTTTTTCTTTCCTTCGCATTTGAAGAAGCGTGTGCCAGCCAGGGGCATCTGGCGCTTTTGCGGGCGGCCCGAGTCGTACGTGGGCGGATGGGGAGAGGTGGCTTTCTCGAGTCGGGTGAAAATATAGTCCGCTGCTCGGTCGGCAGGTTACTTTCTCTTCATGTGGGAGCTTAAAGTAAATAAAGGAAGAGCGCCCCAAAGATTCGCCATGGAAGGGCGCAAATATTTTCGCCCTACAGTCGAGAGGATGCCACGTGGACTGACGTCAGAGAGAGACACCAATGCGGCCCTACGTATGTGATCGTGGGACGGGTTCTTGTCTCCACTTAAAGTCGCTTCCCTGTACTGCTGAAACTTAGAAACTTTCAAATTTTATTTATTTGAACATTCGGGATGTTGAGGGCCGCGGTCTAAAAGCCTCTAATGTGCTTGACTGGGACCACGACCCCTTACAGAGGCGTAGTATAGGGAACACTTTTATTGAATTGAAAGTGTATAAATTGAGCAAGCAGTTTAGTGACACTTTATGCAATTGAAGTAAAGCATAAAGACTAAACATAATAAACTCAAAAGGGGAAACTGACGTCGGATTTTATAAAAAGGCGGAATACATCGGAACATAGCGCGTGCTACGCCCGACGACTATGAACTGCCGAATTAAAAAAAATGCATAGATGTCGAGCGTTTCACGCGCTGCTGCGAGTGCTTCTGTCCAAAAAGGAGGAATGTGGGAGACAACACCATAAAAACAGGTCTTCCTCAAAAGATTGTTTATCTTCACAGGAGGAGTGCCGATACCATGCGAGATTATGGGTATATAGCATTCTTTTGGCTTTTCTGAGGGAGGCCATAGACGAGGTGACCCATAGGAAAATATGTTACGTGCCAAGATGAGTTCTATCGGAGCTATTGCCAGGTAGGTCAAGCAGGCTAACTCCAGAAACGTCATCCTCATCAATACGACCTGGTATTGTAGAAATGCTTGGTTTTTGTAGTCCATGCGATATTGTAAGTTTCAGAGTATTCACGAGTTATTGTTGGACCTTACTGTAAAAGATACCGAAACACGTTCCGACCTGACCAACAAAAACTTCTAACTGGCAGTATCAAATATTGTCAGACTATTGGGACATGAAGCTTTTGCTTTAAGCCACGCGTAATTAAAGAAGTAAGGCTCTCATTTATATTCGCAAGATGCTTGCTCATTCATGGTCGTGTCTCGCCGTCATAACAAACAGACGTTACTTTGGGGCCAAATAACTGCTTATTATGAAATAAAATCACGTTTTCGTGGTACGCATCGGGTTAGCGCACTTCAAATTACCCGCCTCAAGCCGAACGTCTCACGCAACTGTTGCCGTGCCTTTCTGCACGTTGCCCGGCTTTTCTGTGCAGCCGCCGACACTATAGTAGCATGCAGAGCTAGAGCGATGGGGGCCACAGCAGAGCAACAACGGCCACTGAACGATTTCCTACCATTGGTTCCGAGATGGCAGACGTGCTTGGTTCAAATGAGTCCCGCTAGATGGCAGGACCTGTTCAGTTTAACCAGCCGAAAATTGAACTTTTGAACCACTCGCGCCGTAGTAACAGTCTGGTGGTTCTTTTTTTTTCAGGAATCAAACAGACACAATCGAACAGCATTTTCTTACGTCTCTTGAATGAATGGAAGGTTCTTTATTTACTGCAATTGTTCGATTAGTAGTGATTAAAGGTGGGCTGTAACTCTGACGTGATGGGGATTATTTTGCAAATGTCCTGCAGCAGCGCATATGTTCTCGTGCATTTACCTTAATTTATCGTAAGTAGGGCTCTGCTGCTGATAATTTCGTCATTTTAGACGTTGCTATACATTGAGATTTCACTTTCAATTAAGTTGTTATTTGGCTTTAGTGTTCCATTTAAGTTACTATTAAAGATACAAAACAGCGAGGCTTAAGTCCAATATAGAAGCACCTAAGCGCATCCGTAAAATGTCGCAATAGACTTAAGGCTCGCCAATCTCATGACAACGACATAGGGTCTCTGGATCACTGCAGGCACTTTTGACGAATTCGTACACAAACGTTTCTTGGTCTATATCTATTTGGGCAAGGTAAGATCTTCAGCCGCACTTGCCATCATTCTCTTTTCTCTCCCTCGTGCAAGGCACTCAGCGAGGCTCAAGCTGGTGAACTTCCTTTCCATTTTCTCCACTTATCACTACTCGTCCTGAACTACGTGTGTGCCGAGAGTGTCGTGAATTTCCAGCAGTGTCACAATTAATCAGACCTTTTTATATAGCACTACCTTCACCAGGAAAACTAGAGGAAGAAGGTCTGGTCCACTGGTAATGTCTAGCGCTTTATTTGGTATCCGAATCATAAGGCAGGCAATAAAAAAAAAACTGAGGAAAATAAGCGATCGCGCATGTGGCTCCTCTTCACTTTTAACTTTTTTTCCCTCGTGCCTCAGTTCAAAGTGGTTAAGTTGTAGCGACCGGCACGATTTTCCCAGCTTTCAATAAGCACCATAAGGTTAATATCTAGGATCTTTCAATCATAACGGACCACTTTAAGCTACCATTGACAATTCAGCGATTCGTGCCAGCGCTGCGAGGCTTTGGAACTGACGAATTGCCTGCAATAACACACTTTGCGAAACGAAATAGCTGTTCAAGAGCAGCACCGTAGTGAACTGGAGAAGCGGATATGGCGCGACGTGTGCTGGCTGGGCGGCCGCCGTCGAAGCAGCTCCGTTGCCCCACGTTGAGGAAGACGTCAGCGGTAGCAAATTGAGGGCCGTACGTCCGTGTCCTTTCGCACGCCTGTGTTTTGCGGCCAACCGGGAAGTTCGGAAAGGCCAGGACTTTAATTTAGTGTTGCCCTCAATTTAGACCGACCTTGTGAGGAACGCGCCTGCAGCTAACAGCTAGTCGAGAGAGTGACTTGCTTTGACACGGCCTAATGATGACACCTGGTGCGGTGCCTGTCGAGATAACAACACTCACAGTCTATGTTTAGCGAACCATAAAAAGGGTGACGGCTATTGACTTAACATATCTTTCTGTTTTGCCTCTTGACGGCTTTCTCGTCTTTTTCCAGGATCGAAGGCGGTGAGCTCTTTGAGAGGGTGATTGATGACGACTTCGTTCTCACCGAGAAAGCCTGCGCCATCTTCGTTAGGCAAATATGCGAAGGTGTCGACTACATGCACTCCAAAAACATCCTCCACCTGGACATGAAGGTGAGACAAGATCCCTCTGGTCACGTTCCTCACACCCGATTCTTTACTATCACACTACCGTTCTCTGATGACGTCAATCAGACGTATGAAGGTGGCCCTCGAAAACGTAGCATTCAAGGAGAAAATAGCACGTTGGTATGCTGCTTGCCTGCTCATTTTAATGGTCAGGCCTAAGGGAAGGTTGCGAAATGCTCGCGAAGAAAACACGGCCGGCTGGTCCTTGCACGTGCACTCTCATAGGCGTACACTTGGAAACACACACATGCATGCAGAGCGCGTGCGTGGGTGCGCGTTTGAGTCAAAAAGAGAGAAGCGAGAGACAGAAGAGAAGGAAATATTATCCAACACCAACCGGTCAATAAGTTTCAGCAAAACTGTTATTTTCAGTTTTTAGCGTTGCACAGCCGCTAACTCCCGAGTAAACTGAGCCATTCGGTAGAAGAGATTCTGAATGTCAAAGTAGGGTGGTCAGGAGCCAGCTCAGTTTATACGAAGCAAGTTCGAAAAAAAAAAAACTCTAGTGATAGAGGTGTGAAGGCTAAGGAGGAAACAATTTCGATATATTTATGTTCAAGCAGGAGTTATAATTGGATTTTACAGTATTGTTTATATGATTAGCACGAGGACATAATTTTGCATCTTAACGCTGAAGGACACACAAATGTAGATTGAAATAGCGAATGTAAGGAGACATCGCCTGGCTGTGATATATTAAAGAACGCAGTATTTAATAGCGATCTCGATGCCGCACGTCGAGGCGTGCGTCCTACGCCCTTGCGCTTCGCTCTTCGCCGCTGCGCTATCCAGTAACGCCGCTGTTAGTACGGGCATGCATGGTCTCCGAGATGCGCGGCGCGCTGGTGCGTGTGAACGCTAAGAACTGTTTCCTTGCTAGGCTGCTAGAATTGATGGCGTAGCTCAGTGAGTACTCGGCCTATGGTGTTTGAAAAAATCGTGTGACGTAAATTCAATTGCGGTCAGCAGAGAATCGGCCCGTTTCTCTCTCTCTCTCAGTGCCTGCGTTTGTGCGTTTGTATAAAAGAAAGAGAGTAAGATAGAGAGATAGCTGTTGTTATGATACAGACACTTCTGCCGGTGCATAGACTTTTCCAGAAGATGGCAGGAGCATTCCTCTATGAAGTGTCGCAAGAGTACAAAGGCTGACGTCGTTGCCTCGGCAGCGAATTTGTTTGGGGAGCCGTACATATTTACAGAAACCCAGACAGCAGTATAGTGGCACCCTAAGAGCCCTCGTTCAAGACATGTACATACATGCATCTGTGCGCGGGCAAGCGGATCAGACACAGTGAGACCATGCTTGGGAAAGAGTTGCGGGCGCCATATTTCACACTCTGAGCGAAATTTCAAGAGAATGTTAAGCAGATTGAGTGTGTGCATGAACAATTTTTATCGTTTCTTTTTTCCCTTTTCTATCCTCATGGCCGTATTTGAGCTCGTCTTAACTCTCGTTTCTCACGTAACTTACCTGCGCGGGCTGCATGACTAATGGTGAAGGCCTCATAATCGCGGCCATTAGTTTCTCGCGACTACACTGCATCAAGCAGTAGTAACAGCGCACAGCGTCCGCGTGGGTGGACTGGAGGGGTCATTAATCATTTCCACCGGCTACTGACAATCTGGCGATTTGGCAGGCGCTCCGCACGCACTGCTGCCTCACTGCATCGGCATTCGCCTAGGGCCCTCCCCTTCCAAAAATAAATACGACCAAAGTCAAGAGAAGAGAGAGATGAAACATTGAGATAATGAATCAAATACATTAAAAAGGCTTCTAAGCACAGGTGCGCGGTTTTTACTGCGATACTACGAAGATGCGTAGGCGGACATCTGCAGCGCAGGCGAGAGTGACTCGCCTCTGAAAAAATGGAACCGGATTACACGTGAGTCACGCACTGGGCAAGGTATTCGCGCTAAAATAGTAACCTGAAATAGGAAGGGTGTAGCGATGAAGAAGCAGCCAATGAGACGAGAGAGAGAGAGAAAGGGAGGAGAGAGGGAGAGATGGCAGTCACTCATTTTGGTGGCTGTATACTAGTGAGACCACCGTAGAGAGCCAATTTAGGAGCTCGATTCGTGTTCCGGAACGTTTCGTGGGAAGTAATATCTCTGATGTAGCTTTACGACACGTCACAGTTATAAATACAGCCGGTAATCGCGGAGACGCATCGTTAGTTTGCGTTAGGAGCAAGCACATCACGGCCAGTATGGGGAGTAATGGAGTTGCACACCGCTGAGTAATTGACTCACTGACAACAAACACCCAAAGACAAGAATCCAGCAAAGCTTACTGATAATACAATTTTGTAATAAACAGTGAAGCCTCCTTGCTGTGCTGGCCCTTCTTATTCTAGACGTTACACAAATTTATTGTATTTAAGAGTATATTACGTACTAGCGTTCAGATTTGTGCAAGAAGTGATGTGAAGCACGTGCTACGTCAGTCAACACTTAATATTTAAAGATACACAAACACATCCTGCATGCTTGCACGGCTTCGTACGAGGCGTCGTTATAGATGGCTTCAATAACAGCAGTAAAGGAAGAGGTTTTCTTTACTGTGTTTTGCCGTCACTTGCAGTCATCGCGCTTTGATTGGGGCCATATTTCATATACTCAAGTGCGCATGTGAGCTGATGACAGTGTCAGCATGATGCCAGCACGCGCTTACTTTTTTTCTTCGTTACTTGCTAGAGTTAATAAACTCGGTGCACTCATTTGATAGGGTCCGCTGCAAGCGAAGGGTAACGCTTAATTACCGGGCCTGGTTGGCAAAACTGGCGCGCACCCAGTTGGGCGCAGCTGACGCTTTGCCCGTTCCTTGCATTTGCAGCCGGAGAACGTTCTGTGCACTACGCGCACGGGCAACCGTATTAAGCTGATCGACTTTGGCCTGGCGCGCTTCTACGAGCCTGGCAAGAAGCTGCAGGTACTGTTTGGCACACCGGAGTTCGTGGCTCCCGAGGTCGTCAACTTTGACAAGGTCGGATTCCAGACAGACATGTGGAGCGTCGGCGTCATCTGCTATGTCCTGTGAGTAGTATGGTCTGTTTTGCCCCACTCACTCACTCACTCACTCACTCACTCACTCACTCACTCACTCACTCACTCACTCACTCGCTCACTCACTCACTCACACACCCACTCACTAAATCAATCAATCAATCAATCAATCAATCAATCAATCAATCAATCAATCAATCAATCAATCAATCGATCGATCGATCAAATAATCAATCAATCAATCAATCATACAGTGTACCGTGTACTAAACAGCATATTGAGGCACTCCATCACTTAGCCCCTGGCTCACTTTATAAAACTAAAAATCAGTCCCTCATGTGACTTCTGTGTTCACTTGGCTCTGGAATTAGTCGCTGCGCCGCTTGATCACTTTTCGACCCCTATTTACTCACTCGTTCCCAATGCACACTCTCGTATTTCGAGGTCCTACACAAACGAAAGCGCTTAAGCAAACAGGATGTTTGAGCAAACTTTAGCGAATGCATTGCCGGTTCGATTTCTTAATTGCAATACCCCAGTTAACCATGTCACTAACCTACACACGAATAGCATCGTTGGCGAAAGTATGCGCGACCAAACTTATGGATAGGACATTTCGTATACGCCCACACGTCCAAATATGTTCTCTCACCTGCCAGCAAATTACCAGTCCGTTAGCCAGCGTTGCTTTCAATCCCAAAGGCGACAGTACTTTTTTGTGGATATCTTTTCCTAAATAAGAATACGAATACATACACTGCCATTAACACATGTAGTCCACGACATTTTACTAGCAGCATTGCATTAGTGACAGCATTAATAACATCATTAATGACATACTCTGATGCGAGGTAGTCAAGACAAAAATAGAGATGCTTTTGCTGGCTCTTCTCGCGTTTTAGACCACCTCTTAAAACTCATAATGCTGTGCACATACGTCGACATGAGCAGTACTAGGAAGAAATAATTGCTCAAAATTATATGATCTAAATAACCTAAGCTTACGCAAAACGCCTGTTTTAATGCTGTGCCACTGACAGCTGATTTTCACAACTGTGCGCATTGAAACATGATATGGAGAGGCAAGCTAACCAACTTTACTTAAAATGCTCAAACCGAACTTGTAGTCACTAGTAACTTGGCTATGAGTTTGTGCGGATGCTGCATCAATAATTATGTAATCAGCAGCGGAGTGACATAGCGTCAATAATGGGTGTTCCTCGTTTCCCAATTCCAGTTTTGTAGTAAGTGTGATAGATTTGTAAAATATTCAATGTTCCCGGTCGCTCTCAGTTACTCTTTGAATGCCTTCTTTTCTTTCGTGCAATTAGAGTCTGAACTATTCACTGACCAATCCACAGGCTCTCCGGGCTCTCACCTTTCATGGGAAACAGCGAACTCGAGACGATGGCAAACGTCACGAGAGCGGAATACGACTTCGACGATGAGAGCTTTGACCAGATCTCCGAAGAAGCAAAAGACTTCATAGCAAAGCTCCTCTTGAAAGACAAAGAGTGAGTGTCGTCAAATGCGTATGTCATAAAAACAACTCTGATGGTAGAGATTAACCAGAACTGAAGAATGAGCTGCTGTCTGGACATCCACCCGCAATAAAAGCGAAAGACGTTGATCAGGTAGTTCATGTGAATGAACCATAAAGTAGACATATAAGTGTCAGCTGCGAATGATGTAGACGCGTGCAAAATACAAAATGCCCTTCGGCATGTTCCTTGTTTCGAGATGCATGTTACGACTTTAAATTCTTCCATTTGTTGTCGTACCGTGCAGGTTGGATTTCCGGACGCAGCAGCTGCTATTTAATAGAGACGATGTGTAATATGCAACAGGCCGTATGCGTTTGTGTATACTTCTGTAACAAGTGTATAGCGATGCACGTCTAACAAACGGCAAGAGTTCGAGAAGATCTGGAAGTTTCTAATGAAGCAGTTACAGGGATAGCTAGGTTTAAGTCTACAATCAGTTGGCCTGTTAGTCGTCAATCAATCAATCAATCAATCAATCAATCAATCAATCAATCAATCAATCAATCAATCAATCAATCAATCAATCAATCAATCAATCAATCAATCAATCAATCAATCAATCAATCAATCAATCAATCATCAATCAATCAATCGATCTATCGAATCAATCAATCAGCCAATTAATCAACCAGTCAACCAACCAATCGATCAATTGATCAATCAATCAATCAACCAATCAATCAATCTAAAATGACTCAATTGTATATTGTTGTTTACTAGAACCTGTTCTTGGGATGATAGCTGGTTCATTCTGTAGAAAGGTCGCTTTCTTGTCGCTTTCTTTTTTTTTTTTTGCGTCTATGTGGGTTGCGTTCTTCGTCTTTCTTTAGATTATATTGTTGTACCTATCCAACAACTTTTGACTATCGTCATTTTGTTTTCGCAGTGACCGTATGACAGCCGCCCAGGGCTTGAACCATCCGTGGCTTCGGGTAGGTGTTACAACTCCTCAGCCTATAGAGGAAATTGAGGCACCAGACTTTCAGGTTGGTCATTTGCCGCAGTGCTTTGGCACCGCGGTAGCCATCCCCGAATGCACGACCACCTGACCGATGATGCCCCGTCCACAGAAACAAAAGACCCGTGGCTCACTTTGTGCCCGTTGTCATCGGTCCCCCATCCAGAGACCTGTGGCCTGTCGTCCTGCATCCAGATCACTTAGTTGATTTCCAGGCATCCCTCCCCGAACCGCGTTTGGAACGAATGATTGGAATGATAGGCTGCGGCTCTGTGCCCTATTAATCCCTAGTGTTTGTGGATTATTGAACTTTGCCCATCGTTTATAGGGATCAGTTGTGAGGGCAATATTATTGAAGCACCAATTTAAAGAGTATAATTGGTGTTCGTTGCAAACGCAGTGAGTAGAGTAGGAAACAAAATATGAAGACCATTATTCCCGTGCAATTGACAGCCTGCTGCATGGGGTATTTTGTTGCGCTTGCCCTGCTTCATGATGAATGTATGCTACACTTGCAGTTGTGAATGTGACCCTAGTCGATTCATTTTAGAAGGGGAAGTGATTGCTCGTTTTCCAGCTGCCAAGCGAGAATCCCTCTTTCTTCAGAGATTTAACTCGAATAAAGCGACATAATCTTATAACCCACTAATCACCACTGAAACTCCCAGCATTAACTAGGAAACCAATATGCCACGTATGCCACATTTTCGCAAGATGCTTAAAACGCCGATTGCGAAAATTAAGGGCGAAAATTCCACAGTGCAATCTCACTACCACCGCAGCGATCGACCTAATGCACGCATTATGTGGTTTCTGCGTCGTGATAGTATCCCATCATCGTGTTGTAAAGGCAGAGCTTTATACTGAACGCACCAGGTGCACCTTTTTTTAATCTGGGACAAAACCAGTCTTGCAAGGAAATAATAATAAGGTTTGCACACATACCTGATCATGAATAATTGCACCGGGCTTTGGTTCTCGCATCTGCTTACTTTTTTAATTTCGAATGATCGGAAAAGCTAGTCATTGTTTCGCATCTAGTTGCTATAACTATAAAGACCGTAACATTCCGAAATATACTTGAAATGACTGGACACTGCATGAAATTTCGAAAATATAACGCTTTTTACGGCTCCAGTTTTTATGCATGGCAAACGCTGAAGTAACGCTGTAGGTTTTCGCGGTATATAGCTACGAAGAAACGTGTACTCACGCTATGCTAGCGCAGAAAAAGCTTGGAGCTGATAGTGAGTTGTCAAAGAACCTATGTAGAAGCGTTGGCTAATGCACATCTCCACACATGGCTTAAAAAGCTAAACTAGCAAGTTGTACACATATATGAGAAAATCATCAAAAGAAGCACCTTTTTTATAGTATTAACATTAACAGGGACAGTAATGAGGGACGGTAATGTGAGGGGTGCAAAATTCTATGTTTTTCCATATTTCTGTGCACTTTGTGTTTCATATCCTCACGTCCACTGTCTGATTTTTTTGTTGATACAGAAGGATAAGAAGAGAGACGACACGCAATTGGACAAGAAGAAGCTGAAACGTTTCGTCATCAGGAGGAGGTGGCAGGTACGAGTCCAGCTTCTTCGAATGTCTACTGAATTGACGTTTGTACTATGACGCGGAGACACCTTGCTAAACAAATCGTGCACATATCTGGGTGTGTCATATTAGCGTAGGCTGTTTATGTACTTCTTAAACAATGCCACACTATATACATAAGAAGTCGCCATCTTTAAAGTGCGTCCACCTGTTGCAGTGGTAGCACAAATTGTGGTTAGTAGAAAAGGTCGCAAGCCTGGCATTATGTTGACGGGGCTCTAAAGTTCACTAATATTTTTTGTATGAGGCATTTGTGCGCGTATGTATATGTTCATGTGTTTGGAGTTTTTATTTCGCAAAAGTAGGCCTAAAGGGGCCCTGCAACACATTTCGAAATAATCATCGAGTGATTTCATAAAGAAGGAGCTTATTTCCTAACAGATTTACTACCGCAAGCATTACTCAGAATCTGTCAAGCATGAACAAAGTTGCAAGATTTTGTCGCACGCTTTAAGCACTTTCTGTCTCGTTTCGTACCAGCGAACGCCATAAAAGCTACGCAGCGGGAAATGACAAATGGGACAAGAAGGTGCTCGTCCGTGCATCAGCGCGCGTCCTAACCTTGCGCACTTTGTTTTTTTTCTTTAACTGTGGCTTACTTGAAGGGTTATCACGAGCGTACTGCTGCATGCATTTGCAACTGTGTACAATTCTAGGACTGAGTAAAGCACGGGCACATCGCGGCATCTCGCGGAAGCCACGTTACCTATGCAACTCGCAGTGTTCAAAAATGCTAGTGGCCGTTGACTGGGTGTTTATGACGCAGTCATTTTGGATTATGACATCAATTGTCCAGAGAAGACTGGGTGATTTATAGCTCATATTGAACATTGATTCTAAATTCGAGACCGTGTGCTGTGTTTTAATGCTTGTGCCACGCGTTGCCACGGTCTTCTACTACCGATCGGCATCGTTTTCTGAGCAAGCTAAAATGTGTTGCAGCGTTCCTTTAAATCTACCGCAGCGTCCTCTGGCAGTACAAGGCTTGCTCCCATGATCACTTTTAGAGAGGCCGTATCTTTGGAATCGTATCACCGCACGCGCATCACGGCACTGCGATTTACGAAGTCAACCCAACTGAGTGGCCAATTACGAAGCTTCGCTGCATTCGATTAGTTTCGGCAATCAATAACCTAATTCTTGCTGTATGTTAAATGAACTCGCTCCGTCTACAGAGTGACCAAAACGGCTGATTTAGTGTCATTGCGCCATTACGCTCGAGCATATTTAGCACATCCTGGTGTCTGTGTTTTCCAGAAAATGGTGAATGCATTTCTGGCCCTGAGGCGCATGGGAGCCACCATCTCGCCATCTACGCCTTGAACGCTTAACAGGTGGGCTACGTGCTGCTCCTGGCAGTGCAGCTATTACAGCTGTCTGTACGCGTTTGTATTATTGCGTGAACGCAATAAGATGATTTTCTCGTTTCGGAGACAAGGCTTTTCTCCGTTAATTCTTGCTTTTTTATCGTAATATTGAATATACGGCTGTTGATACAGCTGGCCCTACTCAGATGATGTGTCATGCTTGTATCAGCAGCACTGGAGCCACCTAATAAAAAGAATACCCAGTTAGTGACGCTTAATAAAAAGCTCCTCTTTTCTCCTGACCGACTGAAATTTTCACTGCGCTGCTAACAAAACACTTAACCAGACTTTGGTGTCGTACGTAAAGGCTCACCTGCATTACCTGGTATATCTTTAATGATTATCAGTTAGAGCTGAAATTAAGGTGCATCGATTCACAGTTAAAAGCTCGCTTCATGCTTTATACCATCCCATTTTTTCTTTATTTTTCGATAGGTACTTTTTTTACACTTATAGTTATGTAGGAGTCTAGTTAAAAACGAAAATATAAAGCACCTTGGTACTGGCTTCCTGCGACCAAACGAAAAAAGAAAAAAGGGGGAGAAAAAAATAGGACAGAACACCCAACTCGTTTCGTCGTAGCCGTTACTTGTCATCGATCATGCGAGAAAAGCAGAAATTAAGGAGTGGTATTGCGGTTACCCGCCCCTAACGTGTATTCGTGCAAGTGCGTTGAAATTAAGCTCACTAGGGATAGAAACTCGCACTGCTAGCGCCCCAAGTTTGTACCTGCATGTAGCAAGCACGCTAGGGAGTCGTCTTGCCTTGCGCAAACCATTAAAAACTTGGGGCCGAGAAGCACTCAGCAGAGCCAGGCGCACGCGGCAGAGCCATTAGAGCTCGCACACAGTCACGCACAACCGCCGAGTGCGCACAGCAGAGTGCCGATCGAAGATTAACCGCAAGATTCTAGCGGCCATTTTGTTCTCACTTTCGTAATTCGCTTTAACTAAAGGTTAGTGAGGGTCGACTGAAAATTTTACAACAACGGTTTTGTCGGGATATCAAAAAGAGCAGTCGGTCGAGACTCAAGCGGCTTAGTTCGAGCTTTTATTTACGGAGTTGCCAGCTGTGGTGACTTGTTGGTGTGCTATTGCGCTCCAAAGAATGATGATGTGAATAGGATTGCCGGCCAGGCTATTGATAATGAGAACGTAACAGGAGTTCTGTCTTGTTTTTAGGTTTGCGTGTGTGCTAAATAACACTACACGCGTTCAAAAGTAATCCAGAGGCGTCCGCTATTTTATTCTTCGAAATACACTTTGCACTTTCGGTATCATAAACCCAACGATCCAGATAGTTTGGCCTAATGTCTGATTTGTGGGGTTTAACGTCCCAAAACCACTATACTTGGCCTAATGTCTCTGGAAATAGTTTAATTACAGTTCATTTGTATGCCAGTTCACGAAATCCTTGGGTATAGAAGACAGAACTGTGAATTGTCTGTTTACGATAGACAATCAAGATGCATTCGAGGGTCACGTGATTGGGCTTAGTCTCATTGAGATTCCCATGAAGTTGTCGAGAATGTCTTGCACAGTCGAGCGGAAAAGTTTACGAACCATGTGAGCGCGTGGCCAAAAGCCTCTTCAGGACACTTCCGCTACGTCAGCGGAGATCGACAGCACCTCCGCGCCTGAGGATCATCCTTCCCTGATCTATGGCCTGTCTCTTTTCTGAGAGGGTGCAAATAATTTTCAGCTTTGGCTTCTCACCGCGACGCGCTTTTTGTCATCTGCGTCAACGTGCTTCTGCCTCGAATATAGTTTATGAACACAACTTTTGTCAATTGCAATATATATCACAAAGCGATACTTAGCCAACAGAACGCCGTTCAAGGCATGCTGCAATAGCGTTGATCCTGCTATAAAAATAGAAATGTGACAGTCATACTGCAGATGAGCGCTTCGTGTGAGAACTGCGAACTAACAGTGCACTACGTGGCAGTAGAAATTGAAAGGCCAGTGAATAACAGCAGTTTGGCAGGGGCTCGCAAGGTTCGCAAACTTTTGTGGTTGAATGTACGTGCATAAGCGCCGACTAGCTTTATTTATATTTTGACATGGTATTTCGGTTCAATCAGGGGAATTATTACCCGACATAGGGTGCCGTCACTGGCTTTAGTATACTATGCTGAAAAGAAGAAATATGAGGGAGAAAATTTTCTAGTGTGTGATACTTCGTACACGCGTTTATCATTCTTTGTTGGTGCGTGTTGAGATACTGGTTGATATCCTCGAAAGCCTTCTGCCCGTTGCGTTTCTCACCATTATGTTTTCCAGCATTTCTTGCATTCCACGAAAGATGGCTAGTCGCGGCTGCTTCGAGCATACGATTTCTGTAACGTACACTATACTGCCTGTATACGATAGGCCGGGTCACATTACTGGTTCGTTAGCTGTAATGTTGGCAGGCTGAACAGGGTGGTGCCACCCTTAATCTTGTACCGCATAAAGTGCTCAATTAAACCAGAACAATGGACTCTCTTCACCTAGTTCCCGACTTTAACTAGCCCTTTAGCCGGGAACTAAGAGTGATAGACATATACACGATACCTTACTGCATGTCAAGAGAACACATCCAAACCTCATACTTGAGAAAGAAGGTACGAAAGAGGTTTGCTTAGTTACACAGGTTTGCGATGCTTGTCAGGTATCTCCGAGGCGCTGAGGTTATTCTGGTGTCATTTGCCTTTTTATTGCATGGTCGGTCTCGTGGAGAGCGTGGTCGGAAACCAGAAAGTTCGTTGATGTACTTTGAGAAGAATAACTGTACTGTGTAGTAGTGGTCAACCCACGAGCTTCACTTTGCATATAACAAAAATAAAATTATAAGTTGAACTGACCTTACGTACTCCCATGTCAGCCTCACTAATACATGAAGTAATGGCGCGTGTAGAAAAAACAAAACAAAAAAAACTCGATACACAATTTAATTACCCACAATTGAGTTATGCTATCTGCTGAGTGGAAATTATTTTTAAAGAGTGTTTGGAGTGCCGCTTTCTTTTTTCACACACGTTGCTATTGTGTTTTGTTTGTATTCAGTTTATGCGCTCAACTTCGAGCTACATAACGCGCATGCCTCGTTCAGCAATAGGGTTTTCTTTAGCGCATCTGTTGTTATGCTGTATACTTTTTGTTCATTTCAGAACCTATGAAACCTTCCAAGACCCACCATGTGTTCCCCGTGTCTTCACTCCGACTGATCTTCAAGAGAAGACTAACGTCACATTTCATCGAATCACTTTTCGTTTAACTCCGCAATTTCCATCTTTTTTTAATGGCAACGAACGTGCCTGAGCATGTATCTCGCATTTCTTGAATTACCTCGGCGTTCTGAGAGAACGCAATAATGATTGCAAGCTCTCTTGCAAACAAATGTGCAAGTGACTAATTTTATTGGAGTATTGAGTGATTTACCTCTGGCGTATCGAGAGAGAACTACGGATCAGCAGTGCTTGATTCAAAACATGAAACCTGAGACATGTCATTCTTATTTTGTAATTACCGCCTCACAATCACCGTTAGAGCCGTCAACTAAAACAAATACTTCACGAAGTTACTGCTTAACTTCGCTATGAGGTGCTGAGATTTTCGTTAACGTAGCTTTCCTATTTAAAAACAATAAAAAGAAACAGCCTAATTTTTGTCCAGGTTAGTGCGTGGTACACTATTCAGTGAGGTTAGAACAGAAATGCTTCAACTTTTTTTTTGCACTGTTTACTCATAATGCCTCGCCACCATAGGAACATTGCCTACACTGATTTAGCTTCGTATGGTCATGTCAGACACGCTTTTAAAAGTGTAAGAAAAGCCCTGCGGTGGTTGCTGCATCTATACCCAACGAAAAATGTGGACGCCCAAGCTCAAGCTGAAAAATTGTCATTGATTAGCTGGCTAATAGTTTTATTTTATGATTGGCTCGTATACACAAAGATACAGATTGCAGAGTAATCACGTGAGTGATCCGGATTATGAAGAGAATTTAAAAAGAGCAAATGAAGCATTTAACTAGGTCAAAACAAAAGTAAAATAAACTCTTGAGGAAGGGTTTAGCAATGAACGCTTTCCGATTAAAAAAAAATCTTAACAGCTGTCCAGGCTTCCCTGCTTTTTGTGCCTCATTTTCTACCCCCAAACACTCCCCGGCAAACAAAGATTTTTTAGATGCAATTTCCATTCTATCCCCATTCCCAACTTTCTGTACAGTGTTGGCGTGGACTGTTTTTGTATAAAGGTGTCCGTGAATTGTTAAAACTTTGCGCTTTTCTGCCGAAATGTTTAATAAAGTTGTCTGTTTCTTACCAACTGGTGTCGTACATTGTGCTCTTAATTGATACCACCCTATATTCTAACCACACAATTACTGCTTCGCGCATAACACGGGTAATCGCTCAATTGCGTGGGTAGAATGAACACATCATGATCAGGAGGATGAGAAGGAATGAAATCGCAGCGAGAGATAGAGAGACTTGCGGGATTTCGCCACTTTATTCTTGAAACTCAAAGCGAGCGGCGATGGCTGCCTGCTTTCTAGCCGCCAGCCGTGAGGATTTGTTCTCGTCTAGCTCACGCCGTAAGCTCCGGTAACGAGCAGCGCGAGAGGCGCAGCGCTGTGACTGAAATGTGATGATGCAGATGACGACGGTGCTACAAACTTTTTTTAATAAAAAACAGCAAGTTTAGGTGACCGTGCTGGGCCTCCCATGAGGGGACGTCAAGGGCTTGCTTCGACGCCGCCTTACGCTTGGTCGCTCATGTAGATGTAGATCTTATGGCTCACACCCACCATAGGGGAATTGCCAAGAATCGGGTAGCTTAACAAAAAAAAATATATATATATATATATATATATATATATATATATATATATATATATATATATATATATATATATATATATATATATATATATATATATATATATATATATATATATATATATATATATATATATATATATATATATATATATATATATATATATTTACATACTACCCAAAGTAATATTAACAGAAATATAGATCTTTTGCTTGTTCTGTATTTGCGCACTTTTCTTTCCTCTTTGTGTCCTTTCACTTTTTCTGGGTGTAATATAAGATGCCTGTCATTGAGGTAGATTTAATTTGACATACGTTCTTTGAAACAACACTGACTGTATATTTGGCGCAGCCCGACGCAACGGAGATAATATCTGCTTGTCGAGTGATCTTGCTACTTTTTTTTTTCGACTTGTGTTCTATTACAACCTATAGTTGCACATAAGGTTTTCATGAAGAACATTATGCATCTTATGAACATTAAATTATCATGCCGAAGAAATGAAAAATTCAATATACCACCCATGCCATTGCGAATTGATAAACTATTCATAAAAAAGAACCATATGAAGCGCAACTATGCAACGAAGAAGAGAAAGATACGATTGGCTTGCGTGACAGCAATTGCTCCTTAAAAACAGGGACTAGGAATGCAACCGCTTCCTAAAAGAACAGGGACTAGGAATGCAGATAGATAACATTAGGCCAATCACTTTAACATCACACGTAGTTAAGTTAATAGAAAGAATACTTTACATTAGAGTTACGAAGTTCATAACAGATAATGCGATACTCAGTGCGTGCCAGATTGGATTTAGACCAGGTTACTCTATATGGTGGGCGCATGTTGATTTAGAGGCTCGTATAAAGCTTGCTCGGCACAGACGACAATATGCAGCCCTAGTAACCCTTGATTTAGCCAAGGCATATGACAGTGTTGAACATGCTATTCTTATCAATGTCCTAAAGATCTTACGTTCCCGCAGTACATAACAAATTGGATATACGAATTTTTAAAAGACAGAAAATTCTATTGCTTCCAACGAGGTATTTCCACGCCGAAGTATAGCCAAACGAGAGGTGTTCCTCAAGGCTCTGTTCTATCGCCTGTGCTATTTAACATTTTGTTAAGTTCAATACCACAGAGTGATAAGGTACACGTATATATATATGCAGATGATATCGCGTTCTTTGCATCTGACAACGATATTTATTCACTACATTCGACTTTACAGTGTTATTTGGCAACATTAGAAACCTGGTTTCAGAAAATTCATATGAACCTGAACGTAACTAAAAGTGCTATAATAGTTTTTTCCGTTGGACGCACCAGTTACTATTTCTCTTCAGTACCATCAAGAAATAATACCCCAGGTTAATTGTATTAAATATCTGGGTGTACTGTACGATCAAAAACTGAGCTGGCGTGACCACATTGAATATATTAAAATTAAGGCTACACGCGCTGTTGGAATGGTAAGTAGGCTTGGCCGCCTCCGTTCCGGTCTTCGCAGAGATACGATGATCATGATTTATCGCATGTACGTTCGTCCGATTCTTGAATTTGGATGTGTACTATTCTCTGGTGGACCAGCATACAAAATAAACCCCCTCATTCTCTTAGAGCGGGAAGCCCTACGTAGTTGTTTAGGTGTGCCAAAATTCACAGCTAACAATGTTTTGTATCAAGAAGCTCGGATACCCACCCTTGCTTGCAGATTTCGTATTTTAACAGTAAACACCTATTTAAAATTTTCTGAATCCACTTTAAGAAGGCGACAATTTGTATTCTTTGCCGAGCCTGGTGTCTTTTTCAATGAGCATTGGTCCCGTTTATATAAACCCCAAGTGCTATTTGTTCAAACACTTCTAGATGCTTTAAATGTTAATATATTCGAGATCACACCATCTGTCAAACCAATCGGCCAAGTGCAAATAGAATTTGACGATATCTTTCCCATGAACGCTAAACACTTGCCCTCTAAATATTTGATTGGTTTATTAGAACAACACCTGTCTCAATTAGGTACTAATACAGTAATTGCAACGGATGCATCTATGAGTGGCGAGAAGGCAGGTGTGGGTATTTTTTCTCTCTCATTATTCTGGTCATTTTCATTACGCCTCCCAGATTATACACCAATATTTGAAGCAGAATTAACGGCCGTTATACTAGCTATTCGTAAACTTCCTTTGACTCATTCGACAGCTGTGATAGTGACTGACTCGTATTCTGTGTGTTCATTCTTATCATCGTCGTCGACATCAGCAGTACTAGAGACTTTTAAATCATTACTCCCAGCAAACATCCGTCTAGTGCGAATGATATGGGTGCCAGGCCATCGTAGTATATTTATAAACGAGATGGCTGACAAACTTGCGCGAACATCTCTTGATCTTCCGATTGTGCCAATTAAGCCTCCTACAGCGTATGTAACATCAGCGAGGTTTAGAAAACTTTTCCTTCTTGAAGACTCATCTAAAACCATGATACCGAATCCAGATTTCTCGCACCTGCACTTCACATGGAATAATAAGTGGTGTCCCACGCGTAAATTGGAAGTCTTGGTAACAAAATTACGTTGCCGTGTACCACCTCTTAATTTCTACTTAAACAGGTCTGGTCTGGTGCCATCCCCTCTGTGCTCAAGCTGTAACGAACCTGAACATATCGACCATTTTCTTATCACATGTCACCGATTCGAAAATCAAAGAAAAAACTGCTTCGAAATTTTATTCAGAAAATTAGGAATATCACTTAATACTCCCAATATTTTGTCTTTTGGGGCCATTTCATTGGGACATAGCGACAGGAACATCTGCGGGGCTCTCTGCGATTTCATATATAACACAAGAAGATTACCTTGCTGAGTCAGCCATCAGCTCTCGAATTTTACTAGTCACACTACCACTTACTATTTAGCTGATACACTGCAATGATTCAACTTTCAGGAGAATTTCATATAACGATTCCACCACAGATATTTAACAAATTCTATTATTTCTCCCCCCCCCTTTTTTTCTTTTTTTTCTTTTTTTAACATTGCGCCAAATTAATTTCACAGTCAAAACACAGTATTCATATTCCCCTAATCTAGAAAATCTATAGGTATTTACTTGCATTAACCACCGGCTTCTTGGCCAATCCCCCTTAGTGGGTGAGAGCCACAAAAGAAAGGAACAAGCAAGCAAGCAATTGCTCCAAACGAGGCCTGTTCATTCAGGTGAGTTCCTCACTGCTATTTTTACTCGTTACGCGTTGGGCCGTTACACGACTGGGCTAGTTTATTTTGTACATTTGAAAACTGCACAGAAAAATACCCGAGGAGATGTCTTGTTTGTAGCACCCCAGATATGGTTAGGTCAGTGCATTCATCAGGGGAGGCACATCACCAGTATGGGTGGACTCGGCGAGAATAATGCACACAACTTGGAGATAAGCAATTGCGGGGAGTGAAGGCTGAGTTGTTGTTGTTGTTGTTGTTGTTGTTGTTGTTGTTGTTGTTGTTGTTGTTGTTGTTGTTGTTCTCCTATTGTTAGTGGCGCATATCCACTGTGGGGGATTGGCCAAGAATTGAGTGGCTTTAAAATTTACTGTTCAGATTTAGAATGATGGAGGTATAACAGAAAGATTTCCGATAGCCTATAGGCAAGTGTGGTGCTTAATGTAATGCATACAACTATTTACATAAACAAATTTATTCTTAGAATAGAGCAATAATCTGATTTTATACGTATATAATTATGTGAACATGTTAAGATAATGAAACTGGTTAATTAGTCAACCTATTAGTTTCATCAATATAGTCCCGGACGGCCGCGCATACTGTGCCATTACAGAAACCAGAAATGGAAGCTCCAAAAGACAAAATGACAGGCAGAGATAAGTCCATACCAATGCCACGCAAAGGTATTTCTAATAGGGTTTTTCGTAATGTGTTAAACCGCCTGCAGGTCAAAAAGAAATGGTCTATTGTTTCCAGTTCATCACAGAATGCACACAGTGGCGAAGGTGCCTGAGCAGACCTGTGTTTATAGAAATTTAGATTTGGTACCCGGCAACGCAGCCTTGTGATAGCTACTTCTTGTTTTCGAGTGCGGCAAAAGTCTCTTCGCCAGGGATATAATAAATGGCGATATTCTGTAGAGTTTGTTAGTGCTGAACCTTTAAAGACTTGCATAAGCGTACGTCTGCGGAATCGAGCAGCAGTCACATAAGCGGATGATGGACAGAGCGGTAGAATTGGTTCGCTGATTGACGACTTAGCTAAGTAATCTGCTATTTCATTAAGAAACAAACCTTTATGTCCAGGCACCCAAACTAATCGCACTTTTCTTAAATGCGCAGGTAACAAAGGCACGTAACAAATCACGTAACAAAGGCACGGAACGCCTTTGTTACGTGATTATCAGCACCAACAGAAAGTGCCACACAAAGAGATAGGGAATCTGTTATTATGACAGCTGATGTAATTGCTGTATCTAACTTGCGTAAGGCGAGTACTACTGCCAGAAACTCAGCCACAAAAACGGGTAAGAAATCGGGTAGTCGAAGGGAATAAATCCAATTTAAAATCGGGCTGAAAATACCAACCCCTGACTTTTCGTCGTATTGCGATGCGTCTGTAGCAATAATAACGTTCGTTGTAATACGGCGCAGGTGATCTTGGAGTAAACCATCCAAAATATTATGGGGAAGTAATTTGGCATTATTAGGAAAAATGTCGTCGAATTGAATTTCCACCGGGGCTGAATTATAACGACTTGGCATGATGTCGCATATACGTACGTTTAGAGGCTCCAGTAAATTTTGCACAAATATAATTTGTGGCGTGTGAAATCGCGGCCATCTAGCAGCAAAAAATGATTCCGGGGTGGAAATAAAGGCTGTTTCTGAATGTCGTAATGGTGATTCATAAATTCTTAAGAATGTCTGAACAGTCAGAAGGCGAATTCGTCAAGAAAGCGGAGGGACCCTCGATTCGAGATATAAAACATTGTTGGCGACTGTTTTGGGAAGGCCAAGGCATAAGCGCAAAGCTTCTCTTTCCAGAAGAATTAGAGGCCGCAACTTGTAAGCTGGAACTCCAGAGAAAAGCACACAACCAAATTCCAAAATGGGATGAACATACATGCGATATATCATTAATAATGTGTCTCTTCTCATACCTATGCGGTAGTTACTTAGCCTACGTAATATGCCAATGGCCCGCACACCGTTTCCGGCGATATATTCGATACCAGATCGCCAGTTAAGTGATGTGTGATAAATTACTCCAAGGTATTTAACAGATTCCACCTGTGGTATATCCTCATGATGGTAAGACAGAGAGATGTTCACAGGGTATTGCAGCGGGAAAACAAGGAGGGCACATTTACTCGGATTAAGTAAAAAGCTGTTGCCATCGAGCCAGCTCTCCAATATATTAAGGTAAGTCTGCAGCCGTTCATATAAGGTCTGAATGTTATCTGCCATTGCAAAAAATGCGATATCGTCTGCATAAACATAAGTTGTTATATCCTGTTTACGTGGGATGGTGCTCATTAGCAAATTAAATAGCACCGGCGAAAGCACCGAGCCTTGCGGTACTCCCCTCGTTTGGGTATGAGTAGATGATGAAAACCCATCTTTAAAACAATAAAATTTCCTGTCTGCGAGAAAATTGTGAACCCACGCTACTATGTATGATGGAAAATCAAGGTATTCTAATCGAACTATCAAAATACAGTGCTCCACGGTATCATATGCTTTAGCAATGTCTAAGGTAACTAAAGCAGCATATTTTTTATGTAGCCGAGCTAATTGAAGCCTACTTTCTAAGTCAACGTGGGCACCCCAAATTGAACAACCAGCCCTGAACCCAATTTGACAGGGACTTAGAATAGACCTCATGGTAATAAGTTCATTAATTCGTATATTGATGATTATCTCAACCAATTTCACTAAGTTTGATATCAGTGCGATCGGCCTTATGTTATCCAACGTGTATGCATCATTTTCATTTTTTAGCAACAATACAATTTTGGCAAGTTTCCATTCTGGAGGTATCCATGCATTCCCCAAAGAGTAATTCACTAGTTCTAGCAAAAGATTAGGCGATTCCTGGAGTAAACATTTCAACATAGAGTTCGTAATCCCATCTGGTCCGGGAGCCGTCCTCGGTAAGCATAATACTGTCTGATTCAATTCAGCTAAAGAAACTTCTGGAAATTCATGCAAGTTTACCAGAACGGACTGAATAGCCGAAAAATTCGCAGTAAAGCGGCGTTCTAAACCTTGCGCTATGTCTTCTAGAGAGGTGTTCATTTCTACCGGCGTCAAGACACATGACTGCAACGTTAAAGGTGCTGGTAGTACTTTTCTTGTCCGAAGATAAGCGAACAAAGCACGCTTATTTTTTGATTAAGAAAGATAATCAAAATGTCTACTCTCGTATTCTTCTTTCGCGCGGTTCACTGTACGCTTAAATACGCCAGCAAGGAATTGATAGTCTTTCCAGTTTGTTGGGCTCTGATTAAGAAGAAGTTTTTTCCAAGCGGCTTTTCGTCTTCTATAATCGCGCGTACACTCATCGTTCCACCAACGAGAGGAGGATCGTTTATTGGATGGAATAGAAAATTCAGAACTTTTTCTAGATCCCTCCAGCATTGAACCTATCGTAGATGCAATCTCCTTAGTACTGGCATTTCCAAGCTTGGAAATGGCAGAACGGAGGCAGGCTTGAAATTTGCTATGGTTGATGTATGTGCGTTTTGGCTGATGTAAAGTTATTGTTGGACAAGTAATGTCAAAAACTACAGGAAGATGGTCACTGTTAGTTGCCGAATCCAGAACAGCCCATGACAAAATCTTGATTGCATTGGAGCAAAACGTTAAATCTAATACTGAGCTAGTTTGACCTCGGACAAATGTTACATGACCTTTATTCAGACAGGAGAGGTTGTGATCAATAGTCCATTCCCACAGTCGCCTACCACAAGAATCTGTCCTTATACCCCAAGACAAATGGTGTGAATTAAAGTCTCCTGTGAGTACAATTTCCTTTCTACATGCTACCAAAACGCTGTCAAGATAACGCGTGCTTTGCACACCGGAGGGGAAGTAACAATTTACGATTGAAAAAGGGTGGTATCCGGGGAGACGCAAGTCTAATGCTAATAATTCGTAATCCAAGTCTAACATTCTGAAAGAAATTTTCGCCCTATCGCATAAATTACTTGATACAAGGATCATTAAACCACCACCACGTGATGGGCAATCTAATCGAAAAGAACGAAAACCTGCAAGATGGAAATTTCTATCTGGTGTAAGCGAAGTTTCTTGGAGAATTATAATATCAAGATTAAAATTATTGCAAAAGTAATGTAAGTCGGTTGAGGCTGAGAATATAGAACGGCAGTTCCGCTGCAGTACCCTCAACTCACCTATGGTGTTGAGCGCACCACAGAGGCTGAGTTCATGTTCTCACTTAGTCAGGATGATGATGATGATGATGATGATGATGACCTAGTGAGAACAGGAAGTCAGCGTTCACTCTTCGCAATCGCTCATCTACAAGCAAGAGACTTTCAATAATTACTTAACGTGGAGTCCATGCGTGCGCAAGGACCATTTGTGAATGTATGCTGTGTCTTAACATTGACCTTGATGCTTATAAGACTCAAGGTTGGAGTGATGTCATCCTACAAGCAGCGCAGTGCCATAATGCCATTTCGGAGAAACTGTTCAACCACAATTCCCTGTGTAACTGCAGAAGAGAAAATGGTGGGGCTCTACAGCACTTTTCTCTATGTGATCGATATCCCTGCTTCCTAGAGATTTTATTGGACGTAGTTGATGAAAGCTGAAAGTAATGGCAGCTGCAGAAGGCTGTTTGCAATACATTTAGAGCTACTGTGTAGCATAAGCGAGGCAAAACACAAGTACACCGTATGGTGTTGATTATACGGGTTTAATTGCTTCTCAAGCATAAATATGTTTAATCTATCTGTGTTGACCTTATTGTCGGTGTCGTATTTTTCTAGAATGAGATACTACTTATTGGTTCTGTTTTCATATATGAAAGAACGACGAATAGAATCACTGAATGTGCGCGGCAACTGCGTTGCAGTATATTTTCAGAAAAAGGCGCTATATTTTCCAGCTGTAGCCAGCCAGATGGTTGCGAGCACAAGCGTAGGTGCCAAAGACGATTGTGCCAGAAAATTTGGTAAGTCGTTCGTCATTTATTTGTAGCAGAGTACCAACATAGAACTTTTATGTTATGAAATTTGTCGCTCTAAAGTGACCTGACATGCTCATTTCGAACAAATTGCAAAATTAAAACTCATTTCGTTGCGCACATCACGTTGCGACTGCACAACGACCTTGTGCTTGAATCCGTTGACTTCCACAAATCAGTCTTGTCTTCGAGTTTGTCCACAGTCCACAAACGGGCCTGTAGTGTCTGCAGAGTGACCATGAACAGTCCGAAACATGGACTCGAAGCCGCTTTATTACTCAGGACACCTACATATGTACAGGGCAGGGACACATACACTACGCCCCCTCTCGGGTACAAAGAACAGAACGAAACAGAAACTAAAATCACATTACAACAGGGCCCTGAGCACATTTTTGTATTGATGGCATATTTAAGCGGCTGCAAACGTTTAGAGCTATCGGCGAATGATCTGTATGTTCCTGGCTTTGCGCCAGCGTTTCGTAAATGCCCGGTCTATTGCTCTAGAGTGTCTGTACCACGCAACCGTGGGCAACATCAAGGAAACATTCGTAACTGACAGGTGCGTTTGTTGAAAAGGACCGCACCGACCAGCTGAAAACTGCAGTAAAACTGGCCTATAAATGGCCGGGGGATCCACGGGCGCTTGCTCACTTTGCCAGATGCGGCGAGCCTGAGCGTGCCGGTTATGGCTGGCGCCGGGAACGAAGCGGAAGGGTCGGCATCCCCCGGCAGCCCCGGTCGGGACGTCCTCGACGAGGAACACGGCATCGAGACGGCGAGCAAGACGCTGCGACGCTTCCTCTTCCTGACGTCAGTTCCTGCAAGGCATCTCCTGCGGCATCCTCGAGCCCTTCTGCCAGAACGAGGTTGGAAGCGTTTAACACTTCGATGAACTGACGAGATACTACGCTGTAGCATATGACCTCTATTGCAGTAGAGATGGAAATTCTAGTTCAAGTACTTAGTTTTTCACAATAATTCGGAATGGCTTTCATGGCTAAAAGCCGTGGTTCCTGTCTGCCATGAGCCGTCATATTCATCATCTCTATCGAGTAGTAGTAGTAGTCGTAGTAGTAGTAGTAGTAGTAGTAGTAGTAGTAGTAGTAGTAGTAGTAGTATAGTAGTAGTAGTAGTAGTAGTAGTACTAGTAGTAGTATTAGTAGTAGTAGTAGTAGTAGTAGTAGTAGTAGTTAGTAGTAGTAGAAGAAGTAAGAAGAAGAAGTAGAAGAGAAGAAGAAGAAGAAGATAGAAGAAGAAGAGAAGAAGAAGAAGAAGAAGAAGAAGAAGAAGAAGAAGAAGAAGAAGAAGAAGAAGAAGAAGAAGAAGAAGAAGAAGAAGAAGAAGAAGAAGAAGAGGTGGTTGTCATTGTCACACTCATCATGTGGTTAGAGAAGAGAGAGTGAAATAAATATATAAATACAACAAAATGATCATGAAAGTGGTTTTGTATGATAATGATGATGCTTCAAAAGTGTGACCGGGTGTATTTCAAACTTAGTGGTGGATTTCAAACACCGCATGATATCGCTAGCCAATCGCACGAACTCGCGTGCATACAGCGTTGGTGTCCGTTCATTTAAAAGCGTGGAACAGGCAGCTATAAAAAAACGTTTATTTAAATAAAAACAATGCACTTGCATTGATGCATCGTGCCATCAAACACAATGACACACATGGCAGATTAGAGGGAGAAAAAAAGAGGGAGGGTCGTTGTGACAGAAAAGGGATCACCGGAACGTAGGAAAGTCGCCTTGGTGCACGGATATGTATTTTCTACCCTTTAAAAAAGGCCGCTTCAGCACCATGAGCGTATCCACAACAATAATCCATAATTGTACATGCCGCGTTTTTAAGGCTTCATGGTATGGTTTGTGGTCATAAATAGCATCATGTTTTATTATTATGCACTGTATTTGAAAAGCTAAAATTTTGGCGCGTTAATTAATGCACTTACTTTAGGATGAGCCCATGTACCAATACTGTGTCGACTCTGGGATTGACCTATCACCTTGTTGTTTGACTGGGCAGCGCGGCATCTGCAGAGGCAGCTCGCGTCTTCGGGCCATCGTGTTCATAGGGTGTTTGGTGTTAAGCGCAGCCGCCGCTCTCAGCTTTAGTAGAGAAGCCAGTTCGCAATGACTACCGCATATTTATGAAACCACACGGACTCCAATAGCATGGTAATTTATCCAGCAATTAAGGCAAGGATTTGTGACTGATTTATTTCAACATTCTTGCACAGCTGACTCCTCGTAAAGGCTTCGGGGCACTCGCTTCAAACGGCTTGCACGGATGCTACATTCTAGGGGCTCTGCTGCTGACGCCATGGACCGCGACATTGGTATGCCTATTTAATGACTTCACCTTTACTGAACACCTATGTTTTACTTCTAAGTGAAGTCCTAAGTTAACGTACGTAAGGTATACTTCCAAATTCCAGGCTAAACAGTGAAATCATCCTGTTGAGTCATCTGTGGGCTTCGGTAACTATCTGCGGTGTCTTATAAAAGATTAGACACGGCAGTCCCTGAGCACTTCTGCTTACCATTATCGTATTGTTTGAAAATATTTACACGTATGAAGGGTGAACGAAGCCTATGGATAAGTGATTCTTGACATTCCGCATAACCCCGTCACACCGCTTTTGTTTGTCTGAAATGCAAATATATTAGCGCCGTACGACATTGACTTTCAGATGCTGAGGGACATCAAGATGCGCAAGCTTTTTCAGTTGGGGCCTTTTCATCGAAGGAGCCTGCTGCTTCAGTTACGAGTAAGTGCCCTCCACGGGACTGTATGGAAAACACATTGATTCGAAATACACAAACGAACGAATAATTATATTCAAGTGTGTACGTGGTCACGAAATCGGCAATTGAGTGAGTAATTAGTAAAACATCAACCATAATCAAGTACAAAAAGCTCTGCTTCCATTCATGTGGTTTGCAGGTTCCTGAAGCCCTTCCAGCGTTCCTTCTTGACGGGAAGTATTCGAGCCATCCAGGGAATCGGAGCATCGTTGGTCTTTCCCGGCTACTTCTTCATTGTGTGCGTCCAGTTTTCACGAGAGATTCCCACGTTAATAGTGAGTGATGTCGGTACTTTGGACAGAATGTACGGCATGTTAAGTTATATTGTGCGTAATTAGGCTACTAATGAAGTAAGGCCGCTTGCACGTTGCGGGCTGGGCATAACGCAAAAAAAAAAATCACAGCATATCCACGGAGTAAATTAAGATGAAAGGGGCGAAGCGTCTATCAGCCCGTCCGTGCTTCCGTCCGTCCGTTCGGGCTTCTGTCTGTCTGCGCGACCATCTATGCGTCCATTCCTGCATCCGTCCGTCTGTCCGTGAGTCCGTCCGTGAGTCCGTCCATCCATCTTTCGTGCGTCCATCTATCTGTACGTCTGCGCGTCTGCCCATCTGTCCGTCCGTCTTCTAGTCTGTCTGTCCATCCGTCCGCGCGTTCATCTAGTGAACACTCCAGGTACCGCCATCTCGCATCTCGCATCCCCTGGGGCACATACCCGCTCTGCGCGTCCGCCCATCCGTCCGTTCATTTTCTAGTCTGTCTGTCTGTCTGTCTGTCCGTCCATGCGTCCGTCCGTGCGTCCACATAGCAAGTACCGCTATCTCCCATCTCGCATCCCCTGTGGCCCATACCAGCTCTAGAGCGGGTATGTGCCACTGGTGGATACGTACGAAAACATCGGAGGATGTACAGACCCACGCCTTAAGGAGCTTTGCTTTTAAAACTTTCTTGACTGGCCCCAACTGATAGACACATTGAAGACATTGCCAGATATGATGCTGACTAGGAGCCTCTTTAATACTCTGAAATAACTCCAAGGTTTTTCACTTCATTGTGGTGGCGACGTTTGTAGAAACCTTTGTAATGACAATCTGCAGCAGTTCAACATTTTTACTAGAATCTGTAAGCGACAAGCTGTGTGACTAAGATGAAGCTAGTCCAGCGTGACCTAAGCTAGACTACGCGGAACATAATTTGCGATTAAGACCCTTTGAATCTCTTCTGAGGTACTGGACTGAGCTTAGCAATCGTTCGATGGCTGGCACAAAATAGTCGACGTAGAATAACAAAGTGGCAGTGGAATTGTCGTTGTAATGGTGGAGAAGACATTCAAGCCTCATCAAAATATAGAAATGAACTGATATACGCCTTTACTTAACTGTGACGGGAGGACTTAGGAGGTTGTCAGTTGTTTGCGGAAAACGAGAGCAATTATTTTAACTTTTTAATCATAAATCGACATTGTTAACAACTTATATTCTGTGGATAAATGATTCATCATAATCATCATCATCGTCATCGAAGTGATTACGCCCACTGCAGCGCAAATGCCTCCTCCATGATCTGCCAATAAACCCGGTCTTGTGCTTTCTGCTGCCACCCAATACCTGCAAACTTTTTAATCTTATCGGCTCACCTAATTTTCTGTCTCCCCCTAGCGCTTTGGTCTTCTCTGGGCATCCAGTCAATTACCCTTAGTGATTAGCGGTAATCCTGCCTACGCGCTAAGTGCCCGTCCCATGTCCATTTCTTCTTGATTTCAATTATGATATTCTTAGGCTGCTGTAAACCAGTAAGGGAAAACAAGCAATGTATGTTTTTACTTTTGCAGCCAAAGATTGGAGCCTGTTTTCAGCCTAGGAATGGTACTGTGGTTGTTCTGTAGCGGATTTCTTATCGGAGTAAGTACAAAGTTCTTGTGTGCGTCTCATAACAGTGCTTTCCACCAACGTGACCCAATTTTTATGGCGTGTTGTCCTGTGAATTAGTTATTTTTGAGGTGTGATTTTTGACTTGTTGCGGCAGTGTAAGATGTGGCAAACAACATACAAAACAACACAACATAACACAAAATCAAAAAAGCTCTTATGTGTGCGATGTTTGAGATGTATGTAAAACAACAACAACAAAAGGACACTCTAAAACCTTTGCCACAGTACTTCTCAGGTGGTGTGCTTCTTTGTAATCAATGTCAGTTTGCTTTATATACTACATTGGATATAGTTAGACACAACGTTAACAAACGACGAACAAAGGACTGAAGTTAGTTTTATTTGTACAAGAATGCTTATAGGCTAAAACTATATACCAGCACTTTATTCATGGGTTCGTTTCATCCGAGGCTTGTAATGTATGCATCAGTGTATTCTTCTTTGCCACTGAACAGAACTGAAAGAAAACTACTGAAGTCTGCTAACGGATGGTTGTAGTTTGTTGAAAGTTTACTTGTGATTGAAAGGACGCATATCTTGCTACACGCTTGGTGATCAAACTGTCTTGCGAGCGTTTTGAGACAGTTTTGATTCAATCAAGAAGGCCAGTCACGCACGTGCGCCGGGAGGGGTTCATAGTCCGTTGACTTCGATCCCTTTTTTTTACATCCTCAGGTCCGAGCGGCCTTCGCAGGTTTAGTGTCTGAACACACGACAGCGTGGTCGGACTGACAGCCCGAACTGTTTGTGCAGTTAGTATTCACTGCTACCCACGTGAGTCCAGAGACAGAGACAAGTGTAACTATGCTGCGTGTGGCGATCAGTACACGCTGTACCGTACAGGCTTAATGAGACCCCGGAAACACAGCGGTAGTTTCGGTTTCAAGAAACATGCACGCTCGTAGCTGTGGCCGGGCATCCTAAGATCCGTTGAAATGGAGCGAAGTTGATGTGAATGTACACGCATTTATTGGGTTTTGCAAGTTTTCACAAATAAAGAAATACTATACCGGCGTATAAACTTTTCTTTTGTTAAAATGTCTTTTTTAATACTTATTTTGCGAATTTTAAATCAGGCGAAGTGCAGGAAGTAGTTCACTTGAGTTAGCCTCCGCTCCTTCTCGCCCTTGCGCTCAGTGACATTACGAGTTAGATCGCGCTCAGTTATCTCGCGAACGGTAAAGATAGCAAGTTGTGGCGGGCAAAGACCAGAGGCTGCAGTGACCGATGCCGAGCAAGGCCAGCATGCATTCGGCGAAGAAGGCTAATTCAGGCAACAGATGTTTTTCGCGGTTCTGCGGAGTGTTAACCCGGGGATTTCCAGTTCCGCGAAGATTTTTCAAGTTTCCTGGTGGCGACGGGTGAGCACAAGTATTTGGACTCATTGTTTGAGAAGGTATTTATTTTGCATGAGTGCTTGAGTAAAGTGCACGATGGGGGAAAATCGATGGCCTCAGTATTAAGCGTTGAAAGAAACCGCAGAAGTGTGAGAGCGTGACATGTCCAAATGGGGGAGATTTGCAGTAGTTTTTCTTTCCAAGCGTGCTTACAAAAAATGCAGGCACGCTGCACTGAACCACGGTCGTAAAACGTTTCAAGCTGAGCAGACTCGGTGCAGTGTGAGGTAGGTATGTAGGTAAAAACTTAATTTTTCCTCTTGAAAGGGATAGGGCAGTGGGATAAAGAGAGGGGAAGGCCACCATACACGGTAGCCATTCGAAAGCCTCTCAGCTCAACCCAGGATGGCCTGTTGTGATAATGTGGGATATATAACGTATCTTCGTATTACCTGCTAGAATATTTGGCAGAATATTGGCAGTATGAACTGCTAGAATATTGGAGTAAGCGCCAAAAACATGCACCAGACGAAGATATTGTTTGCTTTTTTAAGGCTCTTTCTTAAAATAATGTTCTCACAAAAGGTGAGTGATCGAAGATTGCTATCTTTTAACTGATAACGGGCTCAATATCCCTCTTTCCACTTCTACAGGCTCGTGTTCTGATGTTCCCGTTCATCTGCGTTGGATGCCTGCTCATTATCTGCTCGTTTTGGACACCGTTCATGATTCCTCAATACCGTAAGTCGGAAGCGATCTTTTCATTAGACGCCGTCAAATTTGTTTGACGGAGAAGCCTCATTTGTTTACTTTTTTGTGGTTGAGCCTAGTGGCTATCTTTTTCTCATTTTCCTCGATAGTGCCGTTCACGTCGAACCCTTGCGGCACGAGTAAAGCTTGCAGTTAAAGATATTCTTGTCGTCGCAAGTGAATCGCAAACGAACCGATTAAGCATCTCGCGCCCCAAGACTTTGCGATTTTTCCACTAACTCACTTGATGTTCACGCGCGGGTACTGCCTTTATTCACAGCATGCGATCAATATGAACGCTGGAATAACTGCGCTGAATCTTTCTTTGTCGGGTGGTAACGTGCGGGCAAATCCCCCGCCTTTATTGGATGCTCACAGATCACGCGTGCATTCGTTTCTACTCCGAAAGTTAAGCCACTCGAATCTCACTTGTTATACGCACGTTTACGAGCCCACATTACCTCTTCGCGGAACCGGTTATAAGCTTTTTTAAACACATTTAATATGTAGACGTGTATTACGAGAGAGGATTTTCTTAACAGATTGTATCGAAGCGTCCTTGGTAACACACTACTTTAATGGGAAGCGAAAGACAATTAAGCCAAAGAAAGGAGGCATTGTTTCTATAGTGCTTATGTTATAATTGGAAATAAATTTATCGGAAAAAAAAGTAGCTTGCTGCCCACAGGGACCATTGAAACTAAGTAGGAGAGCCTTTTTCTTTGTGATTACTTAAATTTTGTTGTATTTATAGCTGTGTGACACCCAACCAAATGGAGTATAGGGCAGATACGGTGTTTTTATCCACTTTCACTTTTATTAATAAGTGCCTTTAGATCTTAGTCATTCTAACAAAAATAAACAGGAAGACGTTTTTCAAAAGTGTCTCGGCAATAAAGCGAAGCGGCTCTAGACTCACATATGGGCACAAGCGGTTTTACCTTCACACGTTTTGAGAAAAACCGTCATGCTATTAATCAGACACGCACTCGGAAGTTTTCTATGCAAATAAATAGAAGTGGGGGCTGTGAAAACGCATTTGACCTCTTTCACTCTCTGCGACGAATGCTGGCAGAGTCGCAAATCGCCGCTATTTATTCGCAGCGATGAAGGAAACACAGTGAGTGAAGCAAGGGAGGCCAGCACTGTCGACATCGTAGTGCACTGAATGGATTTGGATATGACGTTAGTTTTAAAAGTGTGCAGTGTAATTTAGCTTGCTCAATGTGTAGCGATGCGTGAAACGTGAGGGGTGTATTGTAAGGGAGGCCAGCGCTGAGCACTTTCGACTTTGCACTACAGTGCATGGATTTAGAAATTGCGCGATTTACTATATGCAGTGTGTTGAAAGCTTTAGAGCTGTGTTGTTTGAGAGCGAGTTCGCGAAAGAAACTGTCGTCTGGTGCGGACGCTTTATCTCAAATAGTCGATCGTGTGAGTAAAAATATTCATGGAATTCGAGGAAATGAGGCATGCGCACAAAAAAAGAGCTTAATTCCGCGCTGCCCATTTCGGATTCGAGGAGGATCTCTTCGTCTTGATTTTGTTGTAGCTGCCGCATTCTATATAAAAATCTTTTTTGTCCGCATTTTATATAAAAATCGCGTAATACTCCAGGAACGCACTACTAAGTGATTATAGTTAAACGCTGCTGAAGTAGCCTGCATTATTGTAGAAATGTGTCGCTAATTAAAGCTAGTTCTTTTTACTCTTGTTCCCTTTTCTACACAAAAAAAGAAAAAGAAAAAAATTGCATGAAGCTTTGATAGAGGCAGGCAAAAGAAATTTTTTGTTTGTTTTGCATTAGATGAGTGCAGATTAATGTTTGACCTCGACTGAACTATACAATTTTACATAAATGTCTTGACTCTCCAGAGAAAGAAAAAGAAAGAGCAAAGTTATGCCTTGCGGTCCTGGAAACACAAAAGTTTATCTTACCAAGCTTTGTTGCGGAAGGATGGCGTTGCCGACCTGCGAAACGCCAAAGCTTAAAACACAGTGTCAATGAAGTTAACCCTCCCCTCCTTCTTTTTTTAGTTGAAAGGGCATGAATTTCTGTTTGCTGACCTTTATATAGAGGTGTGAAATCATTAGGGTGCACGTATACTCGAAGGCGCCTTTTCACTGTATGCAACTACACGACAGGAGGCGGTATTGCGGACTCGGAAACGAGGCGGCTGTCTTTGATAAATGCTGGGCTCGTGCATATTTCCTCGGGACACGTTAACGCACCGTACGACCACGCCCATGCGGTCGAGGCGTCGTTGCAAGTTGTAATTAGGGCCTGTAATAGCGAGGTACGTGGACAGCGTCTGCACACAATGGGGCAATTTCGGCCACTCGATGGTTTCGGCAAAGAGCGCCTTCGTTTGCGTGCCGCTTTGGCTGAGCCGCAATCACATCTCTCGAAAGCGAAGACCTAGCGGGAGAAGGACACTTGACGACGTATTCTCACTCCGATATGATTCGGGGTTCGGCAACGTGGTCTGCCGCATGCCATGCGTCTTTATGCGCACAGAATGTATTTGCCGTCAGTTGAAAGCACGCAACACGCATCTGCTCTGCGAAGCGGTGGGTAGTTGCTATACGGATATACGTTCACGTAGTGAAGGATTGTTAGGGATTCAGCGCGGTAATCGTTAGAAGACTCGTATGACCAGGGCGGGGCCACCATAGTCGCAGTCCGAAACGTTTGCATCGTTCATCTCGTCCAGCGATCTTGGACGTTTATGACCGCGCTAAAGGCGAGCTTCGAGCAAGTTTGCGAAGGTTAATCTAAGAATGGACGTGCATAACTTTAGCGATTTGTCTAGATTTGCTAACTCTGATGATTTCCATAGGATTGTACGGGTTTCTTTAACCCAAAATGAGATCGTTGCCTCTGTATATTATATTGATAGAGGTTTGCAGTAACAGCGCAAATACCTATCACGTAAAGGTGAGGCTACGTAAAGGTGTAAGGCAGTGCAGACCGGGTGAAAGGTCGACAAACAAACAAACCCTTTTTCAAAACAAACCCTTTTTCAAAACAAACAAACAAACAAACAAACAAACAAACAAACAAACAAACAAACAAACAAAGACAGCAGAAGCACTTACGATATCAGCGCTGCTGTTTTTTTTTTCACCTTTTTCATTCTTGTTGTTTCACTTGATGTGCACAGCCACACGCTATATAACGACCAGCCAACTAGTCCGGCACTACAATACGTGATATAAATTCCCTTTAATTTTTCAGGGCAGAAACATGGTGGATTCAAAGCTGGGATTGGGAGCTTCCTCGCCGACGCAAGTGTTCTCCTGGACTTGGCGATAATGGCAAATGCGTTCCTGCTATTCATCGGCAACCGCTTCTCGCTAGCGGACGTCCTGCTCAAGGTATACCTACTGTGGGGCTCTATAGATTGACGAAGCTTTTTTGACAATTTGAGCCAAAAAAAATTCTGGACGTTTATACAGCCGGCTTTCTTTAGCGTCATGATCCGCTTAAGTCCACAAATTCGCTAGAAGGTTGAAAGTAGTGCCTATTATGAGTTCACAATGTTTCATGTGCTATACTGACGCATTCAAAAAGCTATAGTAATAGATAAATGCAGGTTGCTTACAAAACGTTCAGCACAAAGAAGGAACCAGGCAACCAAAATATTTTAACGACCACTCTATGTGCATGAAAAAAAAAGATATCTCTGACGAAGTTATCGTTTACGCTTGACATAATTTCTGAAAGGGGTGGCTGTCAGAGTTTCTAAGAAGGTGATCATTTATTCTAATTTTGCCCTGTTGTTCTGCACGTGTTGCTATTACTCTTAGAGAGACAGATTATGCTTCTTATAAATTAGATGAGGGATATTCCCAAACTAAATAGTCCTTATTCTGACTTAGCCACGCAATGATAACATGGTGATATGAACGGTTTACAATATCCCAGCCACAGCCACACACGTTAAGCCACTCTTTCGAATGTCGGGCATCAATTGTACACGAGCACTGGTCGTACGTTAGGATTCGCTTCACCACCCAGCTTAAAATAGGTTTATGCAATGGAACAAAGCAATGTAATGGTACGATTGAAATCATCATCAATGAAAGGAGGTCAAATGGGCAACCCTACTCGACTTCACTACACTTTGGGACTGCTATGCATTGCTATACCAATGGCACTGCTCACTGTAGTATTAAAGTATATGCAACTCATTGAATCAGCAACAACAACAACAACAACAACAACAACAACAACAACAACAACAACAACAACAACAACAACAACAACAACAACAACAACACGTTCAAAGACTTTCCATACGAAGGTGTCACGGGCTCAATCCCGGCCTCTGCAATCATGGAGGCAAAATGCTCAAGGCCGGTGTACTGTGTCAGCGCGCAAGAAAAAAAAACACACACACTAGAATGTCAAAATTTTCGGAGCCCTAAACTGCGTAGTCCCTCACAACCATATCCTAGTTTTGGGATGTAAAACCCCAGATATTATTTTTAAAGGCCCCTTGCACTACCTCCAATATATTTTCCAACATTTGAAAGCAACAATACATTGTATTCAGAATGCCGTCAGGATTAACGATGCCACACTTGGAGGTGCTATAGAAGCCACTGATACGTCACAAATCCTAATAAATAAAAGAAAAAAACCTTTTATCTATTCCGTGCACTTCCGGCTTGCCGAGGGACGTCAGCACGTCGAATGTGTGATGCTACTTGCAAGCGATGCTGTGATTGGTCGAACAAAAACTTACGACTTTCAGTTAGTGTTCAAGCAGCTGACCGCGCTCTAGGGGAAGTGCATCAGCGCCATGTGTCACTGAACGTGCCCACCATGTTGGCGACCTTTCAAAGCGTGTGCGTAACACAGGGCCTGCACGATCCGTAGAAGCATGGGCCAGCAAGACCCTAACAGCGGTTAGCCGAGAAGCACGGAGTTGATGGAGTTATGTTAACCAGAGGAGGGCACTGTTCCGAAGAGCGCGTCAATGATTACGTGCGCCACGTGATGCCTATTGGGGCATTCATTGAGGAGGAAAGCAGCTTTCGGATGAGACCAGCTGATGAACGGAGGATAGCGAAGGAAAAAGTGAAACGGGGAATCGCCGTAAGTTCGACCACCAGACAGAAATTAGCTCATTTTTTTTTTTCATGAACCACTTACTACTACTGTAACTTCATTATTACGGCACCGTTACAGCCGCAACGGCGCCGTAAGAGCGGATAGCATTGTGAAAGTGCATTGAGAAACCTGTCGCGTATAACGTCAAACCCTCTCCTCCTGACATGTGCACATACCCGTATACCACGTGGCGTGGTATGCCGCGATAACGTCAAACCCTCTCTTCCTGACATGTGCACATACCCGTATACCACGGGCCGTGGTATGCCGGTATCAGCCACAGGTGTTAGACCAATATATGTCTGCCCAGAAACGGCGAGAGCCGAAATCGGCGACTTAAATTTCAAAGCATCGAAAAACGGCCGATATTGCCAGAGTTGGCCCTACGAATGCAAATATTTAAAAAAAACATCAGGATTGCAGCTGGAATCACACCAAGGTATTCGGCGTGCCAGTCGGGTATCAGATGTCTTGCCAGTCAGGTATGCGAGTCAGCCATGCGAGGTCTTGAAACTGCTTTGTAAAAGTGCCCTATATGCAGGTGCAATGCTGGTACAAGCTTAATTGTAGTCGCAATGGTGGGGTTCTAATATTACAACTGAGCAATAGGCATTACATATATGCTCTTCTGATATAGGCGTCATGTAGAGGGCTAAATACATTTCGGTTTCAGGGTTGGCTGCGCTTCGATAGCAGACTAAGAAACATGAAATTTGCATTCCTGTACGATTCAGCCACCTATATTCAAGCGTTGCTCGACCGTGGATGAGTACGCTAACGAAAGTTACGTGCGATATTTAGATCGTGACATCGTAAAGCGCACTTCGTTTCGATAATACCGACGTCCTTGATTTACCGTGAGTGCTGACGTTACGACAGAACACAAGTTACCCTTTAAATGCCAATGTAGTTGACGTGCCTTGTACTCCACTGTACACGCACACTTCTACATATAAAACACGATGATTCACTCCGTAACGCGTCGCTGAAAGCGAAAAATTTCAGCATAGAAAATGATTAGTAGACTGCTTTGTATAGAACGAATTCCCACAAGGCGCGGATTCTACCAAATAATAATAATAATAATAATAATAATAATAATAATAATATAATAATAATAATAATTCTTATTATGTACTTATAACGAATGCTCTGGCAACGGCGTACTTCAGAGCCGTGAGTAAACAGTCATGCATCCAGTTAGTAGTGTGTGATGTAAACGTTTTATTTTAGCGTGAAATTTCTTTTTTTTTCTTGCAGTTTGGGCCCGTCAGCGCTCACACCCACACAGTGACGTCATTCTCCAGTCCGTTGTACATTCTGGCTGCTGGCTTGTGGACAAACATGAGGATGAGCCAGGTGATTTCGTCTGGCATTAATCTTGCGCATCCCTGAAAGTGCAGTAAATGATATACAATAATAGTACTCGAAAGAACATACTGTCCGTGGAGGTCACTACGAAGGCCTTATTGGACACGCTGAAAGCGATTGTTCAATTAGGAAACATTCCGGTTCGCGCATTCTCCACGTACGACGAAGAAACGACAACAGGAGTTATATACGATGTGGATGAGGAGATAACAGACTCAAGTCTCGAGAAACTGCTGTCATCGTCGGCTCCCGTGCTTGGTTTCCACCGCTTTGGACGCACGTGATGTGTTAAAGTAGTGTTTCAGTCGAAGACGTTACCCACACATGCAAAAGTTGGGTACGTGAGGCCCTCGGTACGTCTTTACGTACCAAAACCTCTGGAATGTCAAATGCATGAAATTTGGGCACGTTAGTGAAGTTTGCAAGGTTGCAGTAACCTGCAAGCATTGAAGTGGCCTTCATGATGGTGATAACTGCAATGCTGTGGCCAAATGCCCAAACTGCTCAGGCGCCCACGACGCAACATCAAAGGAATGTCCCAAAATGAGGAATGAAGTTAGTATCCCGAAGAAGATGGTTCGAGACCACTCCACTCACAGAGAAACTGCAAGGGCTGTACGGCGCCGTAAACATCGTTCGCGACACCGACGCAAACGAAGCAGCAGTGCTCATAGCTTATCGCATTAGACACACAAAACTGTGCCCTCACCACCTCCTAGCTTACTTTTGTCGGCCAGAAAGGAGGATACAGATGCTCAAATGCCAAAACAGTCCACGCAAGTACAATGTAACCAGTCATTGGCTCTCACCACGTCGGAGACTCAGTGGCTTTCACTACCGTCAAGAGCTACGGTAGCGCCATCATCACATAGTGCCCCTATCCCCAATGAAGAAAACAAGAAGATGGACAACGCAGATGTCAAGGCTATGCTTAAAAATTTGATGGGTTCGATGCGTAAGATCCTCAGCAGCCTAAACACTCCCGCTGCTAAGGCGGTTGTGCAGCTACTTGAGGTTTTGGAGCCTCTTGTACTGGTTCTTCAGTAAGTGAACATGGCATTGATGTTCGAAGAACGCATGCGCCAGTCACTTGTTATGCAATAGAATGCTCGTGACCTACGTGGCCGTCTGTCAGACTTCAGACAATGGGTTTTTAAATATCAATTTCCTGTTATCGTTATATGTGAACCGAATATGGTTTCAACTTATTGTATATCTGGATATATCTAGATTTGGTCTCGCAGTGATCAACGCACGAGCAAAGTTCTCGTTTGTATACGCCGTGATTTGACGTTCTTGAGACACAAAGTCGCGTCGCATACCAGCAATGATTACGTGAGCCTGACTATAACTCTTAAAAAACGGACATTCTCAGTAATAGGAGGATACATACACCCAAGCGCACAGATGGACTGCTTCCACCTGGGGACCATTCTTCAAGCAACACAAAGGCCATACATTGTGATTGGCGATTTTAATGCACATCATCCTCTCTGGGGTAGCACTACAATGAATTATCGCGGAAGGGATTTGGCCAATTTTATATGCAACTATGGACTAAGCGTACTCAACGACGGATCACCTACATTGGTTCGTGGCACGTTCTACAGCAGCTGTCTTGACCTCTGTTTTGTTTCCCAAAGCCTTCTGTCTTCCGCATGTTGGTGCACAGATTTGGACACTCGCTGCAGTGACCACCTTCCAACCTATGTTCAGTTCAGGTGGTTTCACCGCACGCACACACGCTACATCCGTCAAACCGACTGGACACTGTTCAAGGCATCTGTCAAGTCTGGCTGTGAGCACACGACTGATCCATCCAAGGTAGAGAACATCATTGCTTCTTCACTGCGTTACACAACCAAACAGGTTAACCTACCGATGCAGAGATCAGCAGTTGACTCCCAATACAAGGCCCTTCGTGCAATCCGTCGCCGTGCCGAACGCCGATACAGACGAACGAAGTCACCTTCAGACCTTTCCGCCTGTCGTCGAGCTCAACGACATGTTCTTCGGCGCCTTGACAAGATTGACAGGCAGCGTTGGAGAACATTGTGTGGATCTCTGGACCCCAGGCAACCTCTATGTAAGATATGGCGGGTGGTACGAAGTTTGCAGACAACTCTCTAACAACGTCAACCATTTCAAGTTGTTGCTCTACATTAGGGGCGGACAGAAGTTGAGATAGCCAGTGACTACTGTAGCCTCATCGTGGACACCACTGATGGTCTTGCCACTAATGAGCCTCTTACTACCATTGCGCCTCCATCGTCTGACGAGCGCCTTGATGTATGTTTTACAATGCATGAGCTTGAAGCTGCGATTTCTGCCTCCCGCCGAGCATCGGCACAAGGACCTGACGGAATCACGTATGCTGCCCTCAACCATCTGGATATAGAAGCACGACGTATCCTGTTATCTAATTATACCACCTCATGGGAGTCAGGAGAAGTCCCAGCTAAATGGAAATTGCAGTCGCATTATTGCATTGCTTAAGCCAGGGAAGTGTCCTTATGCACTTTCTTCCTACAAACCAATCGCCTTAGCCAGCTGCGTCGGGAAAGTAATGGAAAGAATGGTACTGTCAAGATCAGAGTGGCTTCTAGAGAGCAACAACTCTTTTCCTGCATTTATGAACGGCTTCAGAAGAGGCCGATCTGCCATTGATAGTGTGGTCGACTTGATCACTAGCGTTGAAGAGTAAAGAAGCCGACGCAGACTAGTGGCGGCGATCTTTCTAGACTTTAAGGGTGCCTACGATAATGTGCTGCATTATGCGATCCTTGACGCACTGAAAGATTTGGACATCGGGGGATGACTGCATGCTTAGATTTTCAGCTACCTTAGGGACCGCACCATTTACATGACGACAAATAACGGAGACACCGATCGATATAAGGTTCATCGTGGTGTTCCCCAAGGAGGAGTTCTCAGCCCGATCCTATTCAATGTCACAATGATCGGCCTAGCAGCATAACTTCCCAGCGCGGTGAAGATCAGTGCATACGCTGATGACATATGCATATGGGCATCCGGAACTACCCGTCCGCAATTGCGAACTCGACTACAGCGTACAGTGACGATCACATAGAAATATCTACGACGTCAGGGGCTCACTCTTTCAATAGACAAATGCACAGTGCTTGCGTTCACGCGCAAGAATATGACGCAATACCCGATATTTATTAATGGACGCCGATACCTGCTGTAACGCACCACAAGTTCCTTGGGGTTGTCGTACACAGAGATCTATCGTGGACGAAGCATGTCGCAGTACTTAAATATAAATTGAAGATCTTTGCTCTCGTTCTTCGCTACGTAGGAGGAGCAAGATGGGGCCCATCAGAATCATCGCTACTTCAATTGTATAATGCTCTATTTGTGGGATACATCCGATACAGCATGCTGGTGCTCTCCAATATGAGACCTAGTTGTGTGAAGACGCTAGAGAGTGTTCAAGCTCAATGCTTACGAAGATGCTTGGGTCTACCGCGTTGTACTTCAACAAATGGGACAATCGCAGAGACTTGAGCTTGTCCCATCAGTGTATACATGCTCTGCGAGCCACTTAGAGTTCACCTCCGATTGCTGAGCCGACACAGACAGCACCCACTGTCAGTACTACCCGCCACTCACCCAGATTGCAGTTTCTCAAGAGTAATATTGTGGCATGAGAAAATTATACCATCAAGGCTTTCCCCGCCAAAGGCCCCTGCAGTGCCTCCATGGGTCCTGCCTAAACCACCTGTTTGTTTTATGATACCTAGAATTACGAAGAAGTCGTTCATTTCTTCTGTTGGCCTCAGGCAACTGACCCTATATCACATTTATACAACGTACAGTGATTCTCTGCACGTGTACACTGATGGAGCCACCACGCTAAACACCTCCGCCGCAGCCTTTGTCATCCCAGACATGAATATCGCTCGATGATTCAAAGTGGACCATAAAACCCCATCAACTGCCGCAGAGCTTGTCGCTATCCGGGAGGCAATAAGATTTATTTCCGGAGAGCGACCTCGAGCCTGGACGATTTTCTGTGATGCCAAACCTGCTTTGCAAACCATTAATTGCATCATGAAGCAATATTCGTATAACAGCTTGGCAATAGAAATCACAGAAATTATTCAGGTTACTTCAACAAATGACCATCTCATCACTTTCCAGTGGATTCCCGCTCATTGCGGCGTGATGGGAAACGAAGAGGCAGACGCTCAAGCTAAAAATGCCTTAAGCAGTGCCCCTGAAGTACGCATTGCGTTTTCACGAGCTGACACGAACGCCCTGCTTCGCTGTGTGATGCGCAGCTATACACTTCAGCACTGGACCAAACCGGAACGGTGACACCTCCGACTTCACAAATGGGACCCGGAAATGAGGTTCCGCATGCCCCCTAAATTGAAACGGCAACTCACAAGTATGATCCACCGCATTCGTCTTGGTGTGGCGTACACAAGACATTACTCACATATCGTCGGTCGCAGTGACACCGGTCCTAATTGTGTACACTGTAATGTGCCAGAAACGCTTGAGCACATATTTTGTGTCTGCCCAGCATACGCACGTGAACGACAAACGCTGATTCCTTCTACTGAACTATATCGCACTAGGTCATTAACCGATGAGACCGTGTTGGGCCCTTGACCAGACACCAACAGTGTAATTGCGGTCACAAGAGCACTTATAACCTTTTTTGAAACAACTGGACTATATGCGCGGCTATAGAATGTGTCTCAGCTAGAAAGAACACTAGATACTCACCTCTCTATCTCACCATCGACATCCATTAATCTTTCTTTTCCCCTTTCTCTTACCCCAGTGTAGAGTAGCAGGCTAGAGCAAGCTATCGCTCAGGCCGACCTATCTGCCTTTCTGTAAATAAACTTATCTCTCTCTCTCATAATAGTACTACAACTACGCTTGCACAACGTGCATCTTCGGTTCACTTTAAAGAATCGTTGGTGTTGGTAACTAATTTTATCATTTTATTTTATTCCATTTTTATTTCCTTAAAAGAACACTACAGCAAATAACAATCTATTTCAGAGTGAAAGCTCAGTGTATGACAACGCCTAAAACAGCCATGTTATCAACAGCGGTACCCTACTTACCGACAAATTGAGTTAAGTGTACCACAGGATGGGCCCCGAGAGTGAATATTTTGGAAATGATCCAGGTGACGTGACAGCGTCCAACTGCAATTAATCACTCGTAATCAAACTGGATGCGATAAAAAAGAACCTTTTATGCATCACGAGACACAATGAAACGCTGCTTGTGCATTTCTGCTAGACTTGTAAACAAAGAACCGCCTGCCGTTACTGCGGGGAATGACGCAAGAGACTGAAAATCCCGTTTTTGCCTGGTTAGGCTAGATAGGTGGTGCTATCTAGTGAAACCCAGTTGAACCAAGGAAGCAGATTTATGGCCTTTGAGATGGCAGAAAATTGTTCGATGGCTTTTGTTGCTGCATCTATTGTCGGCTGCCGCGCAGTAAAGCCGGGCAACGTTGTACACCGCAAGAATGCGGGAGACGGACCACTTTAAGGCGGGGGATTTGAGGTTCACTAACGCGATGTGGACCTCTAAAACGGAACCTTATTTTAAAGTAAGAAATTTCTTGGCACAAAAGTAGCACTACAAGGTTTCTGGACCGCTATTTTAACAGTCAACATAAAGTTGACATTTGCCTCTAGTGTCTCTCTAAACACCCCCATGGGGCGAGTTCACATACAATCGACAGAGTTGTCTCAATGTTCAATGTAGATATACATTTGAAATACTATGCATGAAGCTTTATGAGCAGGTGATTGTAGCAATATCGAAAGAAAGGCCATTACACTCCACATTAACTTACTATAGTGCGCACTCATTCGTTATATGGCATCTCTTATTGACCCCGTTGCTTCGGAAAGTTACCTCAATCATAATAAATGTTCCTTAGATAGCACATGCTTTAAAATGATGCTGTGTTTAAAACCTAAATGCAGAGATAACGCGTGAACAAAACGGTGAAAACAGGGGCTCAATACTTGCGCTTACGAACGCTTACTTCAAAAAGCCGCGAGCATTTTTTTTCTCTGCTGCAAACGTGGAGGGGACCATAGCTGGGATGACCGCACGCCAAAGTCACCTATTAGAAAACAAACTTCGAATGTAATGAATTCGTGTATCATATTTAAAATTGTTTAGCCGGGTATTGCAGTCTTTGACAAAATACGTTGTGTCTTCACGTGGGCGTAAGCACAGATAAGATATTATTACGATGTATGGTCGTTTTTTGCGACTACGCATCTCAGTGGAAACTGGGGACAAAGTTGAAGCAAAGTTTTTCATGCCCCGAATTGATTTGTGGAGCGTATCTGGATTGTTTGTGAGCGTATACATGAGTTCAGTTGAGTGACATTGTCAAACAACTCTCTCTCTCTCTCTTTTTCTCTTTAAAAATATTTTTGCAAGTGAAAGGTTCCCGATAATCTTATAAATCTATGAAACATTTCAAATATTTGCACCTTTTCATTACTGGAGATCACTGACAATGTGTTTACATAATGTAGAGAACAAGAGACGCACTGGCTATTAGTATGTTGAGACGCTGTTCCCGTTGCCTTGATTCTCAAGATAAAAGCTTCATACTTAAATGCTCACTAACTAAGTGAACGCTAGCTTCTAAAAGAATGTTCTACACTCAGGCAAAACTCGAACAAGGTGGCTCACGACGCACGAGTTTAAACAGCGGAGCTGTTTTAGCGTAGTATTAGTCTAAAACGTCGACAGAAATTATCATCACGGATCGGCACACACTATCTTCATCGTCGTCTTCATCTTGTGCTTCACTCGCCGAACGCGTGCAACCATTTGCCTGGCGCGGAGTGCAATAACTCTGGTGGGTGAGAGAATGAGTATGGAGAGAGAGGAAGAAAGGAAAAGGAGAAAGAAACGCATGAAAATTCTTGAGGAGGCGGGATTCCGAACCTGCGCACCCGCTATCTCATGGTGAGCGTCCCACTAGGCTATTCAGGGAACACTAGGAGAGCCCAGCATAGCTTTGTATAGTAGAGTATAGTAAGCGGACGGGACAGGAAAGTGATGGTAAAGAGGAGAGACGCGAAGGTGAGAAGGAGAGAAAGGAGGAGGGAAGAGAGTAAAGTATAGCATAGAAAAAAATACGCGGGAGATAGGTAGAAAGAAAAGAAAGAACGATTAGTGAGAAAAAAAGACAAAAAGAATGTAGAAACAAGCGAGAAAGAAGGAGAAGGAAATATAGAAAAAGCAAGAAAAAGGAAAAGTATACACAGAAATAAGTAGAAAAAGAAACAAAGAAGGCCACCGATCTCCGCACTTTCCTTCAGCCTTGCCACCACTAGTGCAAAGCTGCCTTTAATTTTTGCGTGTACATCAATATTCAACGCTTTATTCAACACTGAGTAGAACGTCAGAAACGGCTAATGGCTGCATAATTATCATTCATTACAAATACTATTGCGCGCACTGGTGTACATCACGTTGTATATCGATAAACATCCAGGTTAAGATACGCCAGATGTCACTGCTGGGAGTTGGAGTGTCCTTAGCTGGTCTCGCTGTTGCCGCGTCCTTGGAGAAGTTTCTCGACGACCTGTAAGTATGGGAACAAGCCAATTATTTGTGGGTGAATGTGAAAAAAAGGAGCTATAATGGAAATACTGGAGATAGCATAATGATGCTTCACTGTTGCATCACAATGCAACTACTGTTATTTGAAATGACTTAAGTAAAAATATTCCCAGGCCTCACGAGATTGGTGACTATGTATACGAGAAGCCTTGTCTCAAAACTGGGTAATCGTATTGTTACCGACGTACGTTATTCTCTGATACCTCTGTACAGAGCCCACTTTCTAAACATATTAGCACAAATTTCTTAAATCTTTGTTCCACTCCTACGTTTTCTCATCTAGTATCTTAACGAACAAGAATTACATTTCACTGCATTCACATTGTTTAGAACAAAAGAAAGTAAATCTAGCTGGTACAGATTATAGATAAAAAAGGTCGGCGAGCAGACAGGAATGCCAGAGGAGAGATAATACAACATAACACCTCACTGGTGAGGTGAAAAGAGCGTAATGCGTGCTGTTACGAAGCGCGCCTCCGACGACGTTAGGAAGGGCGCCACGAATCTCGCCGTTGCCACCACTGGAACGAAAGACGGGGCGACGCCAACACGGTCCCGAAGGCGCCACTGCTTCGAACACCACCGAGAAGGTCACCAGCCGTTTGGTAGCGTAGGTTTTTCAGCTCGCGACTGCTTCTGCGCAGAGCTGATAGACGAGCGGACGATACGACGGTGAGTTAAACAAGGTTTATGCACAGCAAAGACATAGAGGCGTTACAAATTCGGCACTTGGACCGACAGCTTAGAGACTCGAACAGCCGAGCTCTCTCCTCTGACACATAGGTCTACTACTCGCGACGCGCCGCAGGGCTTTTTTATATGCGCCGGGTGGATTATTTGAGCAACCAAAGGTCCAACCAGAAGCGCCGCTGGTCGTGAGGTCAGAATCCTCCAATGGGATCGCCGCTGGGCCGCGTCATTCTCATCAAATCTGGAGCCGCTGCGCTGCACGTAGCTGCACCCAAGGACGAGTGACGTCGCCACGCATTGCGTCAGACTCGCCAGACAGGAAGGCGCCGATTGCATCTACGGGCTCGCTGGCTGAGGTGACTCACTGTGCGTGCGCGGCAGAAAGGCACCGCCGCGTGATGACGCCGTTGAGTTGTTCGCGTCAGGCGGGCTCGCGTGCTGGCCTTGACGCAGATTGCCTTTTTCAGAGGCATGGACGTTCGCCGTGGACTCGCAGGCATAACAGTGCACTGATCTGTTGTCGTCCCCTATTCCTTTTTATCCTTGTACGAAGCCAAACTTCTTTTGCCATGAACCTTAGATTTGTTACTGACCATACAACCTGAACGTGCTGCCGAAATGTCGTACATGATTAACTCTTTTTACGTCGTCAAGCTTCCCTAACGTGTTAGCTGGTGTCACAACCAAATTTATTTAAAGGCGTTGTGACTGTTTGTCGTTTTAATTTGACATCCACACTACTACTCCGGCACATTGGGAGAAAAAGTGAGGAGGAAGATTGCGGTTGGGAGATGAGGGCGAGCCGCATGAACATAATACAAAATCCTGGAACAAAGGCATCTGTCTCATTTCGGAACACAGTTTCTAAAACAAAAAGTATTAAGAATTTAATTAGTAATAGAGGGGGATGAAAAATGAATTTTTTTACTCCAGAGTGTGCAGGATAGGCAATCATATTGGGATAAAAGGTATATAAAATCATGGCTTGATTAAGACACCGTTACTTTTTTATAGTGCAGGAAAAAGCGCGAAAATGGTTATGAAAGTCCAGACAACACATACAATTACTGGGCGCAGAGATGTCGCGAGGGCTTTTGAAAAGCAAGCTGACAAAATCGAACCTCACTGCTGTATTTACAACGCCTTCGAGGAGCTTAGGGCCACGGTCCTCATCTCGCAGCGAGAAAGACTTTGCCTCTCACCTACGGGTAGGGAAATATTATGTTGCTTAGGATATCCTGCACGGCCTCAATACAGTGACGAGGAAATGGTGCCCCTTTCCGCTCGTATCCGTGACCAAATCCATATCACTCCTATACCGAAAAACATGGATCTGTTGTACCATGCACCGAGCGCGTCGCAACGCCAGAGCTCGGCAGCTCACCAAACAGTTTCAAACGAACCCAGACACCCTCTATATGGATGCAGCCCGCTGCGGTATCCATGGCATTTCATTGGCCGCGGTTGGTTCGGTACACAGCCCGGTTTTATTCACCTGTGCTTCAGCTAAGATGAACTGAGTGGGCGCGGCGGAAGCCCTCGCGGGCTTCCGCCGCTCCCACTCAGTTCATCAATACCAAAGACGTTATGGGACAGCAATCTTATGCCCTCACGGGCTCTCAAATAGCCTGTCAATATTTCATTAACGGCCGTGTACCTGCGTGCGTCGCTCGCCACCTAAGTGCAACAGTAGACCAGGAGCACAGCATCATGTGGTGCCCCGGTGTCACAGAACGAGCGCTCAAAAGGGGTGCGCCGCCAAATTCTCGCGACGACCTGCCGGAGTGACGCCGCGAGGTCAACGAAAAAGAAAGAAAAAGAAAACAAACATTTAAAGGCTCCCCGGGCGCGCGAGCCTCTCCTCTCGGAAGCGTGGCTTCGCCGACGAACCTCCTCACCCCACAACGGCAGCCGAGCAAGCACTGGAAATTTCTAGAAGGAAAGGGGCGTGATATGCCCGGTTGAGTCATCTGTCGGGGACGGCCCTCGTACAGTCTCGCGCCTTCCCCCAGCCTCCGCTGCGCATCGCGCCGACGAAATGATGAGAACTTTCTGGAATGTCTCGCGGAAGGTATTTAACCGAGCAGCGGGGATGAGAGATCAGGAGAAGACGGAAGTTAGCGCCAGAGCGCGTAGGGTATCCCGCCGTGTAGTCGGCGAAGATTTTGTCCGTAGGGACAAAGCAGGAGAAGACGTGAGGTTTCCTGGAAGAGAAACTTCGGAGGAGAAGACAGAAGTTAGCGCCAGAGTGCGTAGGGATTCCACCGTGTAGTCGGCGAAGGTTTTGTCCGTAGGGACAAAGCAGGAGAGGACGGAAGTTAGCGCCAGAGCACGTAAGGATTCCGCCGAGTAGTCGGCGAAGGTTTTGTCCGCAGAGATAAAGCAGGCGAAGAAGAAGAGGATTTCCACCTGAGAGGTGAAGGCTCGAGCTACAGGCAAGAGCGTGTGTCTACCGCTATCGAGCGAAGACGCGTGGCAACAGCTGCGTGTGTGAAGCCGACGTGTTTCCGGCGAAGAAGTTGGAAGCTTGGAGAGCGGCCAAGTGAAGACGCGAGGTTTCCTGGAAGAGAAATTTCGGGGGCAGCGGAATGACAACAACGCTGGACTTTGAGTGAGTGATTCTCGGAAGGGTATCATTCAGACTTTTGTTCCAAGAACTTTGGACTAAATAAGTTTTCTAACTCTTTAGTCTTTAAGTGTCTTGGTTGTTCAATGCATGCGACTGCATTGTAGTGCGTATTGTTGTCTGTGTCCATTGTTTCGAGTGTGGCTGATTGTACTCTGTAATACGTTGTTTGATTGGTGACATATTGTATGTGTGAAGAGGTTTATTAGCCGTTAAAGGCAGCGACGAGACAGCGTGATGAACCGTCCAGCGATCGGCACAGCAACGAACCGAAGCACGAGCCGAGAGAGCCGGGCGTTGGCGATGCTGCTCGCTGCAGGCACATCTTCTTCTTCACAATCGCCCCCGCTGAAAAAAAGGAGCCATCCTGGCGACTTAAGAAGTTTCAGGCAAAGGCTCATGGTACGGTTTCAGTCGGGAAACATGCACGATGTCACGTGCACGCCGGCGCATGTCGTCCGATCGGGAAACTGGTTCAATTAGGAAATTAACCGGAGAGGTTTTCTCCAAAACGGTGTAAGGCCCCTCGTACCGGGGGACAAGTTTCGAGGAGAGTCCCGGTGTTTGGTATGGGATGGCAAGCCACACAAGAGACCCTGGGGCGTAGCTGGGATCCGGAAGAGAGGTGCTACGGGTTTCTTTCTGGCGTTGTTGCTCTTCCGAGGTGAACGCACGGGCGAGCTGGCGGCACTCTTCGGCTTGTCTAGCAGCATCGGAGATAGGTGGACACTCGGAAGCATCAGGACGGTAAGGAAGTAGGGTATCAATTGTATGGGAAGGCTCACGTCCGTAAAGAAGAAAGAAAGGTGAGAATCCCGTGGTGGTTTGTATTGCGGTGTTATATGCGAACGTGACGTATGGGAGAACACGGTCCCAGTTGCTATGATCAGATGCCACGTACATTGAGAGCATATCACCTAGCGTGCGGTTGAACCGTTCCGTTAGTCCGTTAGTCTGCGGGTGGTATGCTGTCGTTTTCCGATGAATGACGTGGCATTCCGAAAGCAGAGTTTCGACGACCTCGGAAAGGAAAGCGCGGCCTCTGTCACTAAGGAGCTCTCGAGGTGCACCATGTCGAAGGATAAAGCGTTGCAAAATGAAAGAGGCGACATCCTGAGCTGTAGCGCTCGGCAAAGCGGCTGTTTCGGCGTAGCGTGTCAGGTGGTCAACCGCCACTATAATCCACCGATTACCATCTGGTGTCAATGGAAGGGGACCGTAGAGATCAACGCCGACGCGATCAAATGGCTTGGCAGGGCATGGAAGTGGCTGCAATGCGCCAGTCGCACGTGGCAGTGTTGATTTACGTCGCTGGCAGTCAGGACAGCACTGCACAAATTTACGTACAAAATTGTACATGCCGCGCCAGTAATAGCGATGGCGAAGGCGTTCATATGTTTTGAACACTCCGGCGTGGCCACATTGTGGATCGTCGTGAAGGGAGGCGCATACTTGCGATCGTAAAGTGCGTGGAATGACCAGCAACCACCGGCGGCCATCGGGAGCGTAGTTGCGTCGATGAAGAAGTTGATCGCGGATGGCGAAATGGAAAGCTTGACGTCGGAGGGATCGAGATACTGGAAGGTTGGGCGTGCCAGATAAATATTCGATAAGAGAGGCGATCCACGGGTCACGACGTTGTTCGGTGGCAATCGAGTCGAGATTTAGCGATGACAAGGTCTGGAGGCAAGTGTTTCCGCACGTCTGATCTGGTGGTAAAGGTGAGCGAGACAGGGCATCAGCGTCAGAGTGTTTGCGTCCGCAGCGGTATACGACGCGAATGTCGTACTCCTGGATGCGGAGTGCCCATCGCGCAAGGCGGCCAGAAGGGTCTTTCAACGTGGAGAGCCAGCAAAGCGCGTGGTGATCAGTTACTAGATCGAACGGGCGGCCGTATAAGTACGGCCGGAACTTTCCAAGCGCCCACACCAGAGCCAAACACTCTGTTTCTGTCACGCTGTAATTAGTTTCGGCTTTCGTCAGAGTGCGGCTAGCGTAGGCTACAACGTATTCTGAATAGCCGGGCTTTCGTTGAGCGAGGACCGCGCCTAGCCCGACGCCGCTGGCGTCGGTGTGCACTTCGGTAGGAGCCGTCGGGTCGAAGTGGCGAAGAATAGGTGGGGAAGTGAGCAGACGGCGCAGAGTAGTGAAGGCAACGTCACACGCAGGGGACCAGGAGGTGAGGTTCACGTCACCGCGAAGAAGCTGGGTTAACGGTGACATGATAGATGCAAAATTTCGAACAAAGCGCCGGAAATAAGAGCATAGGCCTACAAAGCTGCGAAGTTCTTTCATGGTCGTCGGCTTGGGAAATTCTGCGACTGCTCGAAGTTTTGCTGGGTCTGGTAATACGCCGTGCTTGGACACGATGTGACCTAGGATGACGAGCTCGCGTGCAGCGAAGCGGCATTTTTTCAGGTTAAGCTGCAGACCAGCGTTGGTCAGACAGCTCAAAACGTGCCTGAGGCGAAGGAGGTGCGTAGGAAAGTCGTGGGAGAAAACCACGACATCGTCGAGGTAACAGAGGCACATATTCCATTTGAGGCCACGTAGCGTATTATCCATAAGACGTTCAAACGTGGCAGGCGCGTTACAAAGCCCAAAGGGCATGACGTTAAATTCATATAGTCCGTCTGGTGTAATAAATGCCGTTTTTTGGCGATCGGCTTCTGCCATTGGGACCTGCCAGTAGCCAGACCGCAAATCTAGTGACGAGAAAAATTCCGCTCCGTGAAGGGTGTCAATGGCGTCATCAATGCGCGGCAAAGGATAGACGTCCTTGCGGGTTATCTTATTCAAACGACGATAGTCTACGCAAAATCGGATAGATCCGTCTTTCTTACGCACCAGGACGACGGGAGACGCCCAGGGACTGTGGGATGGTCGAATGACGTCTCTACGAAGCATATCTTCAACTTGATCGTTGATGACGCGGCGCTCTTCAGCGGAGACACGGTATGGTCTTTGACGCAGTGGCTGGTGTAGGCCGGTGTCAACATGATGTTTGACTTGTGATGTGCGGCCCAGTTGAGGTTGCGACACATCGAACGAACTCCTGAACTCATGCAGAAGATTCAGCAGGTCGGCATGTTCGGTGGGAGTGAGAGTGTCGGCAATGGCGCTGGAAAACGTATCATCGGACGACTCCCCGAGTGCCGACAGTGCTTTGGGGTGGTCGCAGTAGTCGTCCGGGACATCAAACAAAAACGAAGGGTCGAGATCCTGCACGCGGCCGAGACATTCCCCCGCAAGCAATGTGACAGGTGTGGAAAGCGGATTGCTTACGAACATGTTGCTTCTTCCGGCGGCAAGATCAATTGTTGCGAAAGGCAGCGGCAAAGCTCGACGACTTTTGAAGATATCGGAAGGCATAAAAAGAACTGTAGCGTCAGTGTAGGCGTTGCATGAAACGGGAACAAGGGCGAAATTTCCAGGCGGAATATCGGTATCTTCATGAACGAGCAACTTCGGCGGCTGTTGAGGAGCGTCCAGTAATGGGACATCACACAAGGGTGAAAACTCAACTTCGGCGCGTGCGCAGTCTATGACGGCATTATGGCGGGATAGGAAGTCCCACCCGAGGATGACGTCATGCGAACAGACAGGAAGAACAATAAACTCCACGATGTAAAGAATGCCTTCGATGGAGACTCTTGCAGTGCAGGCTGCGAGAGGCGTTACTTGTTGTGCGCTTGCGGTGTGAAGCGACAGTCCCGAAAGCGGCGTCGTTACTTTGCGTAATAAACGGCAGATATTAGCGGCAATAACAGAAACAGCGGCGCCAGTGTCGATAAGGGCGAAAGTACGATAATCTTCAACAGTTACTGCGACCACGTTAGCAGGAGAGGAGCGAGGGCTTAGACAGTTCGAAAACGGCGCAGTTCTTGCCTCTTGAACTGCGTTGCTTAGTTTTCCTGGTCAGAAGGTCTGGGCCGGCGACGCATTGGGGAGGGCGATCGCCGACGAGGAGAGGGTGCGCGCGGCGTCACGAAGTCGGGGTCGTTAGGAGGGGCATAGCGAGGGGACGAGACCGGCCCGTATTGCGCGAAGGGTTGGCTGCCGGGTTGCGACGATCGGACATAGTCGCCGAACGTCTGAGGTCGACGGCGGCAGTAGCGGGCAACGTGTCCGGGAGTAAAGCAGGCGTAGCATATCGGTCGGTTATCGCGCGTCCTCCAAGAATTGGCTACTGGTGGTGCCGCCCAAGGTGCAGTATAAGCAGCCGGGTGTGCGGGCTGTGGGCGCGAGGTATAGGGTGGTTGCGGAAGCCTACGCACAGCGTCTGCATATGTGAACGGCGCTGCTACACCCTGGAGCTGCGAAGCCGCACGCTACCTCCTGTCATGACTACCAACGCCACTACATCGACGCCTTCGCTCCAGTTCAACTGCCCTGGCCATCCCAGGCTACGGGAGCCGAAGGTCTTCAGCGGTGCGGATGGGACCGACGTAGAAGACTGGCTCGAGCACTACGAACTGGTGAGCGCCAACAATAAGTGGGATGAAGCCGACAAGCTGGGCCACGTGATATTTTATCTCACTGGCGTCGCCGAATTGTGGTTTAATAACCACAAACACAACATCCCCACATAGAGCGTCTTCAAGACGTCATGTGCTGAAGTGTTCGGTCGGCCGGCTGTCCGCAAGCAGAGGGCAGAACAGCGCTTGCGCGTCCGCTCTCAGCAGACTGGCGAGACCTTTACCAGCTATATTGAGGACGTCGTCGACCTTTGCCGACGTGTGAATGACACCATGCCCGAATCTGGCAAGGTTAAAAACATCCTGAAGGGCATCGACGACGGCGCATTTCATATGCTCTTGGCAAGGAATCCGAGCACAGTTTCCGAAGTCGTCAGCTTGTGTCAGAGCTACGACGAGTTGAACAAGCAACGCACTCTGACTCGGCAGCCTCAGCATGGTGGTCAGTCACTGTGCAGTTTCGACACCCTGCCGGACAATTCACCGCTGCTTCTGCAAGTTCGAGCCTTCGTCCGTGAGGAAGTCGCCCGCCAACTTTCCCTAGTGCCCTTCACTCACGAGACCACCACCCGTCTACCTGCCCCGCTTCGCACTGCTATTTCGGAAGAGGTTGCCCAAGCTGTTCCTGTTGCGCACCACGAGCCGCCTCTATCCAGCCTTGCCCACTGCCAGAGTGCCGCGCAGCTGGTAGGCCCTCCTGTCGCCTATCCGCCAGCCGTGCAGCCTGTGGCCGCGCCCCTAACGTATGCAGCGCAGCCTGTGGCTCCTTCTGTCGCCTGCTCGCAAGTGATGCAGCCCGTAGCCATCCCGTAGCCTGGGATGGCCAGGGCAGTTGAACTGGAGCGAAGGCGTCGATGTAGTGGCGTTGGTAGTCATGACAGGTGGTAGCGTGCGGCTTCGCAGCTCCAGGGTGTAGCAACGGGGATTAACAGCACCTCCACCAAATGTGAAGAGGTTTATTAGCCGTTAAAGGCAGCGACGAGACAGCGTGATGAACCGTCCAGCGATCGGCACAGCAACGAACCGAAGCACGAGCCGAGAGAGCCGGGCGTTGGCGATGCTGCTCGCTGCAGGCACATCTTCTTCTTCACATATGCAACTATTGGGGAGTGTGCATTCTTGTGTATTGTTTTCGATCTGCCATTATTGAGAATATAATTTTTTTGTTTATCAACTCTCGGCTCTGACTTGTTCTTTGGGCCACAGCCGGCGTCCGCTGGCGCACCAAAGAGGGCCACTTCTAAATTGTCCACGCTTTTGTGGTGTGGTTCGGGGGGCCGATGCCCTTGGAATTAGCCCGGCGATCGCCTCCCGAATTAACGGGACCTGTGTGACAATTAATCTGGCGTCCGTGACAGGACTTTTTGGTGCACAGTGGGTCCAAAGTAGTGAGAAAAAGCCTCGAGTTGTTGATAGTGCTATCGGAATGATTTTGTGTGTTGCTGTGTGTTCTCGTTAACGAGTGCAGGGGAGTGTTCCGATAGACTGATTTAGGCAGATACTTTTTGCGCGTGGCAAGGTTTTATTTTGAGACACCATGGATCTCGAAAAGTTAGTTGCTCTTGGTGAGAAGATGGGTCTTTCTGGCGCCGAACTACGGAAATGGGTAAGCCAGAAGGAGAAAGAGGCGATGGAGAGAGAGAGGTTGACAGCTGAGAGGGCCAAGGAAGAAAAGGCAGCTGAGTTGGAGAGAGAAAGGCTGGTCGCTGAAAGGGCGAAGGAAGAAAGAGAGCAACAATTGAAGTTGGAGTTGGAGAGAGAAAAGCTGGCAGCTGAAAGGGCGAAAGAAGAAAGAGAGGCAAAGGAGCGACAGCTGAAAGAAGAAAGAGAGCAGCAGTTGAAGTTGGAGTTGGAGAGAGAAAAGCTGGCCGCTGAGAGGGCGAGAGAAGAAAGAGAGGCAAAGGAGCGACAGCTGAAAGAAGAAAGAGAGGAAAGGGAACGGCAGCGGCAGCACGAGATGGAACTCGAGCGGCTCCGTTTGCAACAGCGAAGTGAAACTCCCGTCCAAGCTAGAGTTGAAAGCAGCGAACGGGAAGATCATGGCTTCCGCTTGAATCCAAGCAAGCTGCTCGTAGCGTTTGATGAGAGGAAGGACGACCTTGACGCGTACCTACATAGATTTGAGACGATTGCAAGGAGCCAGAATTGGCCGGAACATCAATGGGCAACATCTTTGAGTACTTGCTTGAGTGGTGAAGCGCTCAGTGTGTACGGCAGGCTGACGCCAACCGATGCAGCCAACTATGCAAAGGTGAAAGCTGCTTTGCTGAAGCGATTTAGATTCACTGTGGAAGGATTCCGGGACAGATTTCGGACAGGAAAGCCAGCTGATGGTGAGACGGCTACGCAGTATGCCGCCCGATTTTGCCATTATTTCGACAGATGGATTGAACTTTGAGCGACAGCGCAGGAGTACGATGAGCTTAGAGAGCTCCTAATGAGAGAACAATTTCTTACTAGTTGCCACCCAAGCCTGTCGCTGTACTTGAAAGAGAGGAAGGCTGAGTCACTTGAAGGAATGTTTGAATTGGCTGATCAATTCTTGGAAGCGCATGGTGGCACTAATTTCGCCAAGGTCAAGAAGGATTGTCCCGAAGATTCGAAGAAATTGGCTCCCGAAGAAAAGAAGCGTGCACCAGAGAGCATTCCGCGATGTTTTCTGTGTAACCGAGTCGGTCATCGCGCGAAAAACTGTCGAACGATCTTTACGAGCCCTACGGTTGTAAAATGTTTTAAGTGTGGTCAGACTGGGCACAAAGCAGACGCATGTCGAAACGAAGCGAGTCAAACTCACCAGGTGTCCTGTGTGCTAGCAGCACCGAAATCCGATGTTAAGGCCGTCACAGATGGATTCGTAGAGTTGAAAAGTGGGGAGAAAATTCCTATTGTGGGTGCTGTAATGTCAAAACAGCCAACCGGTGTTGCGAAAGGAATGCCAACGCTGCCTGGAAAAGTTGCGGGCAAAAAGGTTACGGTGTTAAGAGATACCGGCAGCTCCACTGTTATCGTGCGGAGAAATTTGGTACGGGAAAGTGAGTTAACAGGCAAAACGAAACCGGTTTGCCTAATTGACCATATGGTTAGGATGCTTCCCGAAGCAGAAATTGAGGTTGAAACCCCGTGCTTCAGCGGGAAGGTTACTGCTTTATGCATGACGACCCCCCTGTACGACCTTGTCATCGGAAACATCGACGGGGCGCGAGGACCGAATGATCCGGAATGTTTGGGAGAAGACCCTAAGATAGAGCCCTCGCCAACCCAGCGACCGCGAGATACAGTGGAGGAGCAGCCCGTGACGGATCTCACTAGAGCCAAAAGTGAAGCCGCGAATGAGAAGATGATCGTGTTGAATGAGTTCACGGGCCGGGCAGCTGGACTTACGTCGGCACGACCTCAACCGGGCGACAGTGTAAAGGTGACGGAGTCGGCCAGCCAGGCCAAATGTCGGGACGTGAACAAGCGGGAGAATAACAGGGCAGGATCGGTTGAGCGTCATGAGCCGTTAACGGTGTCGGAAGTGACAACGATGGCTGAGACGCCGCCTCATATACCGTCGTTGGAAAGGGCTCGCCGAAAAAGAACGTGGAAACACAAGAAGAGATCGAGCGAGCACCGCAAGAAAGGGCGCAAGCGCCGCTCAAAGTACACAGGATAAGTGCTGAGGTCGAATCCGAATGTGTTTGGCAGTGCTGAGTGCCATATGTTGTGTTAATGTTTTTGTTATCCTGTGTCACAAGTGTATGTCGAGCGAGTCAAAGTGTTCTGTGCGATGATGTGATGTATAGTATTGTACCATTGGTGTAATAGGAGAACTTTGTACATTTGTATTATTGGGAATGTGTGGTGGAGTGTTGTACTCATGTGCCTGTGGTTATATTTTATGTGTTGTGTAATTGAACTACAATGGAAAATTGTATTAAGTGATCTATTGTGAATGTGAAGTGTCATGAGCGACGGTCTATGTTACAGTTTCTGAGAGTGTGGGGACTGTTCGCGCTCGTTTGTGTGGTTTTGAATATTATGAGATAATATTCTTAAAGTGGGGGGCAGTGTCACAGAACGAGCGCTCAAATGTGGTGCGCCGCCAAATTTTCGCGACGAACCGCCGGAGTGACGCCGCGAGGTCAACGAAAAAGAAAGAAAAAGAAAACAAACATCTAAAGGCTCCCCGGGCGCGCGAGCCTCTCCTCTCGGAAGCGTGGCTTCGCCGACGAACCCCCTCACCCCACAACGGCGGCCGAGCAAGCACTGGAAATTTCTAGAAGGAAAGGGGCGTGTTATGCCGGGTTGAGTCATCTGTCGGGGACGGCCCTCGTACAGTCTCGCGCCTTCCCCCAGCTTGCGCTGCGCATCGCGCCGACGAAATGATGAGAACTTTCTGGAATGTCGCGCGGAAGGTATTTACCCGAGCAGCGGGGATGAGAGATCAGGAGAAGACGGAAGTTAGCGCCAGAGCGCGTAGGGTATCCCGCCATGTAGTCGGCGAAGGTTTTGTCCGTAAGGACAAAGCAGGAGAAGACGTGAGGTTTCCTGGAAGAGAAACTTCGGAGGAGAAGACGAAGTTAGCGCCAGAGTGCGTAGGGATTCCGCCGTGTAGTCGGCGAAGGTTTTGTGCGTAGGGACAAAGCAGGAGAAGACGGAAGTTGGCGCCAGAGCGCGTAGGGTATCCCGTTATGTAGTCGGCGAAGGTTTTGTCCACAGAGACAAAGCAGGAGAAGAAGAAGAGGATTTCCACCTGAGGGGTGAAGGCTCGAGCTACAGGCAAGAGTGTGTGTCTACCGCTATCGAGCGAAGACGCGTGGCAACAGCTGCGTGTGTGAAGCCGACGTGTTTCCGGCGAAGAAGTTGGAAGCTTGGAGAGAGGCCAACTGAAGACGCGAGGTTTCCCGGAAGAGAAACTTTAGGGGCAGCGGAACGACAACAACGCTGGACTTTGAGTGAGTGATTCTCGGAAGAGTATCATCCAGACTTTTGTTCCAAGAAATTTGGACTGAATAGATTTTCTATCTCTTTAGTCTTTAAGTGTTTTGGTTGTTCGATGCATGCGACTGCATTGTAGTGCGTATTGTTGTCTGTGTCCGTTGTTTCGAGTGTGGCTGATTGTACTCTGTAGTACGTTGTTTGATTGGTGACATATTGTATGCAACTATTGTGGAGTGTGCATTCTTGTGTATTGTTTTCGATCTGCCATTATTGAGAATATAATTTTGTTTGTTTATCAACTCTCGGCTCTGACTTGTTCTTTGGGCCACAGCCGGCGTCCGCTGGCGCGCCAAAAAGGACCACTTCTAAATTGTCCACGCTTTCGTGGTGCGGTTCGGGGGGCCAATATTTCGGCCCTTGGAATTAGCCCGGCGATCGCCTCCCGAATTAACGGGACCTGTGTGACACCCGGACATGTAGCGGAAACGGGTAACGATAGAGCAGACAGTGCAGCTCGAGCTATTACTCACCGAGCAGCCGTCACTCGTCCAGATACCCGTTTGCTACTCCAGGCTCCCCACACTCCTCGAGATATCTTAGAACACCAGCGTCGACAACGACGGTGATACTCACCATCCCATTCTCGGCTGAGTGTAAAAGAAGCGCATGAGTCCATGACGCCACCTGCAGACAAATAGATATCCGCACCTGCGTTAAAAATATGCGATGCACCCAACCGCATACGCGGGTTCTTGCCCGTGATGTAGAAGACAGCCAACACTTGCTCAAATTACATGGGAATGTAAGTGAAGGCCAGCTAAAAATAATACGCCTCAAATTTCGGCGAAAAATTCATGATGAAACAGTGGGAGACCTTGCTCGCCAGCGAGGAAAAGGTGGCCCAAGTGGCGCTCCTAGACCTGGCGCGGCGGGCTGCTGAGGCGAGTGGAGCCCTGGACTAGGGGCTCCGCCCACCTGTTTCTAACCCTTGTTTCATTTTTTTGTCTGTAATAAACGCTTTACAACCATCAACAGAAAGACGTCTCAATGCCGACATTATTATATCTATAGCATACAATAAGTCGGGAATGACACTTTATCAGTTATTCTGCCCTCGGTGCAACTTTGATTGATTTTCCGCGAGGTATACGACTACCTTGCTTACATGTTCCTGACCTTTATGACATACTTTCCTTTCCAATACCAGTCAAAATGGGAAGATTCCTCAAGAGAGTACTATCGCAACCAATATTAGGGCTGCTCTCACATGTGAATAAAAAAAATTCGTACTAACTAGCGTCTGGTTACATCGTCTTCTGAATAACTACCGTTGACACAGCTCTTTGAAAATAAGTGCTTAGCGCGCCTAAAACACCTGCAAAAGATTCTGTTGATCCAATCTTTGATCGAAGGCGTATAGAGAGGGTGTCATCACTGAGTTGCTATAGCCGAATCTCTTTCTTCGCAGAGGTCAAGGCACGTGTTTAATCCTTACAAGCCAGGTACTCATCATCGGAGGCTGCGGAATGTCATTTATGTCAGCCTTTGTTCACTGTTATCAGCACAACATGTAAGTGGTGACAGCAAACCAGCACCTTGCACCAATTGCGCTCCACGCGTATGCCTTCCTAACACAAGCTTTTGTTTGTTTATTTGTGTCTGTTTCAGAAACGAAGTCGGGGCAAGGTATTCTCTCATCGTGCTCTCTGGTGTAACAAGCACAGCCATCTGCTTTGGGTAAGTTTGCTGTCAAGCTAACCAGATTACGTACGCGGCAAGCATGCATCTAGATGACGTGCAAAAGAAATCCCGCATGTGCAGTAAGCATAAGTAGCTTGAATGCAGATGAGGTTCGATAAAGACTGAATTCTCTAGAAATACGATACTGTGTTTGGTTGAACTGCAGAGTAGGTGTTGTTTGGCTGTTTTATAAGTAGCCAGGAGTCTAAATTTAAGACTGTCTGTCAATCAGAATGATGATGATCGTTGGCTTTTTACGTCCCAAAGCTACGATGTAACTATAAGTGACACACCCGTAGAGAGCTCCAAATTTCAATCGCCGGGGAGTCTTTGACGTGTAACTGAATCAAAGTACACATGCTCAGAAAAAAAATGTCCTGACCCCCCCCCCCCCCTTCGCTCCCCTCCAAAAAGTTTTTTTTTTGATGGGGGAAGGGGGTACTTTACCGAGGAGAAACAATGAATGTTTTTTTTAAAAGAAAAGCGACACGTGCGCTTGGCCCTCCCTCCAATAGAAATATTCCTGAGTGAATACGGGGCCTGCACGGACCTCTGCCATTGCGACTACGTCGAAATGTGGCCACCGCGGTTCGAAATTGATCGATCTCACAGCTTGTGGCACAATATAGTCGATCACCATAGCCCACAGTGGCGAATGTTCGAAAAATGAACTTGCTGCCATTGTACTAACATGAGGTCAGCTGCATTCACGAGGTGCAAAATGATATAAGCATCGCCATATGTTCTTATTTCTTGAATTGAGTATGGTAGTATCGACGCTCAGAAACTTCCCGCCAAATTTACTTTCATTTTCTGTCAGCCATATCGCCGGCATACTGTTCGACACGTACATCATGGAAGGTCATCCGTATGTGCAAGGTGTCCATTCGTTGCTGAAGATGCAGCTTCTTGTGGTAAGCAGCATTTGTGGAACAGCATCGTTTTATTTTATTTGAGCACACGCGTCAGAAGCTTACACAATGCATCTCAATTTTGATTTCAGGCCGTGCTTTTATGTACTATGGCAGTCTACTGCAAGATGAACCCTCGTCCTGTGGCGAGGATGGGATACCTGAATCCGAACGGCTCACTACGGCTTTGATCTGCACAAAGTGTAGCATTCATTCAGTAAGGTTTTCTATTTCTATTTGATCTGACGGATAATAAATGCGCTGGCAGCACTCTATAGTAGACATTGAAAGGAGTATGTTTATGTTCGACATTGGTGTGTTACTTACTGCTTGCGTCGTTTCGATACGTCTCGTCTGTGAATAAATCATGCTGCCTACGCGGCTCCTACATCTGTAATAACGAAAAATCGCGCTTGTTGTTATAGGCTGTTTCATTTGCAGAGGCTCTCACTGTCTTCTTTTGAGTCTGTTCTTTGCAGTATGTCTATTTATCCAAAAGCGACTAAACATTACACAATCTCCAACTAAAGGGAACCATGAGTATAGCAGGCGTAGCAGCGCACGGGTCGACCTAAAGTGCCGTTCATCACGGTCACCTTGCCCGATGTTAACGTGTCCTTGCAACTGGAGGCCATCATAAATTCACTGTACTTTCTGTTGCTGGTACTCGTCCCAAACTCTTGTTGGATCACGCCACACGGGTTTATCGCCACTCCATGCGGGAGCACACGGATTCATCGCGCGTCTGCAGAATCTCGTTTCCCGACGCTATCACGTGATTGCAGATAGAGTGTAAAGGTATAGTGTCTATAATATACTTACCTATTCGTGGGGAGATCGGGCTATAGGCGGCAGCACCGTCCCGAGAAAGTGTGGATAGACGGTCGGCAGCGCGTGTACAAATGCACGCAGCGGCGCTTCGTTGCGTGTGGCCTGAGCCGACTGTCGGCGGATAAAATACGTTGACTACAGTGCACTGTTAATACGCTCTTCTCTACTGAATCGGTGCACTACGCCTATGCAACGTTAACATTCTCCGCGAGTCAAGCGCATTCTGTTGTTCACAGGGATGCTCGCCCTTGGTAGTTCTCTTCACGCTTTCGCACTAAATCACGCCTTTGTTGTTTTGCTTGTACGTGGTTAGCTTGTGTTCCGCCTGCTACGCACTACTGTAGCGTGACTGAACTACTTATTTACATCGTTGTCATTTGCATATTACAAAAGAGAGAGAAAGATAGGTCGTAGAAAGCCCGCGTGTCTGTGCGATTCGTTCAGTACCACTGTTCGCACCTTATATTCTTATGATTCTTTTTCTTTTCTCTCATTCTGTTCGCCATGAAATGTGGGACAGTCGATAAGTCTGTTCAGGAAAGCTTAGTGGCTGACGGTGCTTTGCGTGCGCTACACTGCGTTTATCACGATTACGCACATGTTCTTGCACCAGTAAAAATCTTTATATAAGAGTTCAGCAGAAAGCTTTCATCAATATATTCATCATCGGCGCAGGAAAATGGTGAAATGACACCAGAAAACTAGAAACAGCAACAACAAAAAACCTGCACGTGTCAAGCTTCACAATAATAATAAGAAAAATATTGAAGATATTATTTACATCTTTTATTTTTATATTTTTATTAATGCTACGCAGCATACAAAAGCTAGCCCCGCCGTGGTGGTCTAGTGGCTAAGGTACTCGGCAGCTGACCCGCAGGTTGCGGGTTCGAATCCAGGCTGCGGCGGCTGCATTTCCGATGGAGGCGGAAATGTTGTAGGCCCGTGTGCTCAGATTTGGGTGCACGTTTAAACCCAGGTGGTTTAAATTTCCGGAGCCCTCCACTACGGCGTCTCTCATAATCATATAGTGGTTTTGGGACGTTAAACCCCACAAATCAATCAATCAATCAAGCATACAAAAGTTAGAGTTCGTGGACTACATGAAGAAGCGTAGTAAAAAAAGGGCGTGCTTAGGCTTCGTAGCCTTGGTTCTGCTGCCACAGAAAGTGGTCACCGAGTATACGACACAGCACAGTGGTTCATCGCGCGCCTGCAGAATCTCGTTCCCGATGCCATCACATGATTGCTCAGAGAGTGCAAGAAGGAGAGGCCACAAAGTCTTACCCTTTCCCTTACGCAGGTCGGAACGCGCTAGCACGTGATTGTGTTCTGGCAGTGCTTGGGCCAGCTGTTGCGCATGCGCATTAAGGGTGCTTACGCACACCGAATTGAACTCCGCGAGAAGCTATACTTCGTATCAAATATATTCATCTAAGGCTAAAAGGCAACAGCTGCTATTCGAGGAGTGAGCATTGTTTAGTATTCGAAACGCAAACATCGCTAAGCCTTCAAATAAAACAATTCTGTAGTGGTGTGTTGTCTCGTACTGCGTTGATGTATACTTACAGCGTTGTACTTAATAGGCAATGATTTGTGAAAGACAGGTGCTCTAACGACCCTCTTTGGAAGGCTTCGGACTCGGGCTTCTCCGCAATGCTCATAGACGGTCGCACCGCCAAGCGAGAAGCAAAGTTCAGGAGGCCTCCTCTCAAGGAGGGTCAGTTGGCAGATGCTCCCATGTTCGGCTGTGCTAGCTTCAGTTTCGCGATAGGATGGAAAGGTGGGCTAGTTGGTAATTCATGATTGTTCAGTGAACTGGGAGCGTGGGAAGAACACAGACACGAAGGAAAGAGGAGGCACACAGGACGAGCGCTCACAAGCTTCAGTGTTAACGTGTTAGCCAGAAAAGAACACTACCACTTTGCTCATTTTCTGCGTCCGTCAATAATACAAAACCTTCGTCCCCCGATCAATCTGATTCGTTCTTGAGACACACGTGTGAAAATACGTGGCAACTCGCGTTTTCGATGATAGCCCTCAGAGTACGCATGCATATCAGCTTTGCGAGGTTTTCTGTAGCCACGTAGGTTAGTTGAATGTTATCGTCTAACCCATTTGGTTAGAATTTACCTTCTTTTACATGTATATTAGATACGTCAGTGCTTTTGTATTGCATGAATCTCGTAACATTTGCGCGGAAAGTGGCGCGGGCTCGTGATTTTCTAAAATTTACCAGTGTTGCGCCACTTGTTTTTGTAACATTCTTTGGTAGATGGCGGCACACTGCAAGCAATTAGCTTGTTGACAGGATGACGAAATGTTCTCCGCACCCAAGTAAGCGTACGTGGTGACCGGCTGTTGTTGCTGTTGTCAAGTCGTTCGGCGCAGGGTATTTCTCAGATTGCGCTTTCAACAGTGATGTTTGAAGATACCATCTTGACGACGAGAATTTTTCGCTGGACGACGTAGAAGGCTGTGAAGGCACCGAGAGGGACAGCGACGTTTAACGATCAGCTGCTTTCTCACGAGGAATGAGTTGCGCTTCACGTGCCGTCGTGTACTATATATATATATATATATATATATATATATATATATATATATATATATATATATACAAACGCACGCACGATCATACGTCAATGTAGTTGCATCTTCCCACGAATCTTGGTATCGCTTTCGAAATATTTATCTGAAAGGCCGATGCAAAATACATTGACCATCTCGCACTGCACTATATAGCCAGGATGTAACAATAGGCTGATTTGTAATTCCCGGCAAGAAACTGAACGTTGTTATGCCAGCGAGTCCTCGTCAAACGTCCGTGCCTCTGAAAAAGGCAATCTGGGTCAAGGCCAGCCCGCAGTCCGCCTGACGCGAACAACCCAACGGCGTGAACACGCGCGGCGCCTCTCTGGCCCACGTGCATTGAGTCAGCGGCGCACGTGACAGCGAGCCGGCGTCCTCGTGTGTGGTGGTCTGACGCATTGCGCGGCGACCCCATTGGAGGAATCTGCCCTGACGACCAGCGGCGCTTCTAATTGGACATTTTTGGTTGGACCCGGTGCCTATAAAAGAAGCCCTGCGGTGTGTCGCGATCGGCAGTCCTATGAGAGAGGAGTCCCCATGTCGGAGAGCCGACATGTGTGTGAGTCGGCGGTCTTAGGCGAAAAGTTGACCTATGTGTTAGAGAGGAGAGCTCGGCTCTTCGAGTCTCTGTCGGCCCCATTGCCGAAATTGTAACGCCTCTGTATATATGCTGTACATAAACCTTGTTTAACTCACCGTCGTCTCGTCCGCTCGTCTTATCAGCTCTGCGCAGAAGCAGTCGCGAGCTGAGAAACATACGCTACCAAACGGCTGGTGACCTTCCCGGCGAAGTTGAAAGCAGTGGCGCCTTCGAGGCCGTGTTGGCGTCGCCGTCTTTCGCAACAGTGGAGGTCAGCGGTGGGATTTCGGAGGTGGCTTCGCAACAGTGGTTGGCAGCTGCGGGATCGGCCGGCGTCAGCGACATCGATGCGGTGAGTGCCTGATGTTTTCCCCTCAGTTCACCAGACTACTCTAGCTCAGGTTGTAGTAGTTTAGAGAAGGGCTGTGTGAAGCATTAGAGTGAGCTTTGATCGTTTCAAGCCAAGTTGAAGTGCTTTGAAACCAAAGTTAATGCGGAGGTGGTAAACACGGGAGTGTGAAAAATTGCTTGCGCGTCTTGCTAGTAGACTTTTAGTGGGTACGGCAAGTAAATTCTTAACAGGGGCAAACAGCAAGAGGCTAGTGTGAACGATGGAGAACCTTAAAGTGAAGGAACTCATCGAAATTTGTGAGGAACTCGGCATTACTTTGGGCCGTGCGAAACGAAAACAAGCGATCCTTGAGATCATGAAGGATGAGGGAGTGTCGGCTGAGGAAGTCGATGAGGCCTGGGTGGAAATCAAAGCACGCCACGAGGAGGCTGAAAGGCGAGAAGCTCGCGAAGAAGCTGAAAGGCAAGAGGCTCGCGAACGTGAGGAAAGGCGAGAAGCTCGCGAAGAAGCTGAAAGGCGCGAACGTCGCGAGGAGGCCGAGAGACAAGAGCGCCTAGAGTTGAAACGACTAGAATTGGCAATCCTACAGTGTTCGCAGGCGCCTAGCGTAGCTTCTCCAACAGTTCAGGTCAGCGGTTTTAGAATTCGGGACCAACTGCCACCGTTCGTAGTAGGCGAGGACATGGCGAAGTATCTCGTCAAGTTTGAACACGTCTGTGAGCGAAACGCTTTGGAGCGACCTCTTTGGGCGCGGAACCTGCTAGCTCTTCTTCCCGGCGAAGTGTCCGACGCGATAACTTGCTTGTCGAGGGAAGCGTTTGAGAGCTATGACGAGGTTAAGGAAGTGCTCTTGAGACGTTATAAGTTGTCACCCGAGGCTTTCAGGCAAAGGTTCCGGTATGCTAAAAAGGGGAATGAGTCACACGTTGACTTCGCGTTTCGTCTTAAAGCCGATTTGATTGAATGGCTCAAGGGCGAAGGTGTTTATGACGACCGCGATAAAGTGGTGGAATGCGTTGCATTGGAGCAATTCTACCGCTGCATCGAGGAGTATGTCAAACTTTGGCTGCAGGACAAACTTGGTGAAGTACAGCTAAACAAGGCAGCAGAGTTAGCTGTGGAGTATTATACTCGCCGAAAGTTGCATAGCAGGGCAGTGCGCGTTGAAAAGGATGAAAGAAAAGAGGGCTTTTCAAAGAAACCTGATCAACGGAAACCCGCTCCGCACCGTAATTTCAAAAAGGACCCGTCTCTTACGAAGGACACTGTAGAGGAAGGGAAAACAGAAGCGGAAAAATCGAGTGAGGTTTCTAAACAACGCACTGATACCACACGGGCGTTTGAATCACGGAAGCCGCTAATCTGCTACAACTGCAAAAAGGAAGGACACATCGCGAAAAACTGTCAGGAAAAGTTTGCCTTCGCAACAATCCGAGAATCAGAAAAAAACATGCGGTTGTTGGAGCCGTATCTCCAAGAAATTAGGGTGAATGAGAAAACGTGCCGAGCACTTAGAGACTCAGCGGCAACCATGGACGTTGTCCATCCTTCATTGGTGTCTCCGGATGACTTTACAGGAGAATGCGCGTGGATCAGGCAAGTCGCCGAGGAGCAGAGTGTTCGCTTACCAATCGCCACCGTTGTCATTGAAGGCCCGTTCGGTAAGCTTCGCACCGAAGCGGCTGTGTCTGCCGCGCTAAACGATCGTTTTCCTTATCTTTTCTCCAACAACTCAGAGCAGCTTCTCAAAAAGCAGGGCAAATCGTTCTTCCCCAACTTAGCGTGCATGGCTCTCACGCGGTCGCAAGCGCGGAAGCTATCGCGGCAGCTTGATCTGGTTCCATGCGGTGAACTCTCAAGTGACCTTGTCGGCGGGTCGACGGAACCCCAGAAAGGAAAGTTTCCGCATGAGTCATGTGAGCAGTCACGCGAGCGGCCCGTCGCCGAACCGACAGGCGCGGTTTACGTAGAAAGGGGAGACGACATGGCGCCATTGAGTCAGAGCGAGAGGGATGCAACGCTCTCGCCTGTAGCGGAAAGTTGGAGCGAGCTGCCGAGAGTTGATCGAGAGACGCTCATTCGAGAGCAGCGTGAGGACCTCTCGATTGAAGCGCTAGTGGAAAGTCACAAAAACGCGGCACAAGTGCTGTCGAAGGAGCACTGCGAGAAATCGGTGAAGAAGCGTGCTTTTGAAGTTGATAATCAGGTAATGCTGCTGCAGCCGTCCAACAGGAACAAGCTTGAGGTTGATTGGGAAGGGCCCGCCACAGTATTATCGAAGCCCTGCGTTTCAAATTATGAAGTGAAATTAGGAAGGCGGCCGGACAAAATTTACAACTTGATGAAACCATACGTTCAACATCAAGCGGTCGTAAATCTGTTGATGAATGCTTCAGAGGAAGAGGAAGCAGAAATTTTGAGTTCTAGTGAGGTAATTGAAGGGGGATCGAAAGTAATCCGGGAACAGATAAACCTAGAGCCTAGCTTAAGTGAAGGAGGACCTGAGAAAGAGGACCTGAAAAAGATTGGTTCCGAGTTTGGAGACGTGTTTTCGGACCGCCCCGGAAACACGAGGGTGATCGAACACGATATCGAGCTAAGCGGTGAGGAGTCAATCCGTAGCAAGCCGTATCGTTGTTCCCCTGTGCAACGTCGAAAGTGTGAGCCGCTCTTGGTGCCGCATAGGTATCGTCGCCTAAAAGTGGCCGGTTACTGAAGTGGAGCATGTTGCTCCACAGCGCAACTTTGACGTTCGCTATCAAAAAAAAAAAATAAAGGAAAGGTAAACGCTAATGCAGGTGCATTGAGCAGTGCGTTCCAGCTAGTAACTTCTCAACCTTTCGGTTTCTCGCTGGCGATTCGGGGCAAAATTTTGACCTCATCACGACCTGGGCTGAGCGCTCTCGTTTAGAGTGATCTCAAGGGGCCAACTTTGTGGTATTCTAATTCGTTACGTTGTTGTACGTGGGAAAATGCAAAGGTGGGCTAGTTGGTAATTCATGATTGTTCAGCGAACTGGGAGCGCGGGAAGAACACAGACACGAAGCAAAGAGGAGGCACACAGGACGAGTGCTCACAAGCTTTAGTGTTAACGTGTTAGCGAGAAAAGAACACTACCACTTTGCTCATTTTCTGCGTCCGTCAATAATACGAAACCTTCGTCCCCCGATCAATCTGATTCGTTCATGAGACACACGAAATATTCGTGAAAGTGCGTGGCAACTCGCGTTTTCGATGATAGCCCTCAGAGTACGCATGCATATCTGCTTCGCAAGGTTTTCTGTAGCCACGTAGGTTAGTTGAATATCGTCTAACCCATTTGGATGGAATATACCTTCTTTTCCATGTATATTAGATACGTCAGTGCTTTTGTAGTGCATGAATCTCGTAACATTTGCGCGGAAAGTGGCGCGGGCTCGTGATTTTGTAAAATTTACCAGTGTTGCGCCATTTGTTTTTGTAACATTCTTTGGTAGATGGCGGCACACTGCAAACAATTAGCTTGTTGACAGGATGACGAAATTTTCTCCGCACCCAAGTAAACGTACGTGGTGGCCGGCTGTTGTTGCTGTTGTCAAGTCGTTCAGCGCAGGGTATTTCTCAGATTGCGCTTTCAACAGTGATGTTTGAAGATGCCATCTTGACGACGAGAATTTTTCGCTGGACACGTAGAAAGCTGTGAAGGCACCGAGAGGGACAGCGACGTTTAACGATCAGCTGCTTACTCACGAGGAATGAGTTGTGCTTCACGTGCCGTCGTGTATATATATATATATATATATATATATATATATATATATATATATATATATATATATATATATATATATATATATATATATATATATATATATATATGCACGTGATACAAACGCACGCACGATCATACGTCAATGTGGTGACATCTTCCCACGAATCTTGGTATCGCTTTCGAAATATTTATCTTAAAGGCCGATGCAAAATACATTGACCATCTCGCACTGCACTATATAGCCAGGATGTAATAATAGGCTGATTTGTAATGCCCGGCAAGAAACTGAATGTATAGTGGTTCAAGTGAAGTATGCAATCTTCAGCCTTGTTCTATCGGTCTACAGTGGGCTCTAGTATTTCTAATAAACGATGCCATGCATACGTCGCAGATAGCGCAGCATATAATGATTGACTGTGTACATGTTTGTAGAGGCGCTGTTTTTCGATACGGTCATCTTTGTGGAAGCGCTGTTCTTCAAGACGGCCACCTTGTGTATAAGTAACGCATTCGTAATTATGTCTTGCACTGACGGTAGAGCTTACTCAGCTCGCATGATGGCTAAACTGCGTTTTTAGGCATGCAGATCAATATAAATGCGAAACAATATACAATCTATGTATTCATATACGTTTGCCCTCCTTTAACGACCCACCGCGACCTCTGTACAGAATGCGTATACATGCAGCCTACATGTATTAACTAAAGAGGGAAGACTTGTTTGGTTCACTGAAGATATAGTCAGTACTGTAGACACACAACTCAGTGCTATGTCAATTTTCGTATTTTTAAGGCAACAGCCGTAAGGCTCTTTCACATGCCACTAATTCAGTGAAAAAAATGCTCCATTCCCTCTATTAATTCTTCGCAACCACCGCTAATGGTGGCTTTGATTCACATAGGCTGTGAATGGACTGTGACTATCGCTCTTGACTGGCACGGTGAGAAAAATTATTGGCTACTGTTCTTTGTGGCAGACACTGCGCGGTTTGGCAAACGTAATGTAACAATCCATGCAATACGATATTACTGAGTTTTCACGAACGGAGACAAAGAGCACGCGTGTTTTGTCTCTGAAAAACACTTTCAAATCTAAATTAATTTTAGAGTGCGCAATAACGGCTATCACTGAAACCAACACCTCGACACAGTTTTTATGGTGTGTATGGATAGCCGCTCCTACAAGTGACTGTCGACTGTCATCGCTGGTACGCGCGGCCGGGATGCCTTCAACGTTGGTGACAGTGAATGCGACACGCTAAGTAACGACACGCTGTACTCTACGGTTGCCAAAGAGTGCTCAGATTTGGGTAGACGTTAAAGAACCCCAGGTGGTCAAAATTTCCGGAGCCCTCCACTACAGAGTCTCTCATATACATATGGTAGTTATGGGACGTTAGATCCCACATATAAATCAATTACGGTTGCCAAAGAGATATTATCAGGGCTGCTGTCTCGCTGCAGTGGTTCACCACAACTGTGCAACTTGAGTTGCAAAGTTATCCTGCTAATATTACACAACTGCTATGCCACTGTGCTCGTTGATTGATTGGTTGATATGTGGGGTTTAACGTCCATAACGACCATATGAATACGAGAAACACCATAGTGGAGAGCTACGGAAATTTCGACCACCTGTGGCTCTCTAACGTGCGCCCAAATCAGAGCACACGGGCATACTGCATTTTCGCTTCCACCGAAAAATCAGCCGCTGCAGCCGGGATTCAATCCCATGACCCGCGGGTCAGCAGCCGAGTACCTTAGCCAACCACCAGGGCGGAACGCTATTGTGCTCGTGAACAGTTGTGTCACAATTTCAACTGCGATATTTCTGGTGCATATTGCAAGTACACTCTTTTTGCAAATAAAACAACTTTGCTTCCTCAGTCTTTCATGCTTATCCTTCTTTTCTCTCGCGCACGCAATAAGCGAGCTATAAGATGCAATAAATTTGCCTATTTATAACGCAACGTAAACGTTCAGCAATGAAGGAAAAAATTCAACTTCGCGCCTTGTATAGGAAATGCATGACATCGCAACCGCTTCTGGTTATGACGTCATATATTATTTTTTATTTTTTGTTAGCTGTTAATTGTCCTCTCTATACGCATATAGCGACGGTGGCAACGAGTGGCCAACAACTGGATTCCGGGGCTTCTATGGAAGTTTTGCTACCATGCAGTTTAAATATACCTTGCCGCCGCTATGCAACTGGTTGCTAGGCAACGCGCGGCGACTTCATCGTACCACGGAAACTTGTTCACGTTTGATAGAATAAAGCCGGCTTAAACAGCTCCACTGTTAATACACATATGTTTCAGTAGACTAAGGAATGACAGCTAGCTGTCGAGTACTCTTACTACGCCACGTGTCCACAGTGCTTTAGCTAACTTGACTCAAGCCATCACGCAAGCTCTGGGCCACACACAAAAACGTCCATGTGAAAGAACAGTACGCTCATACTTATTGTAACAGAAAACAGAAAGTATGCCTATAAATTCTTTATGAGAGCGCTTTGCTGGAGAGGGAGCGCACAGGAAGGGGCACGTCCCATCTGAAAAAAAAAAAAAACAGCATCGTAAGGAATTTACTTTTCCAGGTGGCGCTTTTTTTCAGCAAAAGAAAACAACAACAAAGAACTGGCATTCAATAAATCTTGAACTTAATACCTAAAGTCTCTATGTGGACTTGCTATGATCAAAGTTTTCACACTAAAAAATAAACACACGTATTCAGTCGATGTTGTACGTTGAGATACGCCATTTTAATGAAATGTTACAGTATCACGATAACAACAGAAAAGACATAAGGTGTTATTGGTATGTTGAATTGAGGTCATGGGAATTAACTCCCCAATCTCCCGAAAAAGCTCTCCCTCCCCCCCCCCCCCCCAAAAAAAAAGATCTCGCAACATTTTCTGAAGATGGTTTTCTTTGCTGTTTTGATTTTGCCGACTGTCCCTATTTTTCACGTTAGGGTCCGATTCACAGTAACTGTTTTCAGTAGGTGCTTTTTATTTTGTTTTATTTGTAGTGTCCTACGGGTGCATCGCAGTAAGCGAAGAACAACAGTGTACCTTGGCGCTTATCGTGCCGTGAGCAGCAAGTTAATGCAGGCGGATGTTTTCGGGCTGGGCTTTTCTCGGTAAAACGTCTGTATCGACTGTCTGATGTCGTGTTTAGGCAAATGCGCACCTACATTAACAGAAACCGAGAGAGTCAAGTGAAAAAAAAAAACAGACGGAAGAACGCTGTCAAGAGGGATATCGACTTGCCATTCGAATAGCGCTTAGCCTGGCAGCCCTTGAGTCGGGGGCGTGGATCGCATCGACAATAGGGTATGCGTTTCTACAACTACCTTTTAAGAGCGATTTCTAAGGTCATGTTTACTGATCTTTTGTTCGTTCGTAATCATTGTTTTTATTAAATTACTGGTGCAAATATACTCCTACTTCAGTTTGTACACGAGAATATTTCTTTATATAGAGATTAATCAACATAATAGCGAAAAAGAAAACCTCATAAAATCTTCTGACCAGTGAGGTGCAGTAAATTCAGGAGAAATCAATGAACTGTTGCCTGCGCAGAAAAAAGTGTTATACTGCAGCCAATGTTTCAGTAAATGTACTTCTGGACAAACAAGCGATGCCGGTGGAGCGCGAGTTGCAAGTTTGTCATTTTTGCTTGGGCTAGGGCGGTGAAAGGTGGGTGCAGACACCCATACCCGAGAGATGGGGAGGGGGAGGTTGAATAGTGATAGCAAATATGATTGTGTGTCGTGTATTGAAGTCGATAAGTTTGTGTATTACCTAAGCCATGTAGGCATCAGTCCGGTCAAGGATGACCCATTTTGGAATGTTGAATGGGAAATCTTAAGCAAATCATTGTCGTGGTGATATTTTTAGTCAATTTACGTGAGGTTTACTCCAGCGGTATACTAGACGGGTCGAGTCATTATAGCCGGCAATCTGCCTTTTGAGATTTCCGTTGCTTCCTTCCGCTCATTTGTAACCTTTTGCGGGAATCGAGACAGCCGGTATTGACGGAACGAAGGCCTCTGAGCTGAAGAGGTGCTCCGCGACGTTTTCGATAGGGGAAGGACGCATGCGCCGTAACATCTAGAAAAATGTGCATTCAAAATGTTAAGGTCTCCACCTGAATGGAGAGGCCAAAGGCACCGTTCACCCCTACAACTTCCTCGTGTGTGACATCTGATGCGCCTATTAGAGCCGACTCTTTGACATATAGCTGCTCGTCCTACAGTCAAATGGTTCGGCCCGACGACATAGCTTATTCATGCTTTGTCGACAGCAACAAGTCGCTACCTTCATGAGAACAATGTCTTGTCCTAATGTCGAGCCCAAGCCTTTGCAGTCCCTTTTCCTGGCACGCGTCATCCAATGCAAGTACGCCTTACTCACCTGTGCCTAGACTCGGTTTCAGTAGGGCGCAACAACGGGAATACAGCGCCATGTGTTCTCTCCATCAAGCGGCTCGCCATCCGCTTCGACCGGAGCGGAAGTTCTCACGGTACTTGATCCACGAGAGTCCGTAGAGGAAGATGGAGAGCGTCTTAAGTAGAATGAGCACGTAGAACAGGTTGTGCGCCAGCAGCTTGTTGTTGTAGTAAAGACAGGAACCGCTGCGGCCGCAGATCGACTGCCAAACCAGGCAGCTGCGGTCGATCACGTGCCCAAACAGCAGCGGTCCCGGAATAGACGCTGCGCGGATGATTGATCGGCACGTTGTTTAGCGTGAGAAGTTCAGCAGCAATTTGTAGTGTTTACATAAGAGGAGAAGTCATATTGTATCGACTTCAGATGAGAAATTAGCCCCGTGGCACTCTGCTACTCATGAACCAGCCCCACGTGCAATTTAGTCATAATATTTTCTTTGCCAAAAACAGGTGATCTCAAACTTTTCAACGCTCAAAATACTGTATATGGCAGAGCACACTGTGTGAAACGATGAACACGAAAACAAAGAGACAACAAAAGTGATGTGTTGTCCTTTTGTTTTCGTGTTCGCCGTTTCATCCCGTGTTGCTGCCATATGCCGCAATATTAAAGCAAACAGCCCACAAATGCTTTTTACTATTATTAACACTGACGGCCCCATTGGCTAAAACTGCAACAAGAACAGAAGAATTACCCAAAAATGAACAGGTCAGCAACAAAAGATATAGCTGACAAGCCATAGTCTTAAGAGCCAGCTATGACTGGAGAACAGGTCTAGGCTATCACTACAAGTCCGCTCGGCTAGGGTGGTTGAACTAACTAACTAACTAACTAACTAACTAACTAACTAACTAACTAACTAACTAACTAACTAACTAACTAACTAACTAACTAACTAACTAACTAACTAACTAACTAACTAACTAACTAACTAACTAACTAACTAACTAACTAACTAACTAACTAACTAACTAACTAACTAACTAGCAAACTAACTAGCAAACTAACTAACTAACTAACTAGCAAACTAACTAACTAACTAGCTAATTAACTAACTAGCAAGCTAACTAACTAACTAGCTAATTAACTAGCAAACTAACTAACTAACTAGCTAATTAACTAACTAACTAACTAACTAACTAACTAACTAACTTAGGATTTGTACAGAAACATGACACCAAGGCAGCCCAGTACAACGGTAAGTACGACCCACCAAGCAGCTACGGGGAGAAAGCGGCTGCGTGTCTTAGAAATGGTCACTTTTAGGCGACTAATTAATGTGTGGTTCTCCAGTTCAGAACGCTGCCGATGACATAAGGTACACCACCCGACAACGTAGGTACTCTTCTGATGGTTCTGTCGTCAAAGTACGTATATAATGATTCGTAAGAGCTTTCGCTTGAGAGGCCCGTGAACAACCAGAAACCTCGTGCCTATCACTATCGGTCACCAGCTCCACAAGCAGCGCATAACCCGAACGGGGCGAAGAAGCTTCTCCCACTCTAGTCTACGCAACGGCTATGGCCTCTTACATCCATCATGATTCCAGGACAGCCTCTTCTTTTTTCGCTGCTTTTAAATCTGAAACCAGGACGGCTATCCGCAACTTCACCAGGGGTCTCATCTCACCACAAGCAAGCCGTGTACACAGAAGTGCACCGTATGTTGACGTCGCCTTGCCGGCAACGAAGCTGGACACACGCTGCCTGATCCACAGGGCGTGTCAACCATCACCAGAGCAGCTACAAATGTCCGCCCCTACACTGAGTTTCTTCAACGCTTATGCTTACCGAAGATGCGCACTATGATCCACTTCACGGCCAAAGCTAATGAGCGCTCCTTAGGAGTGACCACCCTGTGGGGGAGAAAAAACATTCTAAGAGGATGACACCACCTGCCTTATCATGCATGGGCGTGAAGTTTTCTGAACCCTAAATGTTGTAAGGCAAGTAAGCAAATAAGCAAGCTATCAAACTGATGAGAATCAAAACCCAATTCACATTAAAAAAATTGAAATCATCGTAATTGAAAGCTCATTGCTTTATTTAGACATTCAGCTTAGCCGACTCTAAGGCTTTTTTTTTGTCTCCCTGTGTGGATTCTCCCCCGTCCCCCTTCGACCATTAGACACTGGATTGAATGCATTGTATGCTTCTTGCACAGGTTCCACTGCTTTTGCGCTACCATAGTGATCGGCTGAGCTTTGACCAGCAACGATGTCATATAATGTGACGTTATGACGACGTCATGACGACGTCATATGGTAACGCCATCATGTGGTGCTGTGTGGTGCCAACCACTCCGGTTGACACCGGCGGTGATTTCCTTCAACTGATAAATTATATAAGGTTTTCACCTCAATAGGCCATGTAGTGGTATACCGCTACTCGAACAGCATCACTAATCACGCTTCGACAACGAACGATTTCAAAGTTGATAAGACAGTAGTAGTTCCGTAGTTACGTCGTAACTACTCGTAGCCTTGCGCTGTGCAAATATGTCAACTTCTAAGGTTGTTCTTGGGGAGACGTAGAGCGAGGAAAACATGATAAAGCTATCACTATACCATACCTTAGCAAAGCGCTGGCAAGGGGTGCCAAATTGAGGAAGTTTGAAAAGAGCGCCAGGAATAGCCCAGCCGTGAAGTAAGGAAGAAGCGTGCAGCCCGTATTGCACTTCTGGCGGCGACCTTGCACGTTGAAGAAAGTACCGTTGGGCAGCTCCTCCGGTACGTGTTGCGTTATGCAGCTGCAGTTGGTGTACACCTGTGTGTGGAAAGCGAAAAGCATGGTGGACTGTCTGTGCCATGATTGCTTAAATAACGCAACAGGAAAGTTGCGACTAGATGTCGTAAGGATAACCATTAGAAGTGAATCACTTCCCGATTTCCCCACCCGGAACTTGTAAAAACACACTTTGTATTTGATCAGCTGTGCGCTGTTCATGTGTGCTGGTTAGCTCATACTAGAAGAATAGGGTAACAGCGCAAAGAATAGGTCAAACAGATCAAGACCACGACACATTGATCATCAAACAGGTTGTTAGCTATATATAACATTGGCGTAACTAGCAAAATTTTATTCGTAGAACGACGTATGTTCGTGCGTGCGTTTTTATTATATATATATATATATATATATATATATATATATATATATATATATATATATATATATATATATATATATATATATATATATATAATACATGTACAGCTGACCCACCCTCCCCTCCGCTGGTTACGCCAGGGGTTGATAATGCTTCGTCTGTCAGTCTACCCCTTTCCTTTCACTCTTATTGAGTTACTCTAGGCTGTCTTTTTCAATATACACATGTGTTTTTTAATTATTATCTGCTTTACGCTTTGCCTATTCAGTTACGGTAGTGTACTGTGGTAATGTTCATAATACACAAAGGAACACGTACGGACCAACGTCCAGGATTCCTAGATGCAATACTCTATTCCTACCTATATTTTTTTGCTCGTGCTATTGAAAAAACTCTTTTTTTTTTCTCGTAACAACAAGTTTTTCCGTATAGGGCGCAGGCTTTGTGGCATTTCCCAATTTTTTTCACAATCTATATGAAGGCATCCATCCTCAAAATCAACGCCGGAGTGTTATACGTTGTGCCATCTGCAACGACTACGAAAAAAAAAATTGCCCTCATGGGCCATTTATATCAAATAAATGAATCGGCGATGATATTGCTACTATGATAGTAATTCAGATGCTGTTATAAGCACGAGAACTTTAATTGTGCTTGCTGTTTGCAAATGTTTTATATATATCATATCTCAAGGAAATGAAAGTAAATCAAATGAACATTTTCAACCTTTCCAAAGTTGCAAATGGAAGAAAAATAGCTACCGGCAGTGAAAAAAAATTGATCGTATCGAATATTTACAGCAATACCAACAAGCAAGATTAGAACAAGCATTTATATTTTAAGATATGAATAGTCAAAAAATGGGTCATATAAATACTTCTAATGGGGTTCGGATACTTAGTGCTTTTGATCGAAGAAAATCGTTCACTCGAATACATATAGGCGTTGAATCTTATAGGCGTAGATACTCTATTTTTGTATCAATGCTGAAGAAATAATTTAACGCATTTATTTGAGTAATGCAGCGCGTATGTGTATCCATTTTTTAGTGTATCGATTTTTTTTAAACCCGCACGGACTCAGGCATCTGTTAAATCCCTAAAATTTTTACTTTTTTTTCCTTTCTTGTCTTTGGTATCTCTTTGGCGTAAGCACAGCGGGTCAATATAGTATCGCCGACGTACTGACCAGTCACGCACAAGAAAACTTGTACTCGTGTTGGCTGGCTATTACACGCTTTAGGTAATCCTGTGAGGTACAAACTCATCAATTGAGAACAAACACTCTTTGATTGATTGGTTCTTACCCTCGCTCCTCCTTTTGCCAAGCGCGTTTCACAACCGGCCAAACAGGGGGAGAAGAACACGGTCCGTCCACCGAACAGATTGGGTTGTAGGCGCTGTTGTGGCAGCTGCAGTGCTCGTTGCAGGGAAACACGAAAGGGTCCGAGCCACTGCGCACGTGAAGAGCACGTAAACGAACTTTCGCAGATACACAAGGGAGGACGTACAGCGAACTGTATGTCACATCTATAGCTTGTACTCCGTCCGCGTTTGGCGCTTGGCCTAGAGTTGTTACAGTAGACTAAAGGAGAAATCGAATGTTGCTTGATATAGTGATACAGGTCACATTCATCGATGAAAATATCAGATGTCTTACTTGACTGAACCCCCATAGGATTATGAGACATGCGGTAGTGCAGAGCTGTGAAAATTTGATCATCTGGTGTTCTTTCAACGTGCACTCATATCGCACAGCACCTGGGCCTTCTGCGTTACCATTCCATTGAAATGCGACCGCCGCGGTGAGAGATGAACCCCGCGACTTTCAGTTGAGCGGCCGAGCACCCTAGCCTCCACACCGCGGTAGATTAGGCCACGATAGTCCTTGTTTTCTTCAATGTGAGTGAAATGGCGCATCATCTCTATTTTGAAGACGATAGTTGTTCTTGGGGACCTTCGACGCAAAAATTTTTATCTGCCCGTCTGTACATTTGTCTGTTTGTCCACCCTCAACTGGTTCCGAGTATACCTTAAACGGCACCAGCCGATACCCGAAATGGCCGACCCTATCCGCAGCGCCCACCAATGTTGCTCAAGATTCAGCGTTTATACTTGTGCTATAGTCACCTAAAGAGCAATTATCGCGCATATCTGAGGCACCATAACAACGCGTATATAGTGTGCATGTGCGTCTTTTACTAGAAAAGGCACACATAAGTAATTCTAAGGACCGTAGCGTTTATAACGCTTCGCTGACCATGCAATGCTTGCACGAAAAAGGCGATTGTTTCCGACGCTTTGATGAGACGACACGGTGGTGGCACCTACCCGTCGTCTTGCGTTCTACACCTTGTCACCTCTGAGACAGGTGTGCACGCCCGTCGCAGGGCCGTGCACTTCGTTTTCCAGTAAAACTGCCAGATGGCGCTCATGTATCACGTGTGACGTGGCTTGGTGTGCTTGTTCGCCTCCGCTACACGCTCAAGGCACTCACAGCGCCTCCAGAATACCATTCACCAGATTTCATTGCGCAGAACACCAAATAAATGTTTTGTTCACTCTCTCCACCCGCAGGATTATCGTCTTTCGACTGACATTTGCAAATTAACATACATATACGGGGAAAATTTTTTTACTTGTTTTTGAGTGACCCAAGAGGCATTATCTTCACGTGAATGTCACTTCTCTTTGTGAATTTTTTCAGAAGGCAGCACAAATAATGAAAAATAAAACAATAGGAATGAAGAGAACAGCACTGGATATGTCGTTCCATCATGTTAAGTTTCTTTAGTAATTATAACTAGAACACAAACAAGTCGTTGAATATATAACAGACTTTCTAACAAACGGGCGATATAGCGACAGTCCTTGTTCACGTACTACGAATCCTCACTTTCACGATTTCGAATAAATCTTGTATGCTTGTTTAGGCGCTCGTTCTGACTGGAGAATGTGATAGCAACTAACTCAACGTACCACTATGTGGTATTCTGTGATGCTTACTTCAGCATTTCTGGGATGTTGACGGCAAAGATGGGGTCAGAGCAGTAGCTTCGGAAAATGAAAATGCACATCCAGGGCACAATGCTGACTATGAGGCACATCTTGATGATACTTTCGCAGGACATGTTTAGGCGCGTCACCATGTGCCCGCCCAGGAACGTGCCACCACATCCTCCGGCGATGGCGATGGTACCTTGAAGAAAAGTCGATACACCCTTTTCATGCTGACGGTTTTATCCCACGATAACTAGGTAGAATAGTTACACAGGATGTTGTGACCACTACATGGCCCCAAGTAGACAGTTGAGAACTCGCGTTTTTAATGGAGACCATTCGAGACAGGGATGCTAGAGATAATTCTACAGATGTTATGATGATTTACAAGCAAATGATAGTTTATTGTTACTCTACGGTTCTCATAAAAGCCGTGATGCAGGCTATTAGAGTAGGCAATTTAGTATGTGGAGGTAATAAATGAACGTAACGGAAAACACTCACCCAAGACAGCCGCAGCTTTTGACGAACTAATGGCGAATTGAGACTCAAAGAACTTCGTCGAAATCTGTGTCACTGCGTTGGTGAGCATGTCTGGAAAGAAACGAAAAAGATTGGCTTAAAACAGCATCGATTACGCGGTTTCTCCGTTCTAGACGGATTGCTTTAAATGCCGTTGACACGTGATAGTAACAATTACGCGCTAAGAAAATGGGACATAGTTAAGTACCCTCAGGCAGTTTGACCACCTCGGTGAATAACGAAGTCAGTTTTTTTAAAGCTTTTTAGCTAATACATTAGGCTGTTACTAAGACAGATGGAACTCATAGTGTGTGAAGCAAGAAGAGGTGAGAGACCTTCGTAGCAGAAACGCTGGAGCCAATGACCTCAGCACAAGAGGGCTTGTCTTTGTCAGGGCCGTCACTGCCTTGACGAATTCAAGCCCACTTGTCGGTATGTTGGCTCCAGCTGTTCACTCATTTGTCATCACTTCTGGCCTCTCGTCTTAAGGCGAAAGCGTTAAATGCCCCATTAGGCCTAAACTGACCGTTGGTGTTGACAGTCGTCCCACGGTGGTGGCCGCACGAATGATGCAAAAACTATCGAACCTTGATGATGTAGCGTATTACGTTATGACGTAACAGGTCACTAAAGTTAGTGACGACCCCATACAATCATTACGAAAGCACACCGTATGATGTCAGTTAGTGAGGTCATCACACGTCATCAGTCACGTGGTTAAAGATGGCCCAATCGCGAAGTAAATGTTATCTTTTCGCATTCAGCGTGCGAGGAGAAGAGCATGCCAGCTGGAGCGTGAGCGCGTTCTACGAAGGGACAAGGAGCCATTTTTGCGTTCTGGGCTCGTGTGGACGCTGATAAACGGTGGTGTACGGGTTCTGCATGATGTCCGTGTCGGCAGACCCGTTTGCCATATGTTTTACAGGAAGTGGAAACCGAGGTTAGCTTTAGAAATTGTGCAATACCTCCGTATTCCGGCAGCAACAAGACCGGCAATACGTGGCATAGTGGTTAGAGGCGGAGCTTCGGGTGTCCAAACGCTTATTTGTCCCTTCTTGAGTTCGTTGTCATTATGCTGCTCGTCAAACCTCAAATGGATTTGCAGTTTTGTGGCCACATGAGCATTCAAAAAGCGTCGGAGGTCGTGCAATCATACCACCATTGATCCTTCTCGTTTAAGAAACAATGCACCCGCCGTGGTTGTCTTATAGTTACTGTGCTTGAATGCTGACATTTAATGAAATTTCTGCCACTGCAGCCACATTCCGATAGAGGCAAAGTTCAGTCATAAAAGGAAAAGCTTAGCTAGTTGACACGAATGCGTACTTAGGACTGTGTAACGTTCACAAAAATATGTGGACTTTTCTCATCCTCTGTTGTTCCTCGTCAGCGCTGCGTTAGGTACGATACCGAAGATGCAAAAGGCCCGTGGGCTTAGACTGACGTCCACGTTGAATGACGTCATGGAGTTTAAGTTTTCAGAGTTCTCCACTACTGCGTTTCTCATAATGGCCTCATCGTGTTGGGGGGCATAATACAGCATCGAATAAACAGTGAGTGAACTCTGGGCGAGTCGTTTGTTGAAGGTTGGTACTCACAGTCCGCGGTCCCGGCCAACGCCAGAGATAAGAAAGTGACGTTGCTCAGGATTCCACAGATAGCTCCGGGCAGCTCTCTTATTGACGCGTCTTTCATGACGTGCTTTCCTAAACGACTCTCCTTCTTCTTCTCTTCAAACAAACCATAGTAGCCTGAAAACAGTCGAAGTCATGAAACTACAATTAAAGAAAGATCACAGTTAAGGTCCCCAATGCCTTGGTTGACTTAGCTGTATGTTAATGTCACTGGTTTTGTTGAAAAAAAAAGTGGGCCCATCGAACAGTGCTCCTTCTATAAGGGCAACTGTAGGGCTAGTTGGTTCGACATCATGTTTGGCTTAAGAGAGCGCCGATTTGCTTAGCAAAAGAACACATGACAGAAGGGACGCTTACGTGCAACTGAATTTATTCGAGAAAATATGTTTGTGGCAGTGTTACCTATGTGCCTGCGCATACGCCTTCCTGGCGTGAAGCTTTCTCGAATAAATTCAGTTGCAAGTGAGCGTCCTTTTTGTCGAATGTGCTTTCCCTAAGCAAGCCCGTGCTCCGCTATAAGCAAGAATGCTCCTTTTTTATACTTTAATTTAATAAGTTATAACTAATGGTATCAAACAGAGCTCATTAATTGTGCAACTGAGTTCTAAGTATGTGCAACCGCTTAGCACATACTTAGAGTACCTACTTCGAGTATTTAACGAATATGATAATACCGCTAAAGATATTACACTTAGTAAGATGTCAACTACTGATAAAAACGGAACTTGCGTAGGCTTTTATCTGCTCTCAGGTATCAATAGTATGTAGCGGACGTTATAATCACTTGGTTCTCACTCGGCATGTGCTTGGGAAAAAACATGGACGGCAAAGAAATGGTGAGCAGCACCAGTCCAGACCCCAGGAACCCGATCCACCATGCTCCAACCCAGATGGCGCTGCCTGAAGTCAGGCCGAGGCTGCACATGTGTCAGCAGCGCGATACTGCATTAGGTCTTGTTCATTTATAGTCGTTTTCATGCTCGAACAACGTCAGACGCAGTACATAGAGCAGAACATAGAGAACCAGCGACATTAATTTACCACATTTTGCACAACAATGAATCCCCCAGCCATATCTTATCAATACTGACACTTGCATGACAAATAAGCCCCTAATATACCATTGAAACGCACATAATGTGACTCTAGAGTGGCGTTGCTGATGTTGTACACACCACAATATTTCGCGCGATCTGCTGAATCGTCCCGCGAGAAGCTATGATGGCGCCACCTGGTTGGAGGTCTGGGTGACGTCCCAGTACGTATTTAATTATTAAAATAATACCATATAATAGAATACTTGACTATAACTGGTTCAGGTCGCTGAGTGTGCCATCCCATCGTTTTTGCGTTTATTTTGAAATCGTTGTTGTCAGCGGTGCTCCCTCGTGAGGTGAACATTGTCGTTTGTGACGTGGTGGTAGATCGTACTAGCATTCGACGCAAATCAGGGCATAAGACTACGTAGTCCCTGGCTAATGTTGAGAAGAAACATCTACATTTGATCCGAGTGAACGGACATCTCAACATATCCGAAATCGCTGTGTGTGCTGCAGTATTTATTCATTTTAGAAAAACGGTAATTGATGGCTTATCACAGACAGATTCATGTAGAGTGTCTTGCTGTAGTTAGCGCAATCCTGTCAGATGTTTCAGGTTATTTGCAAATGCAGGCGTAACTAGCACGGTGACCGCTATCCAGTGAATTCAAAGAATTCCCATTTTTCTTGTGGTACTTCGGCACACATGTATTTTAACCCCAGAATCTACGCCTATAGTTGTAGTCACATTAGCAACCGCTTAGCATATATTCTTAGGACCAATTTCTTGGCGTACGCGATCAAAACAACGGGCGCCTCACTGTCCTGCATCGCCATTTTCACAAAAACTTTTCCGTTCGAAGGAGTGTCAGCTGAGCTGAAGTATAATCTACAGCTTGGATAAGTTTCACCAGTTGTGAAATTTTCCACCTTAGACCCTGAGAGATTTTCAGTCACGAAATGGAGGAGTAATCAGCCGCGTATTTCTAGAGAGTGGGCTGTTCTGTAAGATGACTCTGCGACTGCGCTTCCTAACACTTCCTTCAGAGGTTTGCGATGCAGCTATTCTGGATTCCGCATCACCTGGACTTGCACATCCTGATTCTCAAATAAGTGAGAGATATAGGAGCGCATACTGACTGTTCGATGTCTCTCGTGATGTCAACATAGAGTCTCAAGAAGAAGCCGGACGCCATAAACCCGACGCCGGGACCCAGGACACCCATACACGAAAACAAACCTGAAAAAAAAAATAATTGTTGGCTCTCATTGTAGTGTAGCTCTAGGCTGCGCAGAAAAGTCGACATTTTGTTTTGCGACGTACGTCCACTGGCTGACTCTATGAATATTGAAAATTACCAATACAATCACTTAAAAGCTCCCCTTCCCCTTTTGTCTTCTAACCAAGCACCTTGCTAAAGTTTTCTACCATTAAAAGGCACGAACGTTTCTGTAATCGTTACAGCATGGTACAAAAATTTGTCATTTCCACAAGTAAGCAGAATAACGGGTACCTCATTTATTAGCAGGGTTCAAGCAGAACTTTGCGGACAGGAAGGAATAGAAGTAAGAGAAGGCGTGATAGTAACAAAATATCGACGGATTAATTGTACATGTGTTGCATTTTAATATTGCAAAACAATAAAGACGAAATTGCAACCTGTTACTCATGTGGCCGAATAACTATTGATTTTGCCAGCCATGTTAAGACATAATTTTTGATGTTATGATGTGATATGCTTCACGTACCAATCAATACTCTTCCTAATATTGCAGTAAATGAAAATTGTTATCATCGAGTCATTTGTAGCGTGAAGCTAGCTGAAAATTCACGTAGATATCTGTAAAAAATTCTCCTTTTCAAAAACCTTTCGTCCCTTTGCACGGCTCCGAAGAACTGATTTGCTTTTGCCCTTACGTGTACGTTTTAAGCATGACATGGGCATCAAATAGCGCACTTCGAGCTTACGCCGCATGGCTTCCTGGGTGAATACTTCCTGTTTGTAGGGAAGCAGCGTGTACTTTCTTATCTTAATTTGTTAGACTTAGTTTAGTCAAGCTTTAGGCAAGGTGTAGTCAGCTTAATCATAAACAACAAACTCGATGCTTCGACCCTGTATTTTGTTTTCTTCATAACCTGTAGCGCTTACCTACACTGAGCTCTTACCGAGGTACGTAGATACCATGCGGGTGGGCACGTTCTCGTCCAGGTACGAGACACCCAGCGTGTAAAAGGGGGTCGAGCCGATGCCATGCATAGCGTTCGCCAGCATGAGCAGAAACCGGTAGTTGCGCACATCCCCGCTGAGGCAGAGGTCATTCGGAAGTTCACCCGCCGGACAGAGATCCTGCAGCTCGGAACCCCACTCGTACGCGGGCGCGATGAAGTGGACCGAGCTGAAGAGGAGGGCGCCCACGCCTACAGTCAGGACGCCGACGCCGATGAACACCGGCTTGTTGCGGCTGGTGCCCATGAAGGCGACGGGTGCGATGGCGATGCAGTTGGCCACGTTGTACGCGCTGATGATCATGGCGCTCTCGAAGCTGCGTAGCTGGAAGCGACGCTCGAGCGTGGGCAGCACCACGTTAATGCAGCCGTTGGTGAGAAAGCTGTGCGTGAACGTGATGGCGCACATGTTGCCCAGCATGAAGCGTGGCTTGCAGAACCTCTGCAGCGCCGCTGGCCGCAGCCAGAGTATGCCGCAGCGAGTGTCCACCACAGTGCTGGAGAAGGCCACGTCTGCCTCGGCACCAACCGAAACTCGGCTGACGGGCGACGCGTTCTCTCCCTGAAGCAGATGAGGGATAGGAAACTTTGTGAGAATACGGATGTCGGTCTTGCTGGGTGGACATTCCAGAAACACAAAGAGCAGGTGGTAATACTTCATCACAGCGCTGAGCTTCATTGTGAATGTACTACTGATAACTCCTTGTATCCGAAAGCTGGTTTGATTGATTTGTGGGGTTTAACGTCCCAAAACCACCATTTGATTATGAGAGACGCCGTCGTGGAGGGCTCCGGAAATTTTGACCACCTGGGGTTCTTTAACGTGCACCCAAATCTGAGTACACGGGCCTACAACGTTTCCGCCTCCATCGGAAATGCAGCCGCCGCAGCCGGGAATCGAACCCGCGACCTGCGGGTCAGCAGCCGAGTACCTTAGCCACTAGACCACCGCAGCGGGGCCCGAAAGCTGGTTTAAAGAACATTTCAGGATAACGAACTTTTAGAAGAGCCCCTGTGGTTTTGTCATGCATTCTATGCAATAAACTCGTGCCTGATAGTTCAGATGCGAGTTAAACAAATTTTTGAATAGTGAACATCTCAAATGAACGAACTTGATCAGCGGTCCCGGGCTCATTCACGACATCTATTCTACGAAGTCTGGCGCTCTGTAGCACTGGCGTAGCCTATACGCGCCGCCCCCAAATTACCCAAAGCGACCATCCATTGATGGCGGTGCAGCGTCGATAGCGCATACAGCGCCCCGAGGCAAAGCGGCCATGTGAGAGACGAAAATGAGAAACGTGCGTGCCAGTTCCCTTTTAAATGCGAAGCATTTCTTAGCGAACTTCGGCGACTTTGAGCGTATCTATCTATCTATCTATCTATCTATCTATCTATCTATCTATCTATCTATCTATCTATCTATCTATCTATCTATCTATCTATCTATCTATCTATCTATCTATCTATCTGTCTATCTATCTGTCTATCTATCTGTCTGTCTGTCTGTCTGTCTGTCTGTCTGTCTGTCTGTCTGTCTGTCTGTCTGTCTGTCTGTCTGTCTATCTATCTATCTATCTATCTATCTATCTATCTATCTATCTATCTATCTATCTATCTATCTATCTATCTATCTATCTATCTATCTATCTATCTATCTATCTATCTATCTATCTATCTATCTATCTATCTATCTATCTATCTATCTATCTATCTATCTATCTATCTATCTATCTATCTATCTATCTATCTATCTATCTATCTATCTATCTATCTATCTATCTATCTATCTATCTATCTATCTATCTATCTATCTATCTATCTATCTATCTATCTATCTATCTATCTATCTATCTATCTATCTATCTATCTATCTATCTATCTAGCTGCCTACGACTTTTAGCTCTCCTGGCTGTTTGGATAGTGGTAACGATACCAAACTTGGTATGGCATAACATGACTATAGGACAAGCATATTTGACTTGTGGATGGATGGATGAAAAACTTTTATTGGGGTCCTGAAGGATTCCACCCCCCGTTTTATAGGGGTAGGATCGCGGGTCGCTCCACGTTGGAACGGGGAGGCCCAGCCTCACCCCCGCATCGTGGGCCTTCTGAACAGCCTTGAGTTGTTGTATGAGAACCGGGCTCGTGAGCAATAAATGAAAGGAGTTTTCAGAAAATTCTTCATTTTTTCTTTGTATTTGACTAGTCATAACATGAAAATCATGACATATAAGTCATGAATGCCATTATTTGCATTTCATGGTCTTGCTGCTCTTGCGGTGGTTTCGTTCACATGACATGTTGCAAAACTGGTAGGGTATGAAATGATTGCATGGCGAACACGAACGACAAATCCTAACATGAAAATCATGACATGCGTGTCATGTAACAACGCATGCCATGCTCATGATGCGCTCTGGGCCATTTCGCTAGCGTCACATATACCAAAATTGGTATTACGGTACATGAATGATGACGAAGGTATCAGACTGGTGCAAACATGATAATCATGAAATGCGTGTCATGTAACAACATGGCTACATGCCACGCTCATGATGCGCTGGCGGCCGTTTCGCTAGCTTCACTTATACCAAATTTGGTATTACTGGACTTGAATGGATGACAAAGGTTTGATAATGGTGCGAACATGATAAACATGAGATGCGTGTCATGTAACAACATGACTTTATGCTACGCTCATGATGCGCTCGTGGCTGTTTCGCTAGCTTCACATATACCAAATTTGGTATTACGTGACGTCAATGTATTACGAAGGTATGTGACTGGTGCAAACTTGATAATCATGGCGGCATGGTTTGTAGTAATCACCACCACCGGCACTTGCATTCCCGTTGGCAATGAAGAGTCGCTTAAAAGGCGGCCGGATCATCGGTACGTAGTCGCTGCCGGCACTCGGCCTCTCGGGCCTGTTTTTGTGTCAGGACTGCACTATCGGCCCGGCGAATGCGAGCTCTTTCCCATTTCCACCATCGTCACTCTTTTAGAGCTGTGGCACACTCATGTAGAAGGTTTCAGGCGAAACTGATGCGCGCGTGCTCGGCGCCCCGGCTGCGGTGAGATGGACGACGTCACTAACAACGCAGCTAATGGCGCGCTTGCTTGAGTACGATGCTGAAAAAGGCGTAACAGGTATGACAGCCAATGGAGACCGCTCGTGACACCGCTGCTGGAGAGTTTTTTATTTCTTCTAGCCATATACAGCTTTAGCTCTAATAGCTTGCCGTTATTATGTTCGGCAACGTACGCTCCGTGGCCTAGTGGTTTCGCGGCACGCGCCGTAGAGCGAGAGGTCCTAGGTTTGGCGCTCAACATAACCAATAATTTTTCTCGTGATAGGTTTCTTTGCAATTTGTTAGTATGCACTCCACAACGTCCTATCCATGACGGAAATACGGCAGTGGAGCTGTGGTGAACCCCGGCACGTGACACTTTCGTGCTAAAATCGAGTAATTCGAACATGTTCTTCGGCCTCGATAGGTACATTTCTTGTTTATGGCATGGTGCCATCTTTGATTGGGTCACATTAGGTCGCAACCGCATCAATTAGGATGATCTTAAGAGCACTATCAACGCGAAGTTCCGCAATAGTGTGACAAAAAAGAGTGAAAGCGTTGTTCGCGAACATAAGAGACGACCGCAGGTCTTCAAAATGACGGGGTCGTCATTCCCTGTCTGGTTACACTCGTAGTACTGGTGACCAAGCCTTCGTCACCAGTAGTACGAGTAGCTACGGCAGGAAATTTGATTCCTCTTCGTTTTCAGTCGGCACGCGTATGCTGTGTTAGTGGTACACATTGATTGTGTCAATAGCGACTGTGATCAATGATGCGATGAGCAGTGTTTTCGTTTCCGTCGCAACTGAGCGTGGTCGCAGTGCATAATTGTGCGTTAGCAATCTAGTTTTCTTTTTCAGCAGCAGAAGCGATTCTCAACAGTTTCGTTTCGACTCGGAACGTAGGCCTCATGCCTGCCTTCAAAACTGCGTTGACGTTATATGATTGCACCATCAGAAATTATGGTTCGTTCCACAGAAGATGCGGAGCTTAGCAGCTTCGTTCTCACTTTCCGCTATGCGCGCTCGATGTTACAAATCTTAAGCATGCTGGATGCCGTTGAACATTAAGAACTCCAGTCACGGTCCACCAGTTGGCACAAAACTCACTTCCTAATGGAAAAACGATCAGTTGCCGGCCATTTTACCGGTGATAAAATTTACGTCTCGTATGAGTGGTTGTGGTGGCGACAGGTAATAAGCGAAAGGTTCAGAACACGTTTCGCTTTAAGACAAAGCAGTCTTGAGCCGTGGTTTGTGACTTTGCGAAGAAAGTCGGTGTGACAAAAATTTTGGCTTTTACTCTACTCTTCTGAAGATGAGCACTGGTTTTATGCATTCATTATGAAAATTAAAGTACAATAATGTAATAACTTCTTTATTCTTTTGTGGTGCTATAGATAACTCGACTTCTGGCTATTTTGAATTTTTTCTTGGTGCAGTAAAATCCGAATGAGCTAGCTTTCGCTGTATACAAACAACGAATACATGACAAAATCATCGTTGTGCAGTGTTTTCGCTATAAAAGATATGTTTGAAAAGAGAAACCTGCTTGATTGTTTTCGACAAATTGTGTGAACAGGCTAGTGAATTAACTCAAATGATAACTATTCAGTTGTAGTCAGCTTGATGTTGCGAGTTGCCCGACATTGGAGAATTGAACGTTTTACTGTTCAGTATTCGTGCACTTCGCCGTACAATTATTACTACTGCAAACTTTTACACGTCGAAGGGATTATCTGCTGCACATGTGCAGTTGACTTACGGTGTTCGTAGCTTCGCGTAATGCTCTGATCTTCTCTGAGACTGTCCTACTTTATCAGTATCTTTATATCAGACCACCGTCAGCTCCTAGATGAGCTGTATTTTCGCGATACTTGTTGGTATGAAGAAGAAATTGCGGGAAAACATTGACTTGGCTGACTGCGGTCAAAAGATAACATGCTGGTAGGTTAGGCAATGTTAAGTAGGCAGGAACAAGACACGAAGGAAATGTGCATAGGCAACAGTTACTCTAGGTGACACAAAAAATCAGGCACCAGGTGTCATCGAGGCCGCGTAGGCCACTCGCAGCACACTGCAGCGTATCTTGCAGCTGTAATTAAGAACTTACGAAGG
>NC_051169.1:19314690-19554690 GCF_013339725.1 Rhipicephalus microplus | reverse complement strand
CAACAGGGGGCATTAAGCGATAAGTCAGAGAGGTGGATAGGATTGATTGTATGACAGCGACGGAAAAGAAGCCGGCTCTCGGTAATTGCCGAAAGGGCAAAACGAAACGAGGAGGGAGAGGTTTTATCATAATTCGAGGGGAAATGCTTTACTGCTAGAGGTGAGTACGGGTTGCCTTTGAAAGCGTATTGGCAAAACGAGATGCTGTTAAGAAGAATAGCAATATACATGCTGTGGGTAGCTAGGAAAATAATGAAACATGCTTTGATAAAATGGGGCGATATCCACCCAGGTATACGTGTGGGTGCGAGCCTACATGACGCCTTGGGTTTTATGGACAAACATGGAAAGCTTGATAGAAGCAAGTAAGAGACGGTTATAGAGTATTGGAGGGAGAAAGTAAAGATGAAGGACAGGAATAATGGGAAAAACGAGGTCATTCTGCCTGACATCAGCAGTCACTTCATATTAATTTTTGTTTATAAGATCAACTTCATTGAAGTAGATAAGACATTAGGCCAACATCAAAAGAAAGTTTTCTTTTCATCTTTTTTTTTCTTCGAGCATAGTGGCAGACGTGCCACCGTCCCGTTATACCGTGGACGCTCATACTATCTACCTTTCCATGCAGCTCTGAGCAACCACCGAAAAACCGGATACGAGTAACTACTGAAAGGGTAAAAACAAAATAACGAAGGGGGATTTTATGATAAATTGAGGGGCAAGTGCTTTATTGCTGGAACCGTGATCGGGTTGCCTCAGAACGCGTTCTTATGATTCGAAATTGTGGGGGTAAAAGATGTAGTTGCGGGGGGAAAAGACGGCCTATGTTTTCATTTAATATACAGACGTGTGCGCTTGCGGACGAGCCAGCACGAATCCTTGTGTTTTAAGGACAACAATGAATGCTGAACATGCCCGTGATGGAGATATGTAACAGACGGTTAATGGACAGGGGTTAATGGAGATCTAATGGACAAAAATATGTAGGGGAGAAAATAACGATATTTTGCCGTAAAAGGCAGAGGACAGTGCTGTGAATTATGATTTTTTTGGTGATGTAGATTCAAAGTAATGAACTAAACCATCAGGCCACCTTAAAAATTTTTTGTTGTTGTTTGTCGAGCCTGCCAACACATTACTGACTGTTTCGTTATAAAGAGAATGCTAATGATACCCATTCATACATCCATCCATGATCCATCCATTCATCCTGCAGAATCCCTGAGAGTGAGCGACGTGTGACCCCCCTCCCCCCCCAAATTGTATGTACCTTCGTTCACTTAAGGCGAGCTAATATGCTCATTTATGTGATTTCTGTGCACATCGATCACCATTATATTAATCTGAAATACTTATCAATAGGTCAGCTCTTTTCTGTAGTAAGCGTTTTCTTCTATTTCATATGGATCATATAAAAATTGCAGCATTTCCTCTTTTATGTTCTATTTTATTTTAATTTTTGGGGGGTTTTCAAAAAATTGTTCAACTTTATACTTAGAGGAAACTCCTTGATGTATATATATACCACACGGAACCTAATATTTCTAGGTGTCCGTGCCATAACACACCTGGAAGTCACAAACCAGTGAGAGAGCTAAGAGGATCAATGATGACGTAAATGTAAGCATGCATGTTATTACGTTAAACTTACTGAACTTACTTGGTAAGGCTATCTTCAGGAGGTGAGTGTTGCGACTGGAAAAAAAGCGTTCTCATGTAACCCACGTACAAGGTGGGCTTGATCTATGTCTTGACTATAGAACGCAGTTGGAACGCGCTAAAACAACGCATCGAGCAATCGAGCCGCCACGACAGTTGTGGACGAAGTTAAAATCGGCAAATGCTATCTAAGCCTACTAAGTAAATTGATATTATTGCTTTCAGATTACGTGTGAACTTTGTCAATGTTTGTCGAAAGTGAAGTTTGTCAAAAGCGAATTGCTGTTACTGTAGTGTGAATCGTTTCCCGACTATTATGAGGGACCGCAGCAGGCAAGCATTTTTTAGTGACACCTCTCGGAGACCATCGAATATCACTGACTCTCTTGCAGCAGCTGCGCAGTTTGTTGACCCTAAACACACAGTAACCGCTTACTCCCTTGACCGTACAGTTTTATAGCACACGCGGCGCTCCCGGTCATCTGCGACTCACTTCTTTTTCGTTCCCGAATGAAAACATGTTCCTAAGACTAAGACAGAATGACACAAAAAGGTTTTGATGTGGTATTTGGCACCGGCGCTCGCTGCTTCATAATTAAGGCAAATTAAGGCAGTGCAATTAAACGCCTCGCTTCATTACCGAAAGACAGAGGCAAGTCGTTAAAGAAGAAAACCACAAGTGCAACTCATTAACAAAAAGACAACAAAAGCAGTGAAAAAAAAACAAAAAATTCCGGAACTTGCAGTGTCCCCCAAATCGATGCCCAACCCACCCGTGTAAAATAAATCCAACAAGCTTTTTAGGCTGTCTCGGTTGTTCCGCAGCACAGGTCTACTACGCTAGTTGTAACGGAAGAGCGGACAGCGATGGAATATAAGCGGTGCGAACACCATATACGTCGGCGAGAAAATGGTGGAGCTCGGGGTGATGTAGTGCGTCGCTATGGTCGACAAGGGGTTAATGAAGGCAGCCTGCGGAGGAGGACAGCGTGATTACTTACGGCCGCTCGGACCCCAGGGAGAGACAACGGGCGAATGTTAATGCCGCAACCCCACTGCATATGGCGACTGATCCTCGTGGGGGGCGAAGTTGCCTCGAGACGACCAACTCTGCCGTGGCGATGATCATGAGAACAATGACGATGAGGCTGTGCGTGTCCCTTTGCGACCATCTCCGCCACGACGAAGTGTGTAGTCTCGTGCGTAGAAGGAATCACCGAAAGAACAAAATTGCGAAACGATGCTATATACCTATCCGCAAGTGTATAAGATGCACACCGTCTCATCCTCGTGTACGCGCTGCTCTGCCTACAGATATGCAGTTTAGAGCGGTGGAATAAAAAGATAGAAGAGAAAAAGAGAGAACAAAAAAGAACTGAGTGAGCAAATCATTATGCAAGTATTTGAATGATATTTACAATGCTGCGGGTCTTCTGAGCACGAAACAATTTAAAACACGCGAAGGACGTTTATTACTGCTCTAGTCAGTGTTAGGTTCTGTTTTTGGTTTTTGGGAGGAAATATAAGTTAGGAAAAATGAAATAGGAGAAAGAGCCGATGAAGGAATTCCGTTGCTATTACGTCACATTCCCGTTACACTGTCTTACATTACATTACACTCCTATTCTCACTGCGCTACACAAATTCGTTTAACGATTCGGAAGACCACTATACCATTGCTATCAATCACATGAAAAAAAGTTTCAGTCATTTTATCTGTTTTATCGTCGTATGAGCATCCACTATGCTGCAAATATTTGCACCACGTTTCATTATTCCCATTTTTTGATGTTATAAAGGATTTAATATCGCCGCAAAAATTATTTTCAAGCATTTTTCTTGTAATATACACTGCTTCCAACCTATTAGTGCTTATAAGCCATATTCCCTAGGTAACAAAACAAAACATAACATATATTACTTGAATGTTTAAGTAAAGCAAGGTCATGCCATATTCGCAGTGCGAATAGCAGAAAACTGTAGTACGAGGGAATTTCATGGTACTTCAAAATTCAGTGAGCCGGAGGGGGTTCTGTTCATGATTCAAACATAACAATTTCAAGCGAAGGTTGGTTGTCTGAATCTCGGAACATCATAGATATACGTGCTGAGCAAAGTCAAGGTCACTGTCTCCACACATTTTGTTTTTTGAGCGTGAACGTTTTACGGTGGCATAAAATGCGTGTTTGTCATAAAATTAAATGGCTTTCAAGAGGCAAGGCAGCTAGCGGCGAGTATTTTTTTTAGTTTAATGCTGGTGTTTCTATAAGGTGACAATAGAGTAGAGGGAAATTCGGTGCCATGGAGCTGCAACACACGGCACTTCAGAATGCATGTGAATGATATAGGTAGGATATGGATTTGTCTAAGCTTCGTTCTTCAGGCTCCGTTTGGCTCCACGTGGCCTGCAGCCGCTTCGTCGTATAGGAACAAGATCAGGAAACGTTAATCAGTTCCACTTCAAAAACCTTGACCACTTTAGGCTCACTAATCATTATTAGCTCAGAAAACTCACAAAGATTCCGTTCTTTTAGGCAAAACAAAAGAGAGCACACAAACATAAAGCAAACCAGAAGTGCGTTCGATGCCTGCAAGTGCTAAGATTAGGTAAATTCATGTGCGAGCCATCACTTCCAAGTGATCGCAGTGCCAGGGTTTTCTGTACTAATAAATCGCTAAGGCCGTTTCTATGTAGTTTACTGACTCGTGAGTATCGTTTTTTTCTTGTATTATAATTACACACGTAATGCGGTAGCAGTGATTGAAGTATAAGAGCATTCACTGGAACAGGAAATAACTTTTCATGCCAACTGCGCTCGTTCTAATATGATCTAGTGGGTTCACGAAGAAGACTTTACATTTACAGTGACGTGAACTTGTGACTGATAATTCTGGCACCATTGCCGTCACTTGGCAACATGAAACACGCAATATTTGGCAGCTTGAACGATTCGTATACAAGAGATTGGCGGCACTTGCAGTTAAGCGAGACGTTGTCGATTACTCGCTCGCAGCGCAGCCAGCTTGTTCCATTTCGACCCAAAACAGACCGCGGCGGCCGAGGTCATTCGCCTTGGAAACACGAAGGTAAGCATCTGAGACGTCGGCAAGTTATTGACGTTCGTAACAGTCCATTGCGACTGGGTGGTTGTGGCATGCGATGAGGAGGGTGGAGGGAGGTGTTGTCGTGCTAGCGTGTAGCTCAGCATGGCCTGCTGAGGCACGGTAGGGAGTGGAGGGAGAGCTGCTTTGCCACGACGCTCTGGCGACCTCTGGCGACAGGCGAAAAGAGGCCGCAGTGTTTCGCGGTGGTATAGACCCGGGGCATTTGTCATTACGAGGCTTGCTAGCAGTAGGGCGACTGCCCTGCTTGGGAGGGTAAGGCCAGCCACCGACACGGCGCTGCTAATGGAAGATATGTGTACGCACCCGAGACAAAGACTGCAGCGCGAGGAGGGTTGCGGTTGTCGGAGGCTCGGGATATACCACACGCCGAAAACTACTGTTCTTGGGTTGCGAGAAGGGGGAGAAGTAGGGGGTGGGGGGTAAGAGCCGTGCTCACGTTATCCCTCCTGCGCGCTTGCCTTGCTAACTCACAGACGGGTCAAATCAGAAGTAAATAGCGTGGGATACACGGGTGGTAGCTAAGAGACGCGCTGGAAAAGGGGATGGAAAAGTCGACAGGCAGTGGCTGTAGATGGTGCTGGCTGGCTTGCATTGTGTAGTGAATGGGGGGAGCGCAAGTTGAGAGGACTTGGCCGCTGTGATCGATGGTCCCGGATTGTGAGGACGTAGATAGACGGGGAGAGGACGGCAAGGCTGAAAGAAGGGGTGCACGCAGATTTGACACGCCTGCTCTGGGCGCGTGGGCCACACTTCCGGATTTAGGCGGATACGCTTCAGAGCGGTGGCAGCGCCCCACCAGCCCCTGAGGCACTCTACTAGAGAAACTCGCAAAGAGCTTCGCTGCCGCCTTAAGCCGCGGTTTCAGTCCGCAAAGAATCCGAGCGTTGCCCTCACTTTATTCCTTGAGCGAACTCCGCAAGTTGTTCTTTCGAGGACTGATTATTTAGCATTCTCAGCTTATACGTGCGGATATGCGCCAATGAAAGCCTTAGATGAAAATTTTCTTGACTGTGGTGTTAAGGCAAAGGTGAATTACATGTGCTCAGGGATCGACCTCACCTGATTGAGATTAACGTACTCTGCTTTCAAAGGACCACGTGTTGAGCATGAGCAAATTAGAACATCTGTAGAGCATTTCTTTTTCTTTAGAGCATGCTTTCTTTTTGCTTTAGAGCTGTAGTCTTCACTTAGTGCGTATAGTCATTCAATTGACCATAGACGCCTCAGCAAGGTTGTCTTGAATGTCTGCCTTTATTTCAACTATGTTATAGGGTTGATATAATATGTTTAGTATATCTAAATTACATTTTATTCAAGAATAATGCAAGGTTATTAAGGTTACGCTGGAACTGAAAGCGACACGTTACAGATGTCTCGAGATGTGTAATAAAGCAGCATATGCGTACATGTATGGAAAATACCTCAGAGACCTTGTACACAGGGTTTTACATGAGGAGAGTGAGAAACAAGCAAGTTATTTGATATTTAAAAAGTGTGACTAAGCGTAATTTATGAAATGAGCATGGTTGATGTGAAGGACGATGTCACAAGACGAGATTTTTATATGGGTACTCTTGAATCAGGCCCTTGCATTGAAAGCACAATATGAGTGTTCGGTCCGGAGTTGGATTATTGATTTCAGAAGTAATAGAGAAGGCAGGGAGCTCATCGTATTAATAAAAAAGAAACAGTCGATTCCTTCGTCATAGGGATCGTCATAGCATGACAGTAAATCATGTCTTCGCATGTGTATAGTTGATTGTTTATTGCGTATAAATGTATGAGCACTTGCAGAATGGTATTGGTGCTGGCAGCAATAGCACCATTTGACATGGGTGCATCAGCGTTTGCGCATAGTAGCTCAACTTCATCCAATGCAAAGATCATGTTTTAACTCTTGTGGTGGCTGCAGTAGTTAACATACGCCTGGACACAGCATGCGCTAAGTCCCGCTGAAAGATGGCATCAGCGATCACATAACAGTAGTAATCGATAGCGCACTCAAAGTGTCGTCATGAGAGCACAGATGTGCTCTCTGGCAATACGGTGACCTGCGCCTGTGCTCTTGCGTATACCACACAGCTCTTCAGAAATGCGGCCGAGTGTAGCTCGAGCAGTGGATGTGGGAACACATTTCCGCCTCTTGCTGCACCGAACACTGCCACTTTCTAAGCGCTCTCCGTATGTGCTCGTTAGTGTCATGATGCAGTGCTTCACCGATACCAGACGGCGAGGCAACCCCCTGCCGACGAAGTTCGCCGTGAGAGATATATAGCGTGCTTGTGAAGCCTCATGCATGGATGTCGGTAAAGCAGCGAGTAGAGCACCGGGCTCCTTCTGTCTGCACAATGATAGATCATGGGCACGATTCCCAAGTCATCCTAATGAAAGAAACTTTTTCTTGTGTTGTTGTTTGTCACCTGTCCACACACATTTTCCCGACGTCACATCTGTGACGGAAATGACGTCGATGAAATTTTGGTAGACCTTGGCGTAAAACACCGTCGTTTTAAATTAGATCGAACAAGAGGTGCGCGAGTAAGACTACATAGTGACTAGACATATTGAAGCCATCACGGCAACAGTCACAATGCTTAACATATGCACAACGTAGATGTCTGGAGGGTCGCTAAATGTCCTAATGCACCGTTCATGTTTTATGTGCTCTCATTGCCATTTTTGTTTGGTGAAATCATTGTGCGAAATATAAATATGCATGTTGACCTGAGCTGTTGGTTAAGATAGTGAATAAATATTGTTATGAAAGATAAAAAACATATATGATGCCACATAGTGTAATGCCTTTGATATATACATACACTTCGTGGGCGTGCGTGTCATAGTTGTCTGCCTACATTGAAGAGCATTGGCGAGTGACTTACGAAAGTTGATATTGACGTCTTGGTATACTGGCGCCTTCTCCCCAGGGTTAGGACAGGTAAAATAGAAAACGTTAAAGTGATTAGGCGTTACGAAACATCTTTTTTTTTACTTTCAACAAACGAGTATGCCAGGATCAGCCTACTTTTTTTTTCCTTTTTGGTGACGACACCAGTCTACTTCCACACATTTTATAGGTTTCGCCACTTATACATCTGTGACAAAGTGATTAATAATCGAACTATCAGGCTAGAGATCATTGTTATTCACAAGGAGGACGAAAATCGAAGTGGAAGCTCCCGCAACGCTGTGCCAGCAATAGCGAAGCCGGCTTTTGCCCTTCAAAGATATATCGGAAACATCATCTTCTCTGGTGGTGCCCACTTAGACATGAAGTGGCTTTGATCTGTTAGTCTGATAGCTACGTTAATTAAAAATTAAAGATAAGAGTTTGCAATGAAATAACACACAGGCACGAGTATCGGTGCCTTCATCTCCAATAAAATGTGCCTTGGATTCAAGGCTCACTAAAGAGGCACTTTGAGCCCTATCTGACCACAAAAAAAGTTGGCATGTTTAACTCGTCGTGTGAATATAGAAAGATGTGCGTGCTCCGTGGAACAGTGTACTTGTTACGGCTACAACGATTTTTGTCACCAGGGCCTCATCAAGTGTGAGGCCTACGTGACGGCTTTGTGCTCTGTCATAGTCGAGTACGTCGTACTCTACATCGTTAACAACCTTTTTTTCTAAAAACAGTTCTCCCCTGAAAAGGTGGCAGCCGCAGCCGCTATCCTACGGTGAGTACGGGTTCACTGCTGGGCTATAATTTCCACTCCAGCAACTGTTTAAATCCTACTTGGTTATTCATACACAATGTACAGAAGGTGATGACATTGAGCACTATCTGACAAGAAAGGGTTGCTACGTTATACTCGCTGGGTGTAACCTTCTTAGTTTTAGAAAGGTTTAGCGGGCGTTGAGCAGCAGTGCCATGAATACAATGAACTAGTATATACCATGAATGAACTCGAGGTGGTTAAAGGTGGTAAGTAGATACGAAGCGCAAGCCGTAAGAAAGTGCGCGTGTGCCACCTCTCGTTTAGTCCTTGAAATCTCCGCTGGATGGCGGTGCTTCTATATGGGGAATATATGATGAAAAGATGCGAGATGGAGGTACTTGGAGTGTTGAATAGATGGAGGAACGGACACACAGACAGATGCATGGATGGACGCATGAACGGACGCAGGGGCGAACGCAGGGACGAACGCCAGGACGGACGCACGAACAGACACACGCACGGACGGGCGGATGGACGCATGGACGGACGAATGCCTCGCCCCACTCTCCATCATTTACTCCATGGATGTGCTGCCAATTTTTTTGAGCAATATATATAATTTCCACTCCAGCAACTGTTTAAATCCTACTTGGTTATTCATACACAATGTACAGAAGGTGGATGACATAGATAGATAGATAGATAGATAGATAGATAGATAGATAGATAGATAGATAGATAGATAGATAGATAGATAGTGTTAAGTTTAAACATTGCTCTGCCTACCGGCATCCTCTTCTGCTGGCGGGCCTTTTTCTCGGAGAACAACCTGCATTGTTTTACTCGTGAACAGCATGTGCGTTATCACGCTTCAATTTGTGCCAGCCGGCTTACCGTAGTACGCTAGGGCATCGTTCTTTCACTCTTTTGGTCTCGAATGTACAGCCAGAGAATCAAGTGCTACGAAACGCTGCTACGTGACTACGCATCAGTCTTGCATCTTTCACAACGAGAACGGTGAGACTTAACCCTTATATTCCGAACGCAGCCCGTGATTGCTCGAGCAGGACGCCATTATTTTCTTTCTCTCCTTATCTTAGCTTCCGGCCGAGACGAAGTGACAGTCAAAATCCGCAAGCCGAGGCGGTGGCGGGCACATGGGGCCCGTGTGTCAACAGCTCGAGGGAAGGCCGTGCTCTGTCGCGCTCCAGATATCTCGTCCAAAAACGCCCTCCGCTGGTTCGGCCGGTCCCTCTCGGAAAACAATCTGGGGCCGCACCAGCTAATCTGGTCCACACACAGGAGTGGGCTGCAGATTTTCCCGTGTATAGTCTAAGAAAGCATCGACCGAGATCACGGGCTGGAAGCGAATTCACGGAGCGGGAGTATCATGGTGTAACATTGGGCTTGTGTAACAGTGGAGCTCCAGTTCGTCACATATGATTCGTCTTTCTCGCTGTAAATGGCATCGAAAATTACCGATACACTCCGAGAAAGTAGCGATCGCAAAGTTACAAACCAAATCACAATCCGTTCGAGTGCTTATTCCATGTATCTTTTAATGCGAAAACCTTAAATGCCTCGTGAAAGGTGGTGTCATCAACTTCGGCGTCAGCACGAGTAATGAGAGCGATCATTGTGTAGATGATGTTAACTTATGAAATCTTTGTGACATCGCAGATCGCTAAGATATCGGGCGTTACATGCCATAATAGGAGGTCACTTGATGACGTCTTCTTTTGGTAAAAAGTGGCCCAACCCACGGAATCACTGAAAACCTCGCAATGTATGATCTCGCGGCTTGCAAGGCCTCTGGTGTTGTTCGCTGTACATAACTACATTTGGTGCAAGACGGTTTTGGTGAGGGGGCAGTACATTGACAAGAGCGGGTGCGTTTACCTTCGAGTCCTCTTAGGGAAATACGTTAGGAACCTTGTTACTCTTTTTTTTTTTAAATCACAGTCACCCGTCGCACACAACGTATCGTGACAAATGACACCTGTTTACCTAGAATAGAATACATTAGGTTTCACATGTAATTAACACTAGCTTATTTTGCTGTAGTGTGTAAACATTGAAGTACAGAAGCGATGTGGTATAACCCCGAGCAGTATAGCCACCCCGTGTTTCACTCGAATAGGCAGCCATCCACTCCTTCGCTGCAGGGGTCGCATACTCCCTGATGAGCGTACGCTTCGCTAACTGTGCGGTGTCCCGTCGCACTGTTGACATAGGACGCCGGGGCCCGAGCTCGCTCCATCTCGGTCACGTGGCCAAATGGGACGCGGCAAAATGAAAAGGAAATGTTTTTGTTTCGGCTAAGCAGTCCCAAATGCCACTTGACGTGAGACGCGTGTGACCGAAGCAACAGTTGTCGCTCACCACATAGCCCGCATTTCTCGCTCTCTTACCCCAGCCGCACTCAATTTAACTACGCCGGATAATCTCAAACAAGAAGATTTTCGCCCGAGAGGGGCCTTGTTAGAGTATACAGCACTAAAGAGCTGAGGAATGAACAGGTTTTTCTCGTTGCTTAGAAGGGAGATCGAGGTATAGGCAGTGGTTTGAAGCAAAGGCGTTGAGTTGGAAGCGTTAAACCAGGAAAAAAAAAACAAAAAAACATTTCAGCTGCTTTAAACGAAGATACACACCAGAAGACAGGAAAAATGAAATAAACAAATAAGAAAAACCATAAATATCAATGTCATTTAACGCGAATATTTCACACATGTGAACTGATGATAGTAAAAAGTGCATCTAAGCCGACAACGACCCACTGGACAGACCAAACTTGAGAAGCCAGATGGGATGCATATGCGAGTTGATTGCTTGTCTAGGAGTGCATCTTTCGAGCATTGAAGCTCAATGAAGACATATTTCGGTAAATTACATATACTTTGTATTAGCTCATTTAGCCTATAATTACACGCCACTCAGACTTTGACGGGGGACTCTACACTAGCCCAGGATTACCTTGGGACCTCCGGACGCTCAGAGGCTCTGCCGTTGTATTTTGACACAGCCCGCCTGCAAGCGTGGGATCAACGCAAGAACGGCAATTGTGTCTTGGGTCACTGCAACGCTTTCAGTTTCAACGAGTAGTGGTCAATAGCATGGCCTGACTCAATCCAGCATAGTCGTATAGCGTGATCTTGTTACGGCGCGATCACATTGGCGCTTACGTTCAGGTATACATCAGCCTTTTCTTCTACCGCGTGCTGCACCCGCGGCTTATACCCCTCGCGAAGGCCGGCAATGCATCGCGCGATGTGCGTAACGCAATGTTGATATGTGTACAGTTAGTCTGGGTGGCGTGAGTGAGCGTCGCCTGTCGATGAAAACGAAGTTATTTGCCTGTCTGCTGTGGCGTGACACCGCAGTTCCCGTATTCCTGTCAGTACAACTGCGAATGTAAACTGTAGCACTCTATGATATGTACGTCGCATGCCACTATTCTGCTGCGCGCGCAGATGCACTGGTAGATCTTGATGTGGCTTTTTCTTACCCCGTATTTACAAACGCTCCTCGACTCGATTTCCACCCTTCACTTGTCAGAGTTGAGCCCCGCGCCACCGCTCGGCTGAAAATGGCGCTGCGCTACTCAAGAATCGCAGCAGATTATCGCTGATATGCAGTGATTTGCAAAGCCTAGAGACGGCGCTCCCATCGGTTTTCTCAAGCGAAGGTGAAGCATTGAGTGAAGGGACGTTCTAGAATACGGGGGCAAGTCTCAGTTCCTCAGGACTGAAATGAAGCTCTTGCCATTTCATGTCTCCCAACGTAAGGCATGCTTCATTATCAGATAGAATCTCCGTTGGGAGGCAGATCGTGTGCACTTCGTCCGCCAGTTGTCCATTTTGTTAGCCCTGCAAAGTCCGAAGCACGAATCAGGTCATTACATTAGCGTTTAAAAACCAAAGATCTCGTTATTTTCAGAAGCCAACAATGCGCGAGACAACAAAGCAGCCGAGCTTCTAACTACGATGAGGCTCACTTTAAAAGGAAGCATAGGTGAAAGAGTTAAAAGTAATCAATTTTCTTTATTTCGAGAAACAAAAGGTATGAATACCTGTAAAGTGATGCGTAGAAAACGTCGAATAATAAGACACGACGCTTTCTCGCTTCTTGTTCCCCATACTGTTGTGCCGATTCGGAATCCTCGACTGTCCCGGTTCACGCGAAGAGAAAGAAAAGCGAGATCCTGCATTATTTTTTTATTTTTGTTTTCGCCTTCGACTTTCGAGTTGCAGGAAATAACGGGCACACAACCAGAGGGAACAATATCACCATAGACGAAGCCTCCCTGTTCTCAATGCATAAGGCTGGTGCGGCTTTTGGTTTACCAGGCATGCTTTATACAAGGCTGCGGGGGCCAATTGAGTATACCGCATCGGCACTGGGATTGAACGTTTCCAACGGCGCCAATCCGCGTGCCAGCTTATGCAGGCCGGATGCGAAGGGAGAGAAAGAAAAAAATCCTCGGGAGAATTGAACAGCGGCGCTTCCTGAGGATAACACGCGTGGGCAATGGTTTGTTTTCCAACGTCTGTGGCACGGCAAATCTCGAAAGTAACCCGAAAGCCTTCCCGCGGTAGCTTTATTCTTCTTTTTGTTTGCCCCGTTATCCACCCGCGCCGCATGCAAAAACGCGCGAGTGAATCAAAGCACCGAATTCAGTTGCCTAGGCGACAGGAATGGAACCGTCGAGGTTTCGCTATCCGAGAAGAAGAAAGAAAGAAAGGTCGTAAGAAAATGTTGTTGGTGAATCGAGACGAAACAAGCCTCCCTTCATCTCTCATAGGAGCTCGAAGATCTCCAGAGAAGGACGAAAGCAAGTTGTACCGCCGGGAACGCGATCACGACGGGAGACATAAATCAGGACACCATGGAAGATGCGCGTGCCAGCGTGCGTCCACAAACAAGCGCGCGCTAATCTGCATAAAAGGGAAGGAAGCGGGCGAGCCCGCGTTGCGGCAGAAGTCTTGGCGCGCCGAGCTTTTTTTTGTTTTTCATCTTTACACCTTCATCTCTAGGTCGCTGCCGACACAGCGTTCTGGGAAGACGAATGTGGCCGCGGAATAAGAACAAGAAGAGAAAGAAATCACAGTTGGGTTCTTGCGCACACACAGGTTAGGGGGAAGTAAAAACTACGCAGCTAAAAAACGAAAACAAAAGAATAATTTGTTTTTCTGGAAAGGCCAGCCCAGCGGCGGCGACGGTGTGTGGCGACTCGTTACAGTGGGAAAAAAAAGAGCTCAGTGTGCCCTGTAAGATACTCGAGCAGTAGCCCCCGATGAGACCAGAAAAGGCATTCATCCTATAGGCGACGCACGGAAGCGTGGCAAGAGCTTCCCAGCCATTTTTTTTTCTTCTCTATCTTCTTTATCTCGACGTTTGTCTCGTCTACTGTGAGAGTAGACGCGGACCCACGGTTCCGGTGGGTGATCCGAGACCCCGTCCACCAACTCCTCCGCCGTGGATGGTGAGGGCTTCGCTGAGTATGCGCCAGTGCGAGCTCGGATCTACGCCGAGGCTTATATACCAGCCGACGCCCGCTTGAGCTGACAGATCGTCCGAATCGAAGTCTCTCAGAGGGCCGCAGTAAAAACAAAAGCGCAAAACATAAGTGACTCCCATAGACGCGTTTTATGCACAGTCCAGAGGGTTCTTGTGGGGACCACTTCTGTTTCTTTTTGGCGCTCGCAACACTGAATAATGCATTTCGACGAGAGATCACAAAACCGGGCAGTCAGAACTATAATAGAAAGCAATAAGGCAAGCAGCATACGCAGGAATTCGCCCGTGTTTTTATACTGAATAGAAAAGGGAGGGGGGAAGGAGGTGCTGTATACGTTGTACATACAAATGGAATTCGTTGTTCGCATCTTCGCCCTCTCCCGCTTGTAGAGGGATTGCCGATGTTTCTTCGTTTTTTTTTCTAGGCCTTCGCTTCATTTGCCGGGGGCGATAGACGGCGGGGGCGGTGGCACTGTCGTTCTTAATATCGTTTTGTTGTCTTAAGCGCGGGAGATCTTCGGCGTAGAATGTGTCCTGGGGCGTTCTGTCTCTCTTCCTTCTCAGCGAACTGTTGCGATGGGGGCAGCTCCCTGCGTAAACGTTATATCAGCCTGAGAGTGCACTGCTGGAATGCATGAGTCTTCCCTGGGGGCATCTGGAGTGAGTGAGCACATATAGGACCATATTGAACGGCCAGCTCTTTTTTGGCTCACGCCGCCGATCGTGCGCTGGTCTTTTGGGCACGAGACGCGGGTTGAAATGCAAGGAAGGGGGGGGGAGAGAGGGGGTCTGTTTTTTTCTTCTCTTTCCTTTTCTTTTCTTTCATTTTTTCTTCTTTGTGTCTTTCTTTGTTTGTTTGTTTCTTTCTTTCTTTCTTCCTTCCCTTCTTTCTTTTCTGAAACACAAAGGAAAGAAATTTCCCACTATAGAGAGGAGGGTAAGCAGTGACGAAAAAGTACTAAAAAGAAACATACAGCGAGGTTCATGGTGCTTAGGCTGAAGAGAAGAAGCCTTAAGACAGAAGGAATGGCCTCGAGGGTTGCGTAAACACTCACCTTATGTATGGGTGTTCCCAAGCCATCGCAATTTTTTCTTTTTTTTTGTTCTCTCACGCTGCAACCCGCTTTCGGCGACGGGAATGAGTGGGATGTTCAAAAGCTTTTATCCCCTCAGTGTCAACAGGGGGGAGGGGGGGATCTCGTCGAAAACGTGTCCCCTCTGAACCGTCTTTGGCAGCAGGAGTGCATCCTGCCGCATCGCGTAATCTACCAAACATTTCTCTCTCTCTCACTTTCTATCTTCACTCACCCCTCTACTCAATATACTACTGTGTGTGAGGGATTCCTGAAAGGAGGAAAGAAGACACATAAATACTACCTGCCTCTTGGGCGGCACAGTGCAGTGTCTTGTTAGGGAAGGGAAAAGGCGGATAAAAATAGAGCAAATATATAGACAAAGGAATAAGACAATGCAAGCGACAGAAAAACAAGAAAACTATGAAAAAGGTAGGAGCCAGTCGAACAAATCTGAGAACGGGGCACCACATGGCGAAAGGAGCACGGTGTCAGGAGAGCGCGGGCGGCACAACCGTTCAACTTGAAATCCTCCGAGCAGCAACTCCTTCTACTCTCAGTAAAAGGATTCGCCTTTCGCGGTTGTGCGGCGACGGTCTCTACCCTGGATGCGCTGCAGTCTTCCGACGGAAAGAAGATACCTACGAAAGGCGTTTCTTTCGCGATGTTTTCTCGATATTTGCTTTATGCACGTGTGTGAACACGAGCAGGTTGTTTCTCTCGCTGTTGTTTCTTTTCCTCGCGTGTCGACGGCACGATTCGAACAAATCACGCCCTAAGTGAAGCGAGCTTCCTTTTCTTCGTCTCTATGTCGCTTCGAATGTACTCCAACAGAGTCCCCGGCGCGCAATTGCGAATGTCTGCATACGGAGAGAGAAAGAGACGGTTCCCGAGAAAAAAATAAGAAAAAAGCGCACTTCTGGTTTGATTTCTCCATTACTCGGTGGAATTGAGTCGTATTTCGGTCACCCGCATCGTTTTTTCTTCGTGCAGAAACAACAGTGTTTGCCAAACTGAGAGAGAATATTAGAGTATGTTTATGTCTACAACTATACGCCAAGGTAGACGAAACAATCATTAAAGAGATGTGTACAAAAGAAGACGCCAAATTCAATAGCACGTCACGCACCACGTGTTTCATTAAGCAGCTTGAAACTTAATGCGCACATTTCTGTAGGCCTCCTGAATGGACCACTGGCAATAATTTAACTTCGTATGCTGCTTATTGCTGCAGAGGATCGACTTTGCGGGGTGCACTACCATGTTCGACGATTGTTCGACGTGATGCATTCCAAGATCATCGTAAAAAATATTTTTTTTCACTCGAAGCGAATACAACCGAACAACAAACTATGCATGCAATTCGGGCCTAATAGCGCATTTCTTTTAGGCAAGTACTGAAGCTGATTGGTAACAGAGTAATTAGATGATTAGTTACACAACCATTAACATTCATTGCCAAAACTCACACGGAACAACGCTTTCCTTCATTTTCTTACTTTAGAATGTAATACATAGTGCCTTGGAATTATGCCACGCGAATTAGACGCGTTTCTGATAGCGCATCATAAGTCGTGACTGAATCGGATACGAAGGAGGGCATCTCACAAGGTTTTGTAGTTCAAGTGGCGTTTGGCTTCTTGTAGTAATTGAGATCTGAAGAATAAAGCGCAACTACGAAATCTACAGCATTTGCTTGATAGATACACAGATAGGTAGATATATAGCTGCCATGGTAGCTCAGTGGTAGAAAATCGAACGCATTATTCGAAGATCGCAGGTTCGGTTCCTGCCCACGGCAAGTTATCCACGTTTCTTTCCTGATATTTACATTACAAATCGGTCTTATACTTTCCTTGGCATCTTTGTCTGTTAGATCTCATTAATAAAGTGTCAACACACGGTAATGGGAGCCCTTACGTACACACTTCTTTCCCATATATATATATATATATATATATATATATATATATATATATATATATATATATATATATATATATATATATATATATATATATATATATCTAGAATAAACATTGTTGCATGTAGCGCCTGCCCCGTTTTAATCTGTTCGTGCGTTTCTCCTACCACTGGAAAACTACAGTATTCGGCTAAAAGTTACTAAGCGTGCACAGAAAACACATGAGAACACAAAGCTGGGACGCACCCTGACACAACAGCCGCGGTCCTCAACTCAACAGGCACTCGCGGGAAACGGGCGGTTTATTCGGTAAACAACACGCACGGATATGTGTATTTCCCGTTGCGACCAACAGATGGCGGCACAAGCGGCCGCCGTGAGCGCCCGACGGGTCCGGGACCCGGGGCTGAGGCACCGTCTCGGGGCGGCCCACGCTTTTGGAGTCGATGTGCGCTCGCCGAGACAGGTGTGAAGCGGACGCTCCGAACACGCAGCGTGCCGACGCGCGAGACGCAGACGAAGTCGCGTCAACTGCTCGGGGAAAAAAGAAACAAACAGTGAGTAGTCGGCGTGTCTTCTCCCTTGATACAATCAGCTTGCAGCCGCACTGTCACTGAACGAATCCCTTGATAAACCTTAGTAGTTTCGAGCTGTCAATAGAAGAAGCAAATATGACGCTAGTGTCACATTTTTGTTGCTCTCAACCGATCACGCAGATGACAGCCGTTGCATGTATTCGCTTGAACTTCACGCTGTTCGCTTTTTATCAATTTGCTTTTTGTTTCATTCAGTATTGTTTTGCTTCGTGGCATAAGTTGGTAATTTGATCACGTGTCGGCATCTATATTCTCATTTATTCTTCTGTTTCATCTATTAGATGGTCTTCGACGATGCTTTGAAAATGAACATTCAATTGAAAATGAAAATGTTGGACTTTCAAGTTTAGGAGTTCTGCTGTAAGGGGAACAGCGCTGTTGCAAAACAAGGCTCCAAAATAATTTTGACAGCCTGGAGTTTCTCGATTTGCGTCTGAAAAGCAATAGACGAATATTCTTTTTTTTCTTGCGCTGCACTTTTAATGAGACGAAGCTGCTGTAACGAGGAAACGAACCCGCGACCTCGCAGTCAGCAGCAGTGCTCGAGAGTGGATAGGTTACATCTGCGGTAAGGAACACTGGCGGATAACTATGAGTATAAATTAGTAATAGCACTTACGAAATATAGCGCAGAGATTTAACAACGCATGCACACAGAAATGTCGTGTTTTAATTACTTACGCGCAATAATTTACATGCGAACATATTAGGTAGTTCAGAAGACACTACAGGAAAAGTAAGAAGACGTGCGGTAAGAACACACACATGCGCACACACACAAAAGAGGAAGAAAATGTTACGAATAATATCGGGAAGATTATTTCGAACTGACGAATGCCACCTGTGATAGCAAGAGTGGGGGGGGGGGAGGGGGAGTTTGAATTAGGAGCAAAACAGTCAATACACAAGTTTGTGTGGCGGGACGGTAAGCGCACCACATGAGTGATAAAAGGAGGCGTTCGTAACAAGATAACTCCACTTAGACAATAAATTAAAACCCCGAGGTTCCCGCTTACAGCGCAGCTAAAACACATGCGTTGTACGGTAGCCCCGTAGCGAAGTGCTCGGCTGCTGAGCCGAAAGACACAGGTTCGATCCTGGCCGACACGGTCGCGATTCCACAGAAGCGAAATGCCGAATGCCCGTGCACCCTGAAGTGTCCGCTCAAGTTGAAGAAAACCAAGAGAGCGAAATTATTCGCAGCTCTTCACCAGTACGTTCCACGTAGCCCGAGTCGCCTAGGCACATTATAAACCACGTTAACCAAGCAGCCAACGAGTTAAACTGCAAGCTGCTGTAAAATAAACCGCGGAACATTTCGTAGAAAAGTATCTTATTAAAAAAATCTGTGCTTTTCCTATACTTTTGACAGAACCGAACGACTTTAAGTGCCGCACTTATACCCTAGTAAACTTGACTTTAAGCTTTGCGGTGCATTAAAGGAAAATGCCATGACATTTGGCTGCAATGATTGATTGATATGCGGGGTTTAACGTCCCGAAACCAGCATATGATTACGAGAGACGCCGTTATGAAGGGCTCCAGAATTTCGACCACCTGTGGTTCATTAATGTGCATCCAAATCTGAGCGCACGAGCCTACAGCATTTCCGCCTCCATCGGAATTGGCTGAAATGCCATCGACGTTTGAATGGAGCGAAATTTCTTCCTGCTTGTATATGCACATAAACGAGAAGGCATACTTTAATGTATAATGGTGGGGTTAGAGACAATATCTAAGGCTGTGCAACGGCGGCAGTTATGTGCCTTTCTAGCCGGATACAGGTATCAGGGAATTCATGGGAACCTTGAAGTGCAATCATCATTTCTAGCTAGATCCTTCCCGGAATCCCATCTCTTTTTTAATTCTGTCTCAGGCGGATAAGTCAACAGGCTGTCTAAGCTCTTATTATACCGACAGAAAGAATGGCAAACGCAACGAAACGCATTCCCTTTTCATGTGCCCACCTTGTTGAACACTTTGGTTTTGTAAATATTGCAGTTTGACGAAAGTGTATTAGTTTCAGCTGACTATATTTAGCTGACTAGCAAGCTGTGAAGTGCCGTTCACAAGTGCACACCTGGCAAGCGTGCTTATTAGGCGATAAGAAACAGATGAAATATGTATTTTTGTTCTGGAAAATAACGGAGTTGACTGTATAAGAGAGTGTAGGAAACATGTAGAACTGTAAAAACCATTTTTTAGCAGAAAGGCTGGTGCAAGGTACGTTGGGAAGTTCGTTCTTGAAAAAAATATGACTTTCGGTCCACAAGAATCGGTAACTAGTAATATTCGAAAAGTATTCTCTCAGGTACAGATGATCAAACATATGCGTAAGGGGATGCCAGTGACAGTGATTTTTTGATAGCAAGAAAAACTTTTAACATGTGCTGGAATAAGTGTTCTTGTTTTTAGAATTTTATATTGATACGCATCTGTATTATCCCGCTTTCACAGCGAAAACTGTTTTGAGATCACAAAAAGGGTCACGTGCGGCGTCATAGTTGTCCGCAACCACTATCGCATGTAATAAGTAAAAAATAATCAGTAAATAAAAAAAAACCTCTAGGACACAGTGGATTTTGAACCTGGGTCCCTTGAGTGCCATCCCAGTATTCTATGCGGCAGAGCCATGCCGGTGGTTGAAACTCCGTCGCAAAACTTGTCTTAGGCAGGCTTAATGTCGGGGAAGGAATTGCGCTAGTAGGAGTAATAGAGCGTTTTACAACAGCAAAGGAACAGCCAGGCGTCACACATTGCGACTTGCGTAATGAGTGGGTTGTTCAATGCTCCACCTCATTACAAAAGCTTGCTCTTGATCACCTATTATTTATTTATTTATTTATTTATTTTTTATTTATTTGTACATACTGCAGGCCCTAACCGGGCCCATGCAGGAGTGGATACATAGAGGTAACATGAAACACAATAACGCTCCACAAAAGAAAAGAAAGAAAGTATTGATACACATAGGATACTTCATGATTCACATGTATACATTTTTAGAAAAATCAATCTCTTCTAGATTAACTGTGGCACATACCCACTTCAGGCATAATTCTTCATCGCCGTCAGCCACTGCATCAAAAATTTGCACAAAATGCCTTGCAAGCGTGTAGCGGACACCATGCTTCTCCGAAAAATGACGAAAAATAGTAGAGTAAATGCCGACTACTACACAAAAATTACGATTATTTATGGCGTAGTGGCCTCGCAGCTGTTGTCAAGCGGCTACGTTACTCGGCTGCTGACCCGCAGGTCACGGGATCGAATGCCGGCTGCGGCGGCTGCATTTTCGATGGAAGCGAAAATTCTGTAGGCCCGTGTGCTTAGATTTGGATGCACGTTAAAGAACCCCTGGTGGTAGAAATTTCCAGAGTCCTCCACGACGGCGTCTCTCGTGGTCATATGGTGCTTTTGGAATGTTAAGCATCACATGTCATTCATTTACTTATGGCGTAGTGGGTACCCAGCAAGTATGCTTGTAGCTGTTGCCCAAAGAGTGTTCAGAAAAGGCTCTAAAAGGCTGCTCTTCGAGCTTTCGTTGTGACTGTGCTGCGCGTTTCGCGCTGTTCTATAACGAAGCAGTCAGGCCTGGTGGCCTGACTGATTTGCATTAAGGCGATTCGCACTAAGCGTAGGATCCACCGGATTTCTTTTTAATGTTAAACCTTTGCGTGGTTCCCTCCAGCTGATACATGCATTATCCAAAGTTTCGTCGGTAAGAATCCTTGCTTGACAAAATATTGTCTCAGTAAGATTTTTAAAAACATGAATAATAAAAAAATTATTCATCTCTGCAAGCGATATGCGCTGGTGTCGTTAAGGTCGTTATGTGTTCGTTCAACGAGCCTTCTGATAAGCGGCACTTTATCTCGGTTCGCCTTGGCTCCTGGTCTGTACAGTAGGAGCTTTTGGCGTGGGTATAATACGGCATGCATGACGTCTCGTGAATATTCCGATTCTCCCCACCCCTTTTCTAATATGATTGTGCCAACTCCTTCTCTTATCGATACAATTTTTCAGCTCAAAACTATTATCACAACGGAAGAAACCCGTAGGAGGAAAAGCCGTGATCTATAATTATTGACGTTCACGCGCAGAGGTATTCTTGGGCAGTTGCGAATAAGTTGCCTTTTGATCACTACACTGCTCCAAGGACATCACTAACACAAGCTTATGAACCACAGAAACACAATAAAAGAGAAGGAAATAGAAAATATGTGTTTCTCGGAAAGCTTCTTTTAAGACTAGCTAACGCTTCTTAAAAGTTACATTCTGATGTTTCACGTGCGCGCAACACGACCAGATTTTGTCGAAAACCATTTTATGACAGTTAGGTATAAGTTTCACCACCTGGGAATAAACAACATGTACCTAGATTGAAGCACACCGGTGTTCTTGCATTTCGTTCTCATCAATATCGTGGCTACTGCGGCCACAATTGAATCCTCTCCATCGAGTAAAGCAGCGCAACGTTAGTAGCCGCCAAGCTATAGTGAGACTGTAACATGAGACATATGTAATTTAACCGTAACCTAATCTTTCAAGATAATGCAATTTTTTTTCTCCATTTGGTGAATGTAATAGGTAACTTTGGCGTTGCGAACTTTTCCGTACGTGAACTCGGTGTTATCGTTCGATAGATTCACTTTGATTTCGGAAATGTTGACAGAAGGGTCGGTGGGGCTACGGAAATGAGAATGCTGAGATCAAAACCTTCTTGCTAAAGCTCCCAAGACACTCAAAGCTCTTGAAGTCCAGAACGCACGGTAGGCTCATGATCGTAAATGCGATGACAAGCAGTTTTTTTTTTTTTTGAAGAGTCAACGGAAACACAGAATTAGTTTAATACGAATATTCGGCCCAAACAAGAGGTATTACAAAAATATGGTTCCTGAGTACAATTCTACTACGGATCCATGCAGCAATAACGCACACAAGTCTACAGGTAGGAGGTAATTACACAATAATTTAACATATAAGCCTACCGTACGGAACATATTGAAAACATCTAACTTATTTATTACAGGTTAGCAGTATTTTAGTCTTGCACGCCCAACATACTTAAGATATTTAACATTTTATGCATTCGTTGAATAACTTCTCTGGTAAGCTTACAGAACATAATTTAGTTTGACAGCGTGTCACGTCTTCTTGCAAAAAATATAAACCTTCTAATACGGTTTCTTGTTGCGTTGTTTAGGCTTCAAAGTGAAAACGTTGCATGATGAAGATGTGTGGTGTTTCACGTCCCAAGACCACACGATCGTGAGGGACGTTGCAGTGGAGAGTTCCACGGATTTAGACTATCTGGCATTCTTTAACCTGCACTGAGATCACACGGCACGCGGACCTCCAGCATTTCGCATGCACTGAGATGCGACCGCTGCCGCCGGGATCGAACCCGCCACCTTCCGGTCAGCTGCACTGCCGAGCGCCATAACGCCTGCTCCAACGGACACACGGTGGATGTGTGTATCTTGTACGTGGACTGGTGGAGTTATTCTACAATGACTCGCCAACACTAGAAATTCGATTGTTTCCATATAGATTTTAAACCAGCGGTTTTACAAGTTACCGCAGGAAATGGCCTGTTGTGAAGTGAAGGAATGTAGAGAAAGTTGTGAAGGAATGTAGAGGGATTCGTGAAGAGGAACATCGCTTGTTGGATACCGTCCATTATTGTTGTGTTTTATTCTTTGAGTTGCTGTAAGGGAATGATTTGGCGCGATGGAAGGGCATGATTTCGGAATGGTGCAGTAGTTACAGTGCTCGGCTGCTGACGCGAAAGTCGTTGGTTCGATCTCGGATTTTGAGGGAGGCCAAATCCTACTAGCCCGTTTACGGTGTAATCGTAATTTATACTTTTAAAAAACACCGAATGGTTAAAACTGCCGAAGTCGTCCACAACTGGGTGCGTCATGATCGCGTCGCGGTTTTGTGACGTAAAATCTTTGTTGTATTTATTTTTAAATTAATGTATTTGCCAAGATATATCTTTCACGAATATTCGCAGCAGTAATTGAATTACTCTGCGAGGAAAATGAAGACCAAGTCCTACTCTCCGGACTTTCGCTGAAATCAAAACTACAACAACGGTGTGTGAAACATTTCGAAGCAATCGTTTGTACGGCATACCTGTTCATCAGGTCGCTCCTTGTCCTGGAATCGCAAACACTCGGCCGCCCTTGAGCCACAGGACTGGGGAAAGCCCCACGACCGAAGAACGAAATTATTATTATTTTTTGCGAGAATATACTCTGTCGGTCATGTAAAACACTACCATTATCGTGAGCGCAATAACTTGGCCGGCTCGCGCTCTCTTAATTCCTCTTTTTCATTTTCTGCCTCCATGGCTCTCAGACAAAGTGTGCAATTTAGCCGACGTGGGATGCAATAACTGAATGGGCAAGACGAGTACAAAGAGAGAGGAGGAAGGGTGAAAGACAGAGATAAAAAGAAAGCGAAAGGGAGAGGTAGAGAGAAATAAATGAAGTAAAGCGAAACCAATAGAAATACAGAGCAAGAAATAGAAATAGAAGAGATAAAAACAGAGAGCAAGACAGAGAGAAAGAAATGTAGAGAAACAAAGACAGAGAGAGAAAGAAACACGCAGAAGAAGAGGAGGAAACTAGATATACAGAGGAGGCGAGAAACACTCAGAGAGGGAGAGAAAAAGAGAAAAAGAGCGAGAAACAAAAAGAAATGCCTGGTGTGAGAAAAAAAAAGAAATTAAAAGATGGATTGATAAAAACGGGAAAAAGAAACAGCGAAAAAAAATGAAGATAGATAGATATGTGAGGTTTAACGTCCCAAAACCACCACATGATTATGAGAGACGCCGTAGTGGAGGGCACCGGAAATTTCGAACACCTGGGGTTCTTTAACGTGCACCCAAATCTGAGCACACGGGCCTACAACATTTCCACCTCCATCGGGAAAAAAATAAAAAAATAAAGAGGAACATGATGAAGGACAACTAGGTCCACTATTCCTTCAGGCATGGCAGATGCTGAACCAAAATTTGAAAACATTGTGAAAATTGTCAGTGTAGTGATTACATCGAGAAGAAGTCGTCACTTATTGAATTTGTCAGTGGCTGATCGTACTTTCTACCTTTTTGTGAGTGTGCGCCAAGCCCCTCAGCCAGCGCCAATCGGAAGCGGGGACGTCATGGCACTCTCATTCGAGGACCGGCCGTCTAAACACGCTCCTCGAAACCCGCACAACGTCACATAGCTGCACGACGTGCATTCATGTCGTGGTCCTCCTATCAACGATGAATTAGTTTGTGACGATTGATATAATTTCAACTTTCCAAGAAATATAACCGCTTACTGTTCCGAGCCTCCTGGGTGAAACTACCTAGTGGAGCAGGAGGCCGCGGTCGTGCCAGTCAGGCAGTCCAGGCATTAAGGTCACGGTGGATGTGAATTGTGTCGTTTCATCGATTTCATTGAGGAAGTAGGTATTACGGCTCATTCAAGACATTGTAGTTCGTCGCTTTGTGTTTTGTCATGCTGTCGGCGTTTGACATCTGCGCACTTCGTTTTTGCGCGACGAGGCACCGCAGGTGTAATTTATCAGCCATTTGATTGTACCACGCATTCAACAGATACTCTCACACCTACTCTACCGCAATCCATTTGCAGGTTCAATTAATCCAAATAGGTTAACTTCGTCCTGACGTAGAGCACAAAATATCCGGAACGAAGCCTCGTTTCCGTGCGTGACTGCTAGATGGCGCCACTGTCTCATGCTTTAGCTGTTCTTTTTTGTTTATTCAGAAATGGGAGTGGGAATGGGGTAGCCAGGCTGGACGGGGGCTAGATTGAATAACAAAGTTATTTCTCCTCCTCCTATTAATTTTTTTTGTAGCGAAGCTAAGGAAAGCGACAAGGAGTTCCGAGCTTGCAAATGAGATTATTTTAAATGTGTCCAGGCTATAGGTGCGATGGCTGAGCAGCACGTATTCGACGTGCTGTCACCTCGTATGCTGACGGTGTGATAGCGACCAACGATGCTGTTATAACAGGCTTCAGAATAGCAGTAGGTAGGCATTTTCTTCGGCCAGGACGAACGCTTCCAAACAAAAGACCGGCTACGGGGAAGCATGTGTCATAATAACGAGATAAGCTTTTCCATCTTTTCAGACAAGACATAAGCAAGCGAGCAGCGCTGACCGCAATGAACATGCACCGCAGCTCCCCGCGGCTTCAGCATGTCACCGTGCACGTGCGACGTGTCAGCTCATGGCATTGCAGCTGTTACTCGTGGCCGCTACGGCGTTAGGCATAGCTGAAAGTCGCTGAAAAAAAAAAGAAGATGTTTCTCGTCTTTTTTTAATTAAACTTGTTCTTTTTGCTTTTTTTAGCAGTTAATCTCCTGTCCTGCTATAAATCAATGGTCACAAAGTTAACAGTGCTTATACCTTCAACATTTTTTTTTTATTCTGGTCACAGTGATTCACTCAAAAATAATAAAACTTGTCTTAGGTCTCAGAATCGCGTGAAAAAAGAGAGAGACAAAAATTGCAGTTTGATTTTACCGATAACAAAAATTGACTTTGCCCGAGCAGGTGCCGTGTAAGTCGATGACGTCATTGTAATCTTGCACGGGAATATCGAAGGGACGTCGCCAATACTAATTCTTTCCAAACGTTCTAGCTTGCGAAACGTTTTCCGATGGTAGGAAATGCGTTTATTAGTTCTGTGATACAAAAAAGTTGCTTTTTTGGTGTATTTATAAAAGATGTTCCAGAAACAGGATCTTGCTAAGGTTGACGACTAGGTTTGCTGGTATTGCATCACCGTAGATTGTATCGCGCAACGAAACGATGGGACAAGGTGGGCTCTGTTGTGTGGGTATCTTTCTTGTATTCATACAATTCGCTGTGCTATACTATACGTGGATAGTGACAGGGGTTTGTTTTCCAGCCCACTCTAATTTAAGTACCAATGCAGCTGCGGAAGGGCCCCGCCGCGGTGGTATATAGTGGCTAAGGTACTCGGCTGCTGGCCCGCAGGTCGTGGGATGAAGTTTTGGCTGTGGCGGCTGCATTTTCGATGGAGGGGGAAAATGCTGTGGGCCCGTGTGCTCAGATTTGGATGCACGTTAAATGATCCCAGGTGGTCGAAATTTCCGGAGCCCTATGGTGTCTCTAATAATCATATGGTGGTTTCCGGACGTTAAACCCCACATATCAATCATTAATGCAGCTGCCAGGAATCAAACTCTCGATCATGAACATTGCAGCATATCACAATAACTTTCGAAGCAAAGAGCTAGCTGAGGCGCACTATATTGAGTAAAACAATGGAAAACGCTTGAGCCACATCGGAATTTCTGCGAAACGAGCTCTCTAACAATCTCGCGTTAAAAGACGCCGTACTGTACGACAGCTGTATACCCTGTTATAAAACTCACTTAGTTTGGTAGTATCAAGTTCATCGGCTTAACATTGTGCCAACATGCTCACAAATAAATCAGCGCAGCCATGTTATGACCACGAATGGCGTGTTCTAGTGTAGAGCACGACAGACACTATGTCACCGGCAGGCAAAGGAGCACAGGTGTCATGGCGACCAAGCATGGTAAAATATACAATGGCGCTGATTTACCGTTCTGCATATAATGAAGCGCATTATGGCTTGCGCGCCCAATTAGGTGCAGGGTTGCACGCGAGTGCGATTAATACAACCACACCCTGGGAGAGCGCGAATACCCGTTAATCACAGCGGCTGTCCTTTTTACGGCTGTTGCAAAAGGAGAAAGAAAAAAAAGGCGCAAGTTGAGAGTTTAAGCTCGAGAATGGCCCAGACGCTTGCGGACGACGAAAAAAAGAATTTCGGAAACTAGAAAATATATCGTTCTAGCAACACGATAGAATTACGGGGGATTTAACGTTCGGAAGCAACAATCTGGCTTTGAAAAGTGCCAGAGTCCGAAGCTTTCATCGATTTCTTTTTTTCCTTCAGTTTGTGGTGCTCATTGGCGCGGCCCCAGATATATCGACACCGGGATAGCAATTTTCTTTCTCCTCTGCGTGACTCGCTTGGAAGGAAATTGCATCCGCGCTGTTGAAGCTCAGTTTCGAAACGCAGTTGCCGTTGTTGCTGCTACCCCGAAATAGCAGGAACACACGACAGTATCAGGCAAGATAAAATGTTAACGCTGTAATTTTCTAACTAATACGCCCACTGTGTGTGGAAAACATGCGCTGACTCGAAGATCGCCATGGTAGTGTGCCAAGGTGCACGAACAATACGCTGACGCCGTGCAATATGAAGGTCACAGAGGAGGCGTGACATATTTTACAACAGAAGCATTCTTGTATCAATCATGTTCATCTAAGGAAAAGGGCATGCTGCAAATAAAAATTGGACCGGCATCTGCATATTACTCTGCAAATGTCGTCGAAAGACGATAGTCTTGCGTTTGGAGAGAGTGAACCAAACGCGTATTTGATGTTCTGCGCAAGAAAATCTGTGAATGGTATTCTGGAGGCACTGCGTTAGAGTGCCTCGAGCATGCAGCGGAGGTAAACGAGTGCATCGAATCACGTCACACGCGACACATGAGCGCTATATGGCAGTTATCTTGGAAAACAAAGTGCACGGCGTGCGCGCCTATCTTGGAGGCGATAAGGTGTAGAACGCAAGGCGACGGGCAGGTGCCACTACCATGTCATCTCAGCAAAGCGATAGAAACACTTGCCAATTCGTGCAAGCGTTGCATTGTCAGCGCAGTGTGATAAACGCTACGGTCCTTGGAATTACTTATGTATGCCTTCTCTAGTATAACGCCACACATAGAAAATATTGACGTGTTGTTATGGCGCCTCAGATATGCGTAATAATTGCTTTTTAATTGACGGTCGAACAAGTATGAACGCTGAATTTCTTGAGCAATATTGGTGGGCGTTGCGGATGGGGTTGGCCGTTTGGGGTATCGTTTGGTGCTGTTTGGGGTATTGTTAAGGGCGGACAAACAGACGAATGTACAGATAGACAGATAGACAGACAGACATACCAAAATTTTTGCGTCGAAGGTCCCCAAGAAAGACTATCGCCTTTGATAAAGAAAAAGTGGCAAGAGATTTTTGTTAAGAAACCCGATGGCCTACAGTAGAAAACCCATGCTCACTCAAGCTTGGGCACGACGCCCAGGCGGCCGGGTGGTGCGTTACTGGGAATAGACGCTGCCGGTGAAGACTTAGCGTAGGGTCAAGCGAGTACAGTCGGGCATGCTTGAAGTGCGGCTGATTCCATTGCGATGTGGTTTGCCGGCGAGCAAGTCTGCGGAGCTCTCGTGCAGCATCCGTCCTAGAAAGTGGTAGTCGCAGTTTATGATCTTCTGTGTGGGCGGAGCGGGCAGCTTGATCGGCCTGTTCATTGCCGATGATTCCGCAGTGACTGGGCAACCACTGAAATGTAATTTGGTGCCCTTTCTCAGTCAGGTGGTGTATAACCGCTGCTATCTCTAGTACCAGCTGCTCGTGTGGTCCACGGCGTAAGGCTGATAGTAGAGACTGCAGTGCCGCATTCGAGTCGCAGAAAATAGTCCACTTGCGTGTAGGTTGATCAACTACAAATTGCAACGCGGCACGAAGTGCTGCCAATTCTGCTGCCGTTGATGTTGTTGCGTGAGATGTCTTGAATTTAATTGTCGTGGCCAACCTTGGTATCACCACTGCTCCTGTAGAGCTGTCCGGCTGAGCCGATCCGTCAGTGTAGATATGTGTGGAGTCTTGATATTTTTCATACAAGAGAAGTAGTGTGAGCTGTTTAAGAGCCGGTGACGACAAATTGGCCTTTTTCTCGACGCCAGGTATGTTAATATTAATCATTGGTTGAGCGAGGCACCATGGCGGAGTCACAGGTCTAGCGGCAGGAGAGAACGAAGTTGGGATCGACTCACGATGTGCGGTCACTGTTTTGCAGTAAGATGTGCATGGTCGGACCACTGGTAGAGAGGCTAGGTGATGTCGAGGGGTTAGAGCAAGGTGTCGTATACGTGTCCTCAGCACTTCCACATAATGTGGGTCTTGATGAGGTTGTCCCTTGTGATGGCGATAGTTGCCGCTGTTGACGCACTTTGGGGCAAGCCTAAACATATCCGGAGTGCTTGAGCCTGGACACTTTGAAGCATTCGTATGCTTGTTTTACTTGCGTTGGTTAACACAGGTAGGCTGTACCGAAGGAATCCAAGGAAAAGAATCCTGTATAGTCGCAACATAGCAGTTGTGGACATTCCCCAGTTCTTTCCAGCGAAGAACTTGAACAAATGACAGATGCCTGTCAATCGCCTTTTCATGTATGATACATGTGAGCTCCATGAGAGGTCTCTGTCAATTATAACACCTAGGAACTTGTATGATCGGAGGTGACGTATTCTTTCGCTGTTTATCAGAACGCTGTAGTTATGCATTGGTTTGCGCGTAAATGCCACTAGTGCACATTTCTCAGAGGAAATTTCCAGACCTCGTCGACGGAGGTAAATAGCAACTTGAGTGGCAGCTCTCTGAATTCTCGCTCGCAGCTGTAGGACGTGTTACTGCAGACGTCCAAACGCAGATGTCGTCCGCGTACATTGACAATCTGACAGTACTTGGCAGATGCTCATTGAGAGCTATTAGCGTCAGGTTGAATAGTACAGTGGCTAAGGATGCCACCCTGGGGAACACCACGGTGGCTGTAATGTAGCGAAGTGTCACCATCCTCGGTTCTCACGAAAAAGGATCGCTCAGAGGAGAGCTGCGCAGCCACTGAAACATCCGACCACCCACTCCTACCTCCTGAGAGCGGTGAGGACAGCTTCATGTGTGACGTTATCGTACGCCCCTTTAACGTCAAGAAATAAAGAAGCGCAGAGACGCTTACGGCCTTTTTCGTGTTGCACGTAGCTGACCAGTCTATGACGCTATCAATTGATGACCGGCCACGGCGAAATCCCGCATAGCGTCCGGGTAGATGTTGTGATGCTCCAGGAAACCATTCTAGCCGTCCAAGTACCATCCTCTCCAACACTTGCCCAAGCAACTAGCCAGTGCAATCGGGCGGTATGATGTGAGCACCAATGGTGCTTGCCAGGCTTCAGTAATGGAACCAACGGCTGGTCTTCAGTTAACTGGGAGGGTGCCCTCTCGCCACGAGTCGTTGTATATCTCGAGGAGGGCACTCCTCGCACACTCACTAAGGTGACACAGTGCTCTGTATGATATTCCATCAGGCCCGGGTGCTGATGTCCGTCTACACAAAGCCAGTGCTGCTTTAAGCTCATAAATAGAAAAAAAATTGGTTCATGTGGTGATCGTGTGATGTCGTGCCACTACGTGAGAGCGTGGAGATGTTGGGATCTGTGAGTTGACCAGATAAGTTGTCACAGAACTCTTCTGCCACGTCGACCTCCGATCTCTGTTGAGAGTAGGCTAGAGCCTTGAATGGAGACCGCTGAATTGGAGATGTCCTGAGCCCTCTTATTGTCCTCCACAAGTGTGATAAAGGCTTGCGAGGATCTAACGAAGCGCAAAAGGCTGCCCAACGTTGTGACTCTAGCTTGTATTTATGCGTTATATTTATGGGCAGTGATGGCGTAGTGGCTGAAACATCAGCCTCGCATGCAAGAGGTACGTGGCTCGAATTCCGGTGCCGCGCAGTTCCCAAACGGATTAAAAAAAGTCCGCGGGGTGATGTAACTGCATTAACAGGCCACCACCGGTAACGACTCCCTCATCAGTGAAGGATTGGCCAACCTGGTGCAGTATCTGGCCACTACCTCCCACATGCATACGTCAATTAACTCACGGCCCTCAGTCTCCAGCGGCTGCGAAGCAACTGACCATGGCGGCAGTCAGATCTGCAACGCAGCAGAGGGTGCTAAGAATCTCTGGATTTGGACAGGCCGCCATTGGAACCTGAACTTGGCAACGCTTAACGCTAGAACCTTATCTAGTGAGGCAAGTAGCTGTGCTATTCGATGAGCTAGAGGACATTAAATGGCATGTAATAGGGCTCAGTGAGGTTAAGAAGACAGATGAGGCCTATACAGTGCTACAGAACAGGCACGTCCTTTGCTATCGGGGCTTGGCTGATAGAAGAGAACTGGGAGGGGGGTTCCTTATCCACAGAAACATAGCTGGCAACATAGAGGAATAATATAACATGAATGAAAGGGTGGTAGGTATTGTAATTAAACTCAACAAGAGGTACAAGATGAAGGGGCTATAGACTTATGTGCCAACGTGCAGCCATGATGACGCGTCAATTGAAAACATCTATGAAGATGTAGAATCGGCAATGAGTAAGGTAAAAACACAGTATACTATACTGATGGGAGACTTCAACGCAAAAGAAGGGAAGAAACAGAATGGAGACCAGGCAGTAGCAGATTATTGCATTGGTACTAGAAATGCCAGAGGGGAGCTACTAGTAGAATTCGCAGAATGCAATAATTTACGGATTTTGAATACCTTCTACCAAAAGCGAGGAAACCATATAAGTGGACATGGAGGAGTTCTAATGGCGAAAATAAGAACGGTACAGACTTTATACTGAGCGCACAACCAGGCATCGTGCAGGATGTGGAAGTGCTTGGCAAGGTACGATGCAATGACCATAGAATGGTACGGTCCCGAATTCGCCTAGACTTGAAAAAGGAGAGACAGAAACTGATACGCATGAAGCCACTCAATGAGCTAGCGCTGAGAGAGAAAGTACAGAAATTCAGAGTCTCGCTTCAGAACAGGTACTCGGCTCTAATCGAGGAAAACAGCCCTACCCTTGACGCAATGAATGATTATCTGTCGAGTATCATTATGGAGTGTGCAGTGGAAGTTGAAGGTACTGTAGTTAGACAGGACACTGAAAAGCTGTCTCAGATAACACAGAATCTCATTAGGAACTGTCAAAGCATGAAAGCCTCAAGTACAACAGACAAAATAGAGTTGGTAGAGCTTTCGAAGTTTATTAATAAGCATAAGGTATTCGATATAAGAAGGTATAACATGGAGAGAATTGAACACGCTCCGAAGAAAGGAGAAAGCGTCAAAGCAGTGAAGAGAAAACTTGGGATAGGCAATATGCATGTTACTCTGCAAATGTCGTCGAAAGACGATAGTCTTGCGCTTGGAGAGAGTGAACAAAACGCTTATTTGATGTTCTGAGCAAGAAAATCTGTGAATGGTATTCTGGAGGCGCTGCGTTAGAGTGCCTCGAGCATGCAGCGGAGGTAAACGAGTGAATCGAATCACGTCACACGCGACACATGAGCGCTATCTGGCAGTTATCTTGGAAAACAAAGCGCACTGCTTGCACGCCTATCTTGGAGGCGATAAGGTGTAGAACGCAAGGCGACGGGCAGGTGCCACTACCATGTCGTCTCAGCAAAGCGATGGAAACACTTGCCATTTCGTGCAAGCGTTGCATTGTCAGCGCAGCGTGATAAACGCTACGGTCCTTGGAATTACTTATGTATGCCTTCTCTAGTGTAACGCCACACATAGAAAATATTGACGTGTTGTTATGGCGCCTCAGATATGCGCAATAATTGCTTTTTGGTTGACGGTCGAACAAGTATGAAGGCTGAATTTCTTGAGCAATATTGGTGGGCGTTGCGGGTGGGGTTGGCCGTTTGGGTATTGTTTCGTGCTGTTTGGGGTATTGTTAAGGGCGGACAAACAGACGAATGTACATATAGACAGATAGACAGGCAGACATACCAAAATTTTTGTCCCCAAGAAAGACTATCGCCTTTAAAAAAGAAACAGCGTCAAGATATTTTTGTTAAGAAACCCGATGGCCTACAGTAGAAAACCCATGCTCACTCAAGCTTGGGCACGACGCCCAGGTGGCCGGCCTGTGCGTTACTGGCGATAGACTCTGCCGGTGAAGGCGGTTTCCCGCCGGATTTGGCAGCGATAGTGGCAAGGACAAGTGCGTGCATGCGCTTATAATTCTGCCCGGAGCACTGCTAGTGAGCAGTTTTTTTATATTGTGACGCTTCATGCATGGAAACAATCCAGGAGCTCTCTGCTGCGCAGCGGTGTTGTAGCTAAAGGAGCACCATGGATATGCCCAGTTACGACAAGAGCAGTGGCAGTGCTTGGCGTTGCTTTGGAATCCTATAGCTTTCGCGATTTGATATATGCGCTCACGCACTAGCGAAATCAAGTATCACTACAAGTAAAAGTGACACGAGCTGTTGAAGTTCAATTCACGAGTAATATATTGACAATACGTTATGTTCATGTAACAGCTTACTGCTGCCAAGTTTTACAAGGCGCTGTGATTGAGCTCATAGCTAAGATGTTTTGCTCGGCGTGAGGGCACAGGTTCCATTAACGTGCTTGGCTGGAGCATTCCGATCAAGACATGGATGCTGCAAAAGATCGCGCACTGGAATGTGGTGATCGGCGTCAAAAGAATTTAATTGTAATTCTTGAGGTTGAATGAGCCAAAACTACAATGCGATTATGAGAGACGCCGTAGTGTAGGGCACCGGAAATTTGTACTACCAGCATTTTTTTAAAGTGCTCATAAATCTAAGTACACCGGCCTTTAGCATTTCAGCCCTAACCGAAAATGCGGCCGCCGCCGCTGCGAATCGCTTCCGCGACCAGCGAGCCAGCTGTCGAGCCCCTTGACCACTGGACTAATGTGACGAGTGGTGTGAAAAGAAATAGACGTAGTGCGTGCGTATGCAGAGTTGTACCATTGGACGTAGCTATCTCACAGCCATGTTGATTAAACAGCAGAGTTGTACCATTTCACGTAGCTATCTCACACTCATGTTAACTGCTAACTAGCGTCATTGAACTTGTACAAAAGTCCAAATGCATATTATGCGGGTTCTCAGCAGTTCACAACTACAATCCCATTACGGGTGATTGCTGTTGTAGCCCGCAGTCTCTGACGCTATTCTTTGTAAAGGAAATATGGCAGTCGTGTATGCAGATAATGGTTGTAATGCGGTTAAATCAATCACATAATGATAGGCTATCTCTACTTCAAACGTTTCACGTATACACTCTCTAGTTTTCCTAGCAGTTGTGCGTAACTAAACCTACGGGAAATATGTTAACTCAGTGTTTCAGCTACCTGCATTCTGGTCCCTTGTACTGCACTACTCGACCAGGTATCACTCTTCAGAACTGGCGTAGATTTTCGGGTTTTGCAGTCTGATTTCAATGCGGATTCACGGCGCGGCGTTTTAAACCGAAGCCTTTTGAACAAAGCGACTGAGGGTAACGAGAAGTGAGGCATTGAAAATATGTATGAAAAAAGTTCCAAATAGCTTTCGCTGCAAATCAGCTGAAGTAAATGTTCTAAACTGGGAGTGCTTGTTCGCTCACCTGATCCCTGCTCTTCATTGTTCACAGGGGCGGCTTGAGAGGGGAGAGGGGGAAGGACAAAGGATAGGGTGTGCAGGTGAAAATAGTGGATTTCAAGGGTGACAAAAAAACAACGAAAAAATTGACATTTTTGCTTACCTTCTTCATCATACCTTCTTCATACCCCTGAGAGCAAAGAGGAAAACACAAGGCATAAGGTTAGCGCCTCTCGACACCTCACCGGCCCCCTCTCCCTGAAGGATCTCACTTGTCGAAGGACCTTAAACCAAAGCCCCCTATTTTTTTCCTCCGGTAACATAGAATCCTGGCACCACTCTTGACAGTTCGCACGCACAAGCAGAATTGCTCCTAGTGATTCCTTGTTGCTTAAGAGCATCCCGAGAGGAGTAAACTTTGACTGCGATAAAAACTAAAGTCCATGGGTACCTATTTGAACAGGCTTGAGCAGGAAATTTGCACTACGTGCGATTTCTCTCACACGCTACCCCGGCTGACGTCATGGAAGACAGTGACGTGCATGTGCCCGTCTTGACATTGTAGTTTACGGAGCCTTTTTGCTGATTCACCAGCTGCCTCATCATCGATTTACTGTGTTCGGGGCTCACCACGCCTTGCCCCTATATTCCAATGGAAATGCAGAATTTATTCGGCAAACAAAGCGTGCTGTTTTAATGAGCTCGGGCTGCGTCACACGAGGCTAGCGCATTCGGGAAGTGATCTGTCCGCGCTCGATAAACCGTAAAACGATTCTGCAAAAATAATCATTGCCTTATTTGGCAACGCCAGCCATCTGACCCGTGAGCAAGTGGCGTCTAGGTAGCACACTGGGAAATGATAAACACTATAAGTATTCACGCTACAAATGCCCGCTTGCCGTCGACTTATTTCTTTCATCCATATGTCAAATTATTAAATATTCTTTCCATAGATGTGATTTTTATTGATACAAGGTAATAAAACTCTTGGTGCTTTACGTCCCCAAATCACGATATGATTATGAGACACGCCGCCAGTGGGAGTCTCCTGAAAAATTTACCAACATGAATATTCGTAATGACCGCGTAAAATTGATCCTTTCTGTTTCCTATAGGCGTTCCCATATAGTATGGGATCAGTAATGGACGCGAAAGAGTCAACGTGGGAGGTGGTCGTTGAAACAGAAATAATAGCATGGATGACTCTCGTTAATGACCGTATAGTTCGTTCTCACATTTTAATCTGAAGCCTCTTTACATCCTTACGTCAATAGCTCCGAGGAAGGCAATAAAAAGTAGCAGATAGACAGCAAGATCGGTTTGAGGTAAAGAAGCTGTGTGCACCCAAATTTTGAAGCCAACAGCTGCCACTCGTCAATCTCAGAGTTCCTGCTATGAATCGGGACACAAAATACCACAAAGGAACAAAGCATGCACAGAGGCGTACGTTTCCAAAAATTGAGGACATCTGGACGGTGACCCATCTCTAGGCGACAGGACCGGCAGCCTACCATAACTGAAAAAAAAAAAAGATGCGAAAAACATTGTACCTTGAAACAAGTCTAGTTATAAAAAATAACTACGGGTTATATGTAGAAGAGAGCCGTTGATACAGTTCGGTAAAATTTCGGTATCACACCAAAAAGCATGTGGCTTCCCAGAACAATTGAATCCCGCCATTAGAAACGAATGTGACTCCATTGTTAAATATTAAACAGTTTGGGTAGACATGTGGTTTGTAATACGGCCCTGTAACTTTGCAAGACTGTTCAAATAAGTATCCGCCTTACAGAACCGGGAGTTGTTTTTACTAACTAGTTTTATTTTGGGAGATAATATTTTTTCGCCTATTTCCCATTCTGTTACAGTAGGCCACCACTGTTACCGATGAGAGATGGCTCTATGTGCAGACATCCCTAAATCCGGGTCATGACCTAGTCATGCAGTGTAAGCGCGTTCCTAGCGCAAGTTCGTGAAACGGACATCTGAATATGCAGCTCACGATGAACAGCACACACGCCTTCTAAAGTTTAGCCTATTGGATGTAAAAGGAGATGGCGTACAAGTAGGGCACCAGCTACTCCTCAACTTTCCGAGGGATCAAGCATACGACGCAATAAATTATCGCACAGACAGTTTTACACGGGAAATAAACACGCGAATACTCAATGTTAAAAAAAGGACACCAACACACATATCAAACAATATCAATGACAGGCAATTAGTGACAGACAATTAGTGATATCTCGGGTCAGTGCAACCGTCCGTAACAAATAAACGAAAATGGCTTTCTGACGAGAAAATATAATTCCTCGTCGAAAGGCCACCCACATAGATATCGCATAGCCAGATATTAGGGTAAATGTTTACATCAGTAAAACGTGAAGATAATTCTTCTCGCGGACAATTTATAAAAGCGATCTTCAAGTTTTTGCAATTAAACAAAACTAGCCGCCTAATTCAAGAGCGACACATGCACTTCTACCGATTGCGCTAGGCAGTTTTAAATGGTATCCCGGCACCGAATTTTCCTCTCTAACCTATGCGACGTCAAAAGGAACAGAATCAATTCTCGCCGTCTCCTTTTTTACATATAACCACAATATTGATCTATATACACTCAATATGACCCAACTTTTGCTAAGTGTTCCTGTTTTCATGATTCGTGTCCAGTTTTCGCACTTGACTGAGCGCAGATACACCAGTTCATTACCATGAAGGTGTACTCGCGTTGCTACGCAAACCATTTCTGCAGAGAGACCCATCGCTAATGCTGGAGCGTTTCCGATGATCGATTTAAAGGCAAAGTAGCCATAAAGCTTGACCCATTTGCTTAAATGGTATAAACTGGCAACCACAACTTCACTTTATGAATCGCTACGAACCAGCACGTTATGTGTAATAAATAAAATAATTCAGATGAGATCAACGTGGTGTAACGAGGATGTTGTCCTAAAAGCAACGGCATGCCATCAAACTAAAAGATAACCACGGGACTACTCGATTAGCGTGATGGTGTAAGCACCAACACTACCACGAAGCCGTGTTTGGTAGTACCTGGTATTCCGGGCCGATTTTTTCAGATTAATTACTCAGCGTCTGGCAGTCGATCGTGTACACGTGTCGCATATCAGCGTTATCAAAGCACGTAAGCACGTATAATGTATAAGCTTGTAGGACTAAAGTTGGCACTGTTCTTAAAGATTTCAAATAGTAATTTTTCTGATTCCGTAAACATATGTGTCTGTCACACGTTTTGGTGTTCCATAGTAGGCAGTTTTTGGTACTCTTAGTTTGAGAAAGTTAGATCTCAAACTGCGCTTCGAAACGATGCTGCGAACAAAGCGGGAGTGAAAAGGTAGGCTCAGGTACCTGATGCCCAGACTGATGACCAATTCGCGCTGCAGAAACATGCGCCGCTGAGACCAATTAACGACCGCTTGTTGAGATGAAAGCCTAAATGCCTTATCAAACAGAAAAATTAACTAAAGGCTTGACACGAGTAATGCGAAAATCTATGCCATATCATGACGTCATTATATTTCGCATCATGACGACGCAGATCGCCAAAATTTCTGAACATTTTCGCGACGTCTTAATGGCCGTCACATAACGTCCCTTCAAATGATGGCGCCATCACATGTTGTCGTCGCTTGGTCACAGGTGGGCCGTTCACGGATTCAGTGCAAAACCAGGTGACGTACAAAAAGGTTGCAATGCCTGCAATTTTCGAACCAGTGCCAAAACTATGTCACATACAGGGAGTTCGTGGAGGAAGTGGGGGGAAAGTCAATATATCGACCGAGAAGAAAAAAAATTATGGACCATGTCTCCGAAAGGAACCATGGTATGATGCGAAGCAGCAGGATGCAGTGTGTACTCCGTTCACCCGGCTGAAACAGGCGTCGACGAAAAGTTGCTGGAAGAACGGTTTGAAGCGAAACTCGGTGTAGCCTTTACTCGAGTAAACGTTTCTTTGAAACACAAACACACGAGAGGCGGGTTAGGTTTCGTGTAAGTTTCATCGCAGATAAGCGAGCCAAAAGAGTGTTTCCACTCGACGTGTGGTCGAGCATTGTGGGCATTGGAGAGTGTGAAGTGAGCGACAAGTGTGTTGCGAACGGGCGGAGGAGCAACACCACCTAGGTGTGTTGGGAGGAGCCGGTAGCTTCTGCGGGTGATGGAGAGAGTGACGTCAACGCGCAGGTAAAACTTGACCTACTTGGCATCGTTCAACAACTGCGGCGGGGGGAACGTGGTGTGGGGCGTTAGTACAGAGACACGGACGGACAGCGTTACACAGGCTAGTCACAGAGTTGTTTCGCATCAAAAACAGAAAATAACTTTCGCCTTGGGGTTGTCTTACGTGAATGCACAGGGAACCTGTGAGTTTCGCTATGATTGGTTGATTTCAGTTGTGACACAAAATGCGATGTCATTATACTGTTACTTAGCTTTATATGCATTACACAGAAACTGCAGGTAGCTGAGCTCGTTTATTATACATGCTCAAAGGTAGCCCACAAGAATGGCATTTAATGTTTTTACGATGACTGTGCCTTTAATTCGAAAGAATAATGAAACAGGACAATTAATTAAAGTAATTAGTCCTACATGCAGAAGAGACGACTCACGGCTACGCAAATAAAAGTGTGGTCTGAAAACACAACAGTCACGCTTACCACTGCGATGCGCGACTGTAAGAAACTTCAACGAAGAACTAACCCTCCCCCCTCCCTCGCAATAAACATCACACAAATAATTGTATGTACACACACCATCTGGCGACACTTTTCGCACGTCTCCATTCTCTCTGAAATTCGGTCCGTTTTCATCCATGAGCAACCTCAGTATTCGAACAGAAACCTCACATGCATGGGTATTATCAGCGTTAAAAAGAGAGCGAGAGGAGAGAGAGGAACTTAAAGCACGCGCAATTAGCTAAGTGTGACATGCCGAGAGAAGGAAAAAAGAGGTGATGTGAGGGAGAGAGAAGCCTATATAAGTCGACCGAAGGACGCGTTCATTAATCTGGAGGAGTGTGACCCCCGCCCCCCATTTCGCTTGACTCGCATGGCCCTTTAGCATGCAGTGTCGCCCCTCTTTCCAAGCACAGTACAGTGTAGAGCAGCGCGTGTGAAGGCTACAGAGGGAGAGAAGGAAATAGCCATTGAGATTTCTCTCTCCCTCTTTCTTCTCCAACGCACACCGACCGAGCCTGTCTCTTGAACCGAGGAGCGTGAAAGGAAGGTCATTTTTGAGGCCGCCAAAATTAATGAGCTCCTCGGTTCTCAGAGCTAGCACGCCGGCGTTTCGTCGCGCCCGCTGCCGTTCTAAAGCCCTAAAAGGGGGAAAAACTGTGGGTGTGGTCGTAACGGAAGCGTAGCCCTTCTTGGCGTCGCACCGCTGAAGCGAGAGGCGGTCGCAGCTGCTTTCGGGAAAGCCAGCCAACCCCCTGTTCACGCCCGAATCTCCATTCAGCCGCGGTGCCAAGCGGGCCTAGTAGGTAGGGACCCAAATTTTGTCGTGATCGCCGTGGCGGGATGGTGTCAAGGCTCTCTGCGTGGATGCCGTTGGAATCCCACTCTGAAAAAAAAGCTTGAACGTTTTCTTAAGAGAGTCCTGTATTTCATCCCTAAAAATGCTTTTGGCGGGAAAGCGTACGAGAGCTTTGATTGGGTTGAAGGGGAAGATAATTGTTATTCACTTAAACAAACTATTAGGTCTAAAGGCATACATTAGGAAAAAAGGAAGGATCAGGAGAGAGAAGAAATGCACGATAGTAACTAGTGTAGTAATGCTGGCTTGCTACCCTACTCGAAGCAAAGAGACAGAGGAACTGTGAATACTCTCTATCTATCTATCTATCTATCTATCTATCTATCTATCTATCTATCTATCTATCTATCTATCTATCTATCTATCTATCTATCTATCTATCTATCTATCTATCTATCTATCTATCTATCTATCTATCTATCTATCTATCTATCTATCTATCTATCTATCTATCTATCTATCTATCTATCTATCTATCTATCTATCTATCTATCTATCTATCTATCTATCTATCTATCTATCTATCTATCTATCTATCTATCTATCTATCTATCTATCTATCTATCTATCTATCTATCTATCTATCTATCTATCTATCTGTCTGTCTGTCTGTCTGTCTGTCTGTCTGTCTGTCTGTCTGTCTGTCTGTCTGTCTGTCTGTCTGTCTGTCTGTCTGTCTGTCTGTCTGTCTGTCTGTCCGTCTGTCTGTCTGTCTGTCTGTCTGTCTGTCTGTCTGTCTGTCTGTCCATACATACGTCCGCACCTGCTGAGTGAGTCGTCGAACTAGGTGGTCACGTACGAGCTAGGAGGAACAAACCAGTAGAATTTGGGGCCACGTCCCTAAAAAGAGAAAGATAGACATGGGAAGCTCAAACACATGAAGTCGCGCTCCTGGCAGTCAGAGTATCGTCGCAGGTCTCCATAACCACCGGTGGAAACATGTTGTCTTCAAGAATTTGAGCAAGTGGTGTCAGTGATGCTAAAGCACACTACATGGTCCGAATTTCCGGAGCCCTCCGTTACGGCGTCTCATAATCATAAGGTGCTTTCTGGATGTTAAACCCCGCATATTATTATTATTATTATTATTATTATTATTATTATTATTATTATTATTATTATTATTATTATTATTATTATTGATATTATTATTTCAGCAATGCCTTCGTCGCCATAGGGATGATATGGCTGCCACACCTTACTTTCAAGAAGTGGCTTTATTTTATCCATGAAGCAGGCGTTCTAACCGAAGCAAAAAACTGAATAACGGACTGCCCCTCAAAAATGCATGGAAGGAAACTGAGATCAATTTTTGATAACGAAGGAAATGAAGCATTTGGAAACGGCATGACCTTTTTTTCCGTTTCGCTGACACTGCAGTTCGAATAGGTTTCACCTCACCCTGTTTAATTATATACCAATTCACCCCACTACTTCGTGTCATGTGATCTAAGAAGTTCTTTCTGAATTTATGTAGGGTTTACATTTTACTACATTTTGTAAGATGTGATGGTTATATGCATTTTCTGGCATTTAATTATGTGAGCGGATGACATTTCACTATATAAGGGGCGTAAGAAGCTTTTGTAGTGTCCGATTTATTCTTCTGGCTTGATGCTTTCATGACATTGAACTTGTCCGTTCATAGTTTGCTACATCGTTGACCAGTCGTAATTGTTTTCGTAATCATAGGAGGCGTGGCATCTCCATATGTATACAACAGCAAAATAAAGTCGGAATGTAAATATTTCAGGACACACCTAACCGCTTACGTGTAGCCAATGATAATATAAACGCATATAGCGTGAGAGAGCGTTCACGGCTTTTAGTAATGAAACCAAATACGTTTCGAGTGTTCTTCAGTCACAACATTATGCTCATGTGATGACGTGAAATGATGACGTGAACGTGATGACGTCATGTGATGACGTGTTATTGTGATATCGATTGCATGGCCACTCACAATGGGTTATATTCCCCGGTCATCGTATGTTTAAACACGGCCAAAAATTTTCAAGCGGGGACGACAATCGTCGTCGCTAAAGGAGGGATCAAACAAGCTAGCTCATCTCAGTCATCGAAGAGCACATGCGACAAGACTCCCCCCCCCTCCCCGCATACTATACCCATAGAGAAACATACTATATAAAGACTGGCCACTGGAGCCTTTTCACGGCCCAGCAAGAAAGGGTCTGACCAACCGCTAGATGGCGTACCCGTCCTTGCTTTCATTCTTTTTTTAAGACATGTAACAGCCTCCTCAGAAAGACACTGAATACCCAAGTTTGACATCAATTTTTCGCAAAGAAGAAATTTTATTAATGTGTGCAATTTTCCATATCTGCTCTACATCATGTGCCACTGAGGGCATTTATTGCTTTACAACAGAAAACAGTAAAGTAAAACTAGAAAGTGTTGTCTTTCTGCGTTTGTTTTGCACTCAGAGGCACATTCATGTGGTTTAGATGTACTGTACATGTATTCCTGTTGTTGATGTGTACGTGGGTATTGTAGTGGAAAAGACACTCGCTTTCGGAGCATGAGTGAACGGGTTGAAATCCCAGCCCTGGAAAGAAAAAAAAATAGTTATTTTATTTCTGCTGGAGACATTATCGGTTCTGACCAACCACTCGTGGCGCTGAAAGCAGCGTACTAGCTGGGCCGCAAGGCCCTGCGGGAGTGTCCACTATTTATGTATGTTTCTCTACGCTATACCTGCCGTCGGGCGCTCATGAATAGCGGAAACACGCCCGTCTTGAAGAAATATGAAAGAAAAAAATACGTTAATAGGGAGGCGTGATGGGTGAGGGGTACATGGGCAGCAACTGTCTACATTGATTCTAAGGTTGCGCCTGTGAATGCTGGTGCACACGCTATCTATATAAAATTACAATTTGCTGCTACCGCAATTGGTGCTTCACCGTTACGATGAAACTATTTTTGTTTTGTTGTTTGTGTGTTTTGCAAAGCTGAGCACTCTGCAGGGCTCAATGATGCTGCTCGAGACCAACTACGGCGTATCTTTCTGCTACCCTTTGGACAAGACCACTGGCTTGTTCTCAACGTGCCTGCATTATTAACAAACAATGAGATGGGTTAACAGTAGAAATAAGCAAAACATCTCGTAACGGTCCTATCAGAGTGAGACAGTGCACATAAAGTAATTTAAAGTGAAGAAAATGAAACAGAAATGCATTACCCCTTAAAGTGGGCTTTCGGAACGATATCCCTTCACCGATTTCTCGTTTGGAAACGTCATTTCATCCGCTGGAGCAACCATTACGAAGTCAAATGACCCGTGTTACAAGAATGGGGCAAAGGAGCACACTGGTTTGTACAACACTGCCCTTTTCTTGTTCTTGCGCAGAATGCCCGCCTACGGCACAAGAAACTCGTGAAAGAAGCGAAAGACTCCGGTGATCCAAAGTTTCCGCCATAAATTGCGCAAGAAGACAAGCAGTAGGAGCGGGAGCGGTGCTGGCGAATAAACGACGTCCTGGTGAACAGCCACTTTCCCCGTGTATGCAAGCCCAATCCATCGAGCCGGCCAGCTCTGAAGTGATCGACAAGCTCTCGTCATGGTCTCTTCCTTACAAGGCCTGTTTTCCATAGGCGGTGAGTCGTAGAAGCGACAAACACGTTTCCGTTTCTACAACCTCTCCCTTTCTCTTCCCTTCACAAAACGTTAACCTGTAAAAACACTGTTACCTAGCTGCTCACTACCTAGTGTGTGCCGATGTTTAGATCGACCAATCGAGCGCCGACGCTTCGCGATGCCCGAGAACGTCTGAGCTTTCTGCATAACTCTTGATTGATCTTGACGTCGTGCTTCCCTATAACTGTTGAGACTCCTGAAATCTGTCTCGCCATACAAGTCCCTTCACTCCACATTCACTTCTTCAAGCTATTCGAGAATGTCATTTAGTAGCCCGAAAACACAAATGCGAAGAAAAGGAAGCATGCGACACAGAGATGTTTTATGTTTCTTTCTCGGCTGTTTATTTTGAAGCCGCCGAATAATATAAAAGACGGACAGATGGACAAATGAATGAACGGACGGACAGACAGACAGAGGGCGCAGGTGATCATGCATTGTGCTGTCATATACTTATTTTATGGTTTTTTTCGCAGATGTTTTCGTTTTTTGTTGTGCAGGAGTTCAGTCTCGGCTTGGGTTATGGGTAGCGTGACGGACGCCGATAAGGCCCTAAGAAGCTTCGCCCCTAAAACAAGTCCTCCTCCAAACTCTTTCACTTCCGAACTGCTCCGTTTCTTTCGTGCTACTCATCGTCTTGCTTCAAGCCTTCGCCCGCGTTGCCATCTTTTCTTACCACTCTGTTCTTGCCAGCTGGTAGCAGTGTATATACATGTACGTGCCCAACTATACAGGCCGGGGTCAAAGTTTGGTGCTCTTTCGTGACTAATCTATACGGCGCGATCCATTCATCGATTTTACCAGGCCCTGGCGCTAATGACGCATCCAGCATAGCGGCAAGGCATAATGAAGCGCTATAATACGGAAATACGCGCACCTTTGCCCCCCCCCCCCCCCTCCTCAGAGAAGCCTAGACTCTTCTCCGGTGATTCGCTTCTGTACATTCGGCTGGATTTCTTACGTCGAGTCGTGTCTGCGATAACGCTGACCCACAGGAACAACACTCACCGTGCGCAAAATACCAAATGACGCTCGCTTCCTTGTTTTTCTTCCACCGTTTATTCTTGACTGCAACTTATTTGTTCTTCATTTGCCTTTCTTGATGTTCTGCACGAGAGGAGACTGGGGAAAGAATGAAAAAGAGGAAGACTGTGTCGTGGAGAAAAGACCCTTTATAGGGAAATCTGCTAAAGGAGCCGGGCGGTTTTGTTTGGCGTATGGCGCCTGCGAAACACGTCTCCTGTCGTTGACGTTGATGCATGACCGTCGAGATAGAACGGGTCAGGCTCATCGGGAATTCGGTGAGCCTATTGATTGGCAAGTGGTGTGAAGGGCCTTTCTAGTCTGGGACGGAGGCTTACGCACATGAGCTGTGTCTGGCACGATGGAATAGAGTCGCCTTTTTTTTTTATTCTCTCACAGAAGCACTGCCTGTTGAGAAGTTGAAACATAAAAGAAGCTAACTTGAACGCGTGTGTGTGGTTTTTGAAAAGGGGCCCGGTCATGCCAAGGCGACGTTTGGCTTAGTGTGTGGACTTGGCGGGCTTTCTCCTTTAGCCCCACGCAGAAGTAACAAACTTTGCACTTTTGGAAAGGTTATTGGGACGCGTTGCACTCTGAACCCTATATATTTTACGTGCTTTGATGGCCTTCAATATTTGCTCACGAAGAGCTTTACTGTAGCAAATGCGCTGTGCCATGAACTTCATACAACACTTTACACTATGGCGCAGGTAATTTGCACTTTGGGACGTAGTCATTTTTGAAGTCTCATTGACTAAATTCTGTCTCTTTTATGCCCCCTCTCTCCTAACAAAAAATATTAGAGCAAATAAATAAACAAGCTGGCTCAGTTCATTATTCAAGAAAGTTTTACAGCAATAGCACTAATTCCAGAAAACTACATTAATGGTAGTTGAAATACAGATGAGGTCAGCAAGAAGAAAAACAAATGAGAAAAAAAAAAACAGGAAGGTCAACTCAAATTGAAACATGCCATTCACTGCCCTTATTCAGGGGCAGGGGGATGAGTGAAGAAAGAGAGAGAGAAGAGGGCAAGGAAGAGCAGGTGAGATAAAACAAAGAATTATGTAAACCATACGAAAAAAAAAAGGCGAGCGGTGGGGCACATAGACTATTTATGCTCGTCCCGGTATGTTCTTGTATTCGTGTCGTCTGCGCCTTATTCCTGCTGTAAAGCACTATAGACTGTCCTATAAGCCAATTCCACATGAGAAGTTCTATAAGGTGTTAATATATATGTCAAGGTAGACGACATATTGAATCGACATTTAAATTATTTCTGTATTTCAGCAGGGGCTTGTCGTCCATGCGGGCCAACAAGGCCGCTAACGAAAGCCTGTGCGCTGTAGCAAGGACAGTGGTGAACAATGCGTTCTGTAGTTTCTTCGCTGCCGCAGTGGCTGGGAGCAGAACTCTAAGCCACGGCGGCGCCGATTCAAAAGGCAAAATATGTTTTGCTGAAAGCGACATGGAGGCGTCGTTCGCAAAGCGCCGTTGTCTCGAGCCGAGAGAGTCCAGAAAACTTCGCGGTGTAATGTCAAAATTGTGACGACAGGAACAGGTACAGCACAATTATTCGTGCATTATTCCACAGTCGTTAATGTGTAGATGAATACCGATACTAAATTAAGTAACAGTAAAGCAAATAGCTATGCAGTGCTGTCTAATAAATCCCGACGAACTCAGAAAAGACGGTGACAAAATATCTAATCCGTGGACGGAAAGGCGTCAGGTAACAAAAGAAATTACCATGATAGTTTGTCTTTTTCACAAATACTTAATTTTGAAGCCTTCTACGGTAGTGACTTTCCCTAATTAAAGTCCATGTACTTTTAGTTCTCAAGTAACTGAACCACTCTCTGTGGTTCGCTGGCGCGTTAGTGAACTCGGATGGTAAAACAACTACTTAAGACAGGGGCGTTGCTGGCCCCTGTCTCGAGGTTCCAGCACCATATCAACTTTTATTTCACTCCACAAAACAATTCTTTCTAAGAAATTTCAGTGTTTTCCTCCTATACCTTCACGCTGACACGCTGCCAATGATCAATATTTCCTTTTATGTATCTACACTCAACCCGCAAACTCGCGCATGACTCTGAATTGCCCCAGTAAAGTTATAAGCGAGCGTATCCTATTTCGAGCCCATTTCCCAAGAAAAAAAGACATCGACTTCCAGTTTCTTCGAAATGCGAGCAAAAAGAAGCCGCAAGACATTCAGCGTTAGAACAAGAACTGGCGGAGTAACACGAGAGACGGTGCATGAACTGCACTACACGACTTCTAAAGGTGTGCTTTCTTAGTACTGAGTAACCTATGAAGCTCCGCCAACCAGCGCAATTTGCTCCCTGAAAACATCGCTGAATAGAAAAAAAAAAGAAACTTGGGAACTGATTCGCATTAGACGACACTTACTCACAGGAAACGAATCCCTATTTTATTCAGGTGCCTACGTAAACAACTGTCACCATACGTTGCTTTATCGACAGAGCCGGCGTTTGAAAAGGAAGCCCGCTGTGCATTGCTGGCTGTTCGTGTTGTAGGCTTCACTATGTAAAGCCGCATTCGTGAAAGGATTTTGAGGCTTCCTCTCAAGCGTTGTGTAACGTGTTGCTTTGTCGCGATTGACTGTGACGCGAGTAGAAACGCAGCGTCAGCTGCGAAAGGGCTCAAGCCTCGCTTGGAAATTGGAGCACACAGATGAACGCGACAACGGCTTCCGCTAGCTCGTGTTTCGCGCTCATTTCTCACTCCTTGTTTTGTATTTCTCCTTTGTTTCGTTCCTAGCTATGACCCAATCATTAAGCAATAGCCACGGCGTGGCTTTCAGTACTTCAGGATTGGTGCCGTACATTTCCGCGTATATCACCAATGTTCGCTTTAAATTTCAGTGCGATATTCTCCAGCTCTACTACTATATGTGTGGCTGCGAATTTTCGCAGGGTTAACGTATACGATCTGGTATGACGAAAGCCTGATGCTTATTTCGGGCTTTCAGTAACTTCTAAGCGCACTAAGCGGGGCAAGGTCGGGTGAGCCGAACGTATATTTACTGTATGTGCTACCTAAATGTAGGTAGCATACACAGTTAGTCTACCTGAGTCATGGAAAGACGAATTATCTGTATGTAAGGTCACCAGGGGGAAGCCGAACACACCGCGACCCTAGCAATTCTTCGCCGGGCTCTGTATACCGACATATCAGACGACGGCGTTGAACAACCCACACTAACTACAACATAATCAGATATACAGCCGCTATATGGCCCACAAAGACAAGTTGTACTAAAGCAGAGTAGACCCGTCTGTGCAGGCTCTGAACTATGTCATACGGTTGCCCGGACATAGACTGGCCAAAATAGGCCCACAAAAATTTGGCGCTACGTGCACATTCTGTGACAGCCGTGCTCATCTGTATGGCCCGGTTTGGTACTGCCATTCTTATAGAACCATCGAGCAAATGGTGCAGCCCACATTGGAGGAAAGGAAGCAGGCTTAGAAGACAGTATCACATTCATGTTGTCCGAGAGAGGGAACGCATCATAGATGACATCTATGAGACGAGCCGCCATCTCGCGTCGAGAAGAAAAAGTTAAGATAAACAAACCTTACTTTATTTGTCCTAGCTTATTTCGGGTTCAAATGCACAAAAACAATTATTGAATGTTGCTGACATTGAGCGTCTAGAAAAGCGTCTGCTTGTGTGCAGACGTCTATTCCGGCAAAATTCAAACTATCCGAGCATGCAGTTCGCTGAGCTGCCATTTTGTTTGGGCAGCAAAGTAGTTTACAATTTTTTTATGTACGATGACGCCTTCTCAAAGCTGTCTATTTTTCCGCCTGTGTGAGAATCGAAATGGGTCTTAAAATGGCCACTGTCCACTTAGCTGCCTATTGAGTGGTTTACGGTCAGTATTGGAACAAACCCAGAGTTGCCACAGGGTTGCCCGCCGAGCGACGACGGGCAGGTGCTTCACCGTGGCGAGCTTCGCATGACTAGTGCAAACTTCCCGCAGTTTTCTTTCTCAGATATCAAGCTTGATTTCACATATAATGTCACCATCGTATTGACATATGGGTGAGACTTAGTTTAAGATAGCCTCCGGATACAATAATGGCAACTCTGTGCGAAATTTTCTCCTCATGGTCTCCTCATCACTGCCCACAATCCTCGTGGCTTTCTTAATGTGCACCCGTTCGCGTTTGTAGTTTTCGAAAAATATATAAAAACAAAGCTCAGCTCGTTGAGAAATAAGGTGTCCACTACTCGTGTAAAGTTGGAGCTCAAATAAATCATGCCGTCAAGAGCACGTTTTTGTAAAGAACGGTAGGTAACTTAGTCACTATTAAAGTTATTCGCAACTTTATCACCTATTGGTGGCGCGATTATACATCCAACATGGCGGTCATTGAGATGATCGCCCCGAAAGAGACGATACCAAAAAGTACACATTTAGCGAAGACTGCATTTCTTCGCGATTCGGTGGCCCTTGGATTTATTTTTTTTCAGAATGTAGGGGAGCACAAACATACTGAAATAATTAAATTAACTCCGACTAGCATTTTGGGACGATAAATATGCGCAAAAGTGTATCGCATCGAGCGGACGAACTATAGGCGCAAGAACTGTAAACCTGCTAGTTGCTGTACTCGTGGTGAAAACGGGTGCTGCATACATTCACGGGCCTTGGTTGTTTGCCTTATAAATTTATCCCTCTTACTTCCTGATGGCTTTTTGGGGCGCTGATTTGAACAGGACGCTTAATTTTCCACCTGGTGTATCTAGGCCGTGAATATAAAGGCTCGTAGTGAAATCAGTCGGGCTTTTTCTTTTCCTTTCTACACTGCCTTTAACTTGAGAAGCTTAAAGGGTTACGGTAATATCTAGACGATTCACAACATTGAAAAACGACCAACAAACACGCGAAAACAAGCAGTAGCGTATGCTGTTTGAAACAGATTCAAAACTTCAGTCATCTCAATAGAGCTTCCAGCCACCACCGCTCAGGGGCACCACGCTACCTGGAATTTGCGAATATAGATCTAGCCGCGCGGCAACGTGTCTGTTTAAGTTAACCGAGCAATACGTTTGATAACTCGAAACAGACCCAGCCATTATAATTGACGATTATGGCGTCAGGCGTAATGTCAGGAGGCAATCCGTTAGCTCTCCCGAATAATCTGGTCACTGTTGAAACATAGTTGCCCCGCTTAGGTACATGAATTCCGATAACATATATGCTGGAAACCAGTGCATATATGCGATAACATATATGCTGGAAAAAGCGCAACCGCGCTGCTCTGGCAATCCGTATCTTAAATTTCAGGACTACTGTAGCGCTCAGTGCTCGACGGTGAACGTGAAAAGCTTATCTTACGTAATCCTTGCATTTGGAAATACTTGCTGCCCCACGGAGCCGTATGTATGGAAAACCATCCACCACGTTTGGTTGTTTATTACGTCCCGCAGTCTTTATATGGCCTTGTGAGATGCCGTTTGCAAATTTTCACGCTTGGCGGTTCTTTAATATGCAGCTGAATCTATGCAGACGGGCCTCTATAGAATTTCGCTTTCAGCAGTATGAGGCCTCCGCGGACGGGATTCGATGCGGGTGTCGATTGCTCTTTCGAGCAAATACAAAGGTGACCCGAATACTGCCTGTTGCACCGGTGAAAATGGCCCGGACGAGGAGAAAGGCACTCATTTTTATGATACATGCGTCGCCAAAATCGAAACAAAGTTTGTCGACCGAACGCAGTGTAAGAAAACGCAGCGCCTGCCAAAAACAAGAGGCGGCCTAGATGCTCCTGCGACTGTCTCAAATCGACACGTATTCGGTGGATAAACACACGCCGCTCGCGCTGGTATAAATCACTTTCTGCCGCGGGATGTATGAAGACAACAGCAGGGGAGTGCGCCCATAAACGTCGCGCAGACAAATGACTGCCGCGAATGGCGGTGCCGCCGTTGGATGCCGGTCCGACATCAATCATGATTCTCCTCCGCTGGGACAGCCTTTCTGACAAGGCCAGGGTTATACCGGTGTAGGAAGATAGACGCCCGGTAGGAGAAATCTGGAGGGAAGGAGGAGGAAGTGGCAAGGGAAGGGAGAGAGCGGCTTTTTTTGTGTACCTTTGCCAATGTTATGTCGGTAGTGCAGAGCACGCTAAGCTAGGTACGCGAGTCGACAGGTGTTATATGAGCCCCCGTGTCTTCCAGCCTGTTGTTCGAACGAAGCTTTAAGGACGTCAATTTTCAAGACTGGATAGTGTGGGAGCTAGTTTTGCTTAGGGAAATTGCGCTATTCTATAATGCACAGCGTGCACGACTCAAAAGAGTGTTTTGAGACTGGCACAAGTTAGTCTGAAAAATGAACCATGTCCCAAGGAATAGAAAAACGAAAAAGTGACACTTCGTTAAAACTGTGTTCATTAAAGTGTGTTGATAGTAGGGACATTGAGCAACGTGTAACAAAGGCATTTTTGTTCATCACGGCCTTCACGAAAAAATGATGCTTGTAACAAGACTGGTCTTATGGAGAATAGAAAATGCACTAAACTGTAGCCGTATGCTTGCGCGACATTTATGACATCTGAACGACATCACTAAGAGAGAAATTGAGAATAAAAAGAGGTACACAACTAAGGTCAATACACGACAAAGAAAGTGCAAGATACAAACAAAAAACGTATCTTAATATATGTCAATATTTGGAGTCATTCTCTAGTAATAAAGTACATTTTGAGCATGTGTGGTGTACGCTTCGAACAAATTGAGTGCCCCTCACCTACGTTTTTACATCACATGACCATTGAGCTTCGACTGTTTGTTCATTAGGTCAAACAGGGTGGCTGTTTGGCTTCTTGTCACTGCATTCTGACAGTAAACCTTTACTAAAGAGGAACACTAACTCCAAGGGTGCGTCTTGTACGTTAAGACACACAGCTCGGCTTAGTTACCAAACAAAGTACGCCGTTCATGCGAGGTAGAAATGAGGGCGCTCAAATGAGGCGTGATTCTATAATGTCTTAGTCCATGCTTTAATCTCCAGCCTCAGAGAAGGAGTGGCGCATTGACGTCTGGACCAACTCGAATGCACTGAGTCGTTATAACAATCCATATCGCCGGGCTTTGTTCGATCGGCGGGAACACCAGCTTCTCTGGCACGATACGGTGGTCTTGCACAACATCCATACGTATATTGGTTTCCCGCCAAACATTCCGCGGAGCCAATCATCAAGCAGAAGGACAGAAGAGAGAGAGAGAGAGAGAGAGAGAGAGAGATGAAACTGGAAAAGTAAAGATTGAGAACTCCACATGCTGGCTGTCTCCGAAGGACCAGTGCAAGTCCGTCCCGTTCCTATCCGATCAGCGTGATTGCAGCCGATGTCAGCGACAGACTCTCGGCTGCAGCACACCCCTTTTTGCATGCCTTTCCCGTTCTGTCTTGCTTAGCTGGACGGCATTTCTATATCCCCTGGAGGCGATGCCTCGACGTTTCCTCGACACCACGGCTTGTCGTCCTGTCGCTGTCATGTGCCCGGCATCCCGCGTAGATTTGCAAATGCACGTCTCTGCGGCACCGGCGGCATAGATGAAGATGCTGACCGCTACGTGACCGCGAGATCACTCCTGTGGGATTGCGCTCGCTCAGGCCTCGAATGACTGTCGACACAACTCCTGGTGATGTTATTCCTTCTGGTTTTCGTAGTATTTTCTGAGTTCACTTTCAGAGCGTGGCTATACAGGCGCAGTTGTGGGTGGCAGTTCGGGTATGAACCTATTTACTTAGCAGACGCCACTTTTCGAGCAAGAACGTTCGGAGTATTACGATAATTTATCGTTTCCAAGTCTCGTCAGACTGTCCGCGTGGTGGTTCGCAGACGTTTCGCGAAAGCTTATCATCGGTTGCTTATTTCATTCGGATGTACTGTCGGCAACATAGATCGGTAAACTAAGTTATACGGAAAGAGTTTGCCTTGGCTCTGGCTGATGTTATTTGGGGTAATCAATATATGACCACTGTCGGACACTGCTTTCGTCTATGGCAAGACCCTGAGCGATTGATTGATTGATTTGTGGGGTTTAACGTCCCCAAAACCACTATTTGATTATGAGAGACGCCGTAGTGGAGGGCTCCGGAAATTTTGACCACCTGAGGTTCTTTAACGCTGCACCCAAATCTGAGCACACGGGCCTACAGCCCTGAGCGACGAAAGCCTCGCTACAACACTTCTTTATTTCATGACTCTGCTGAGCGCTATTTGCGACATGATAGTGAAAGTCAAGACATTTTGGTCCCAATGTTTGAAAAACATTACGGATCTGGCAGAAAGTTTATATATACGCTATGACACTTAGTGCAATCACGCCACTGAAGGCGCTGCAAGCCTAAAGTGGAACTTCTACAAAGGACCTGAAAATGTGATGCGGCGTGCTGTATAGGCACACTGGTTCGAATACCCAGTAGGGTGCATTCGAGTTTTTAATTTTTTTCGTGCATTTTTGTATATTTACATGCATATTCATATATAGCAATGACGGTGATAGCGACGACGAAAATCTACTAAGACTGTCCATATAATTGCTATCGCACTAACATTGTATAATTTGACTGCACCACCAGATATATACTCTATCTCAGAAGTGAAGTGTACTAAAAAAAAAAATGGAACATATGAGCTTGAAAAATTGCAGCTTCACCAAAAGTGGAAAGCTATGAATGCGATAGAAACCAACTAGAATGTTACACAAAGTAAGGCTAGCGGCTATTTTGAATTCAATCGTGCGTAGGCCTATAAACCTCGGGTGTAAGGGAATACGGCCGCTCCAAAGAGCAAGTGCTTTTCGTGGTGTCTGCCCCGCCGCGTTCGTCTAGTGGCTAAGGTACTCAGCTGCTGAACCGCAGGTCGTGGGATCGAATCCCGGCTGCGGCTGGCTGCTTTTCGATGGAAGCGGAAATGGTGTAGGCCCGTGTGCACAGATTTGGGTGTACGTTAAAGAACCCCAGATGGTCGAAATTTCCGGAGTCCACTACGGCGTCTCTCATGCTCATATGGTGGTTTTGGGACGTTAAACCCCACATATCAATCAATCAATCAACCAACCAACCAACCAACCAACCAACCAACCAACCAACCAACCAACCAACCAACCAACCAACCAATCAATCAATCAATCAATCAATCAATCAATCAATCAATCAATCAATCAATCAATCAATCAATCAATCAATCAATTTTCGTAGTGTCTGTCGCCTTAACGCAAAGCGAATGATGAGAGGATTGCAAGTATGTGAGCTGTCCGCTGATGTATGTCGAGATTACAGCACTCTTTTGGTCAAAGTTCGAAGTTGGTACTTAAGTGACGCAGCTTTCTCTACCCCTCACTCCAACGCCAGTGCCCTTTCACGCTCCTTCTTCCGACAGAAAACGACAGGGCATTTCCTCTGCACCTAAGGAGCCAGCAATGGCAGGCCTCGCACGCCAGTCAGTGTTATTGCATGCGACCTCGTGGGCATGCCGGAGGTGGCTGGCTGGTTTAATAGATACTTACTCAGACACAAGGAAGGAAGACGAAGTGATTCTTTGTAGAACACATCTCGCTCGTCTCAGTGCTTTTCTGGACTTTTCGCTGCAGTTGTGGGGTGTATTGTCCCGTAGGTTGCGGTAATGGACGTACAACCTCACGAGGCAACGTCTGACTCTGGTCCGACCACGGCCACTACCTCGAGGAAGCGAGGAAACACATCCAGTGAGAGCGATGACACTGAGCTGTACTCCGCATCTTGCGACGAGTCCTCAGACGACGGCTTTCAACCTGTCCTGCACCGCAAGGCCAAGCGACGGATCATCATTCCATCGCCGGTGTCAAGCACAGCCACCGTGAAAGCGGCGCCCCAGCGATGGCCCCATTCCATCCTGTTTGTGCCAAAGAACGCTACCGAACGTCTGCGTGTTCTGAACAGGCAAGCGCTTTCGCTCTATTTTGAGAACACTCTGCCGAACGAGATTTAAGAGCTACGGCTTATTACAAGAAGAAACATCCTGGCTGTCGATGTGCGGCACCCGAGTGCGCTGAGCACGCTGCAACAAGTAACACAGCTGGGAAACATTGCAGTTAGGTCCATCATACCAACCGATGGTGCGACCACATCAGGAGTCATTTGCGACATTAACACGGAAATCCCAAACGCAGACCTTTCAATACTTATAAAGTCAGCGAGTCAAGACAACGTCATTGTCAGCGTTGGACGGCTTGGAAACACACGCTGTGTGAGAGTAACGTTCAAAGGTGACCTGTCTTCTCGCATACGTGAAGGTTGGCCACTTTCGTCAACAAGTTCGAGCGTTCATTCTTAAACCCCTGCAATGCTTCAATTGTCAGAAGATCGGCCATGTAAAGAATATTTGCAGGAGCTCCGCAGCGTGCCCCCGGTGCGCCGAACCACACGCGGAAGACAACTGTAGCGCTACCACACTGAAGTGTCCTAACTGTCAGGGTGCTCACAAGGCTCCTTCGAAAGAATGTCCGCACACAAAGAAAGAATTTTCTATTCTGAAGCAAATGGTACGAGACAGCTCAACCCACAAAGAAGCTGCTGAAAAAATCCGGCGAAGACGACGTCGCCGTCGAAGGTCTTCACGTCGGCGAGCGCCAACTTCAGGCGATAAGTCGACGCATCAGGAAAGATCGCCAGCTGCAGTTTACAGCACGGCAAACACAGACGTTGTAAAAGAGCAAAGGGGCAGACCAGTCTCTACAGAAGAGTGGCCTCCACTTACGCGTACACAATGCTCAGAAGAGCCGCAGCAGAAGCCATCTTCTTCAGAGCAAGCTGTTGTAATGGAGGACCTGCGGAACACAGATCAGCAAGTGATAGCTCTTTTGCGACCATTAATTAACGCCACCCGCTTGTTGTTAAGCAACTTGCACACACCGTCAGCAAGAAGTGCATTGCAATTACTGGATGCTTTGAGTCCAGTACTCGCAGCGCTTGAGTAAATAATGTCTCACCAGCCACTGTCTTTCAGAGAAGAGGTCAGAAAAGCAGCGATTATTCAATGGAATGCCCGGGGACTGAGGTCACGCATCGCCGATTTCCGTCAGTTCCTGTACACCAATAAGTTCCCCATCATTGTCATCTGCGAGCCAAATTTGCAGAAAGAAATCAGACTTTCTGGTTATGAGTCATTCATGTCGTCTACAACTGTGGACAATAGCAAAGTTCTGATGTTTATTCTCCGCGACCTCACCTACATTCATCATCCGGTGTCACCCCACGACGACAATCAATATATAAGTATAACAGTGAAAAGGAGACTAACCATCACGGTTGTGGGTGCCTACGTCTCTCCGTGAAGTCGTTTCGACCATACAAGAATACGAGGTATCCTGTCAGCAACTTCTCACCCATGCATTATAATTGGCGACTTCAACGCCCATCATACAATCTGGGGAAGTTCGAAGACCAATGTTAAAGGGAGAAAGTTGGTGTCCTTTGCCTCCGACAACCAACTTTTCTTGCTAAATGATGACAGTCCAACGTTCCTACGTGGTTCAAGGTATAGCAGCTGCCTTGACCTGGCCTTTGTCTCACGAGGCCTCGTCAGGCATGCTGAGTGGTTTCCAGACATAGAAACGCATAGAAGTGACCACATTCCCACTTACGTCAAAATCGAAGGATTGTCCCATGCTAAGATACGCGACAGTGTTCAGAAAGTTGACTGGTTGAAATTCCAGCCTCGCATGGAAGAGCAATGTGAAGCAAACATAACCCTCGACATAGAGGAGATAATTAAAAACACAATACACGATACTACGTGTACCCTCACCTGCTCTCCCAAAGTAACGGAATTTGACATCGAGCTAGAACGACTTTCGAGCAATCCGACGGCGTGCTGAACGAAGATACCGACGCATGGAGGCAATAGAAGATTTACGGATTGCTCGACGTATACAAAAGAAGACTCAGCGCCGGATAAATAAACTCGAGTCACAACGTTGGACTGCTTTTTGTGAGTCACTTGACCCACGAAAACCTTTATCCCAATTGTGGAAGACGGTACGAGGTCTCCGCACAAAACCCACTCAGTGGTCACCAATCAGGGCTCTCGCACTTTTTGAACAGAGACGCTGCATTGACGTGGCAGAAGACTTCTGTGCCAGAGTATCTGGGCCACTCGCAGTGCCCAATAGCCTATTGTCCTCGACTAAATGTCCACAAACACTGGATTTCCGCATGGATATGTCTTTTTCCATCGGGGAGCTCAGAGCAGCACTAGCTTTGTGTGGATGCACGTCGGCACCAGGGCCCGATAGAATTTCTTATAGGGCCTTGTGTCATCTGTGTGAACGCGCGATAATCCTCCTTTTGGAGTTGTACAACAAATCCTGGCAAGATGGAACGCTCCCGACAAGCTGGAAGACAAGTCGCCTAGTTCCTCTTCTGAAACCAGGGAAGTCACCGTTGGAGCTCTCATCTTGTCGTCCGATCGCATTGGCTAGTTGTGTAGGCAAAGTTATGGAGAGGATGATCCTGGGACGCCTGGAGTGGTTCTTGGAGTGTAACAACATCTACCCAGATGCCATGGCAGGTTTTCGGCGTGGTCGAGCATCGATTGACAACGTAGTCGACCTGGTCACTCATGTCCAACACGAGAAAGGCCGTAAGCGTCTCTGCGCATCTTTGTTCCTTGACGTCAAAGGGGCGTATGACAACGTTACGCATGAAGCTGTTCTCACCGCTCTCAAAGATATAGGAGTAGGTGGTCGAATGTATCGCTGGATACGTAGTTATTTGTCAATGCGATCCTTCTTTGTGAGCACTGAAGACGGTCCAACCTCTCCACATTACAGCCACCGTGGCGTCCCCCAGGGCGGCGTACTCAGCCCTGTGCTGTTCAATCTTACGTTAATTACACTCACTGAGCATCTGCCAAGCACGGCCAGGCTATCAATGTACGCAGATGATATCTGCGTTTGGGCATCGGCTGTAACACGCCTGCAGTTACGATGGAGAATTCAAAAAGCTACCACGGAAACATTACGCTACCTATGAAATCGAGGCTTGGAAATTTCTTCCGAGAAATGCACCCTCGTAGCTTTTACACGAAAGCCTATGGATAAGTACACTATAAGCATCAATGGTCAAACTGTACCATACGTTCGATCGCACAAGTTTTCGGGCATCATAATTGACAGGAATCTGTCATGGAGCGATCACGTTTCGTACATGATGAAACGGTTAATGGACATCTATAATATACTGAAGTTCTTTGCAGGGAAGACTTGGGAAATGTCTCCCAGTGCAATGCTACAGCTGTAAAGGGTACTTTTTCTCGGTTTTCTGCGGTACAGTTTACCGACATTGACCAATACAAGCAAAACAAGCCTTCGAACGCTACAGAGCGTTCAGTCCCAGGCACTCCGGATTTGCCTCGGCTTGCCTCGTAGTGCGTCGACAATGGCTACTATAGCTATCGCCGGTGACCACCTTATCACGACACATATCGACGTTGAGGCACTCAGGACACATATAAGGCATATTGCTCGGACACCCTGCCATCACCTAGCCTCTTTACCAGCAGACAGACCACGTTCGTCATTTTGCCAAACGGTCACCACATACCGCGATTCTTTGCCAACATGCTTCACACCCGCCGCCAGGCCTTTGACTCCTCCCTGGTGCCTGACTCAGGCTAATATCAGGCTAACTATACCTAGCATCAAGAAAAAAGCAGATATGTCGTCACCTGCTCTTAGACAGCTTGCTCTGCTCTTGTTATACGAGACGTATCAAGGCTGTATAAACGTATACACCGACGTCTCTGTTTTACAGAAGAGTTCAACGGCATCATTTGTTATACCGATAATAGACACGACAAGAAAATTTAAGACCTCCCACCTTACGACATCAACAGAAGCAGAGCTCACAGCTCTTCGTGCCGCATTGCAATTTATCAGCGATCGACAGCCACAAAAATGGACAATTCTCAGTGAATAAAAGGCGGCACTGCAATCCCTTCTATCCCTATACGCCACGGCCCGTGCGAACAGCTGGTATTTGAGATTGCAGAAAAGACTCACCAATTCATTGAGGAAGGACATGAAATAGCCTTTCAATGGCTGTCAAGTCATTGTGGAATAATTGGCAATGAACGGGCCGATCGAGCTGCCCGTTCTGCCCACACTGAAAGTGATGAAATATCAATTCCGCCTTCCAGAACTGACGCTGCATGGAAACTCCGCATGCTTACTCGCAAGCACACCACGTCACATTGGAACGAGTCACATTTCTTCTATGCACGGTTAGGTACTTTAGACCCAACTCTCCGTCTTCGAATTCCTCCGGAATTACGCCGACGAGACGCTACTATGCTGTGCAGATTATGGTTAGGCGTCACATTTACCAATGCGTACGCGTTCCGCATAGGAATGGCTGACACTGCTGCCTGCGACCATTGAGGCAGGGATAAAACTACTTGGCACGTTCTCTGTGAATGCCCACAATACTGCTCGCAGAGACAGTCACTCTGCAATGCACTAGATGAACCGGACAACCAGCCTCTTTCGGAAGAAAGACTGCTGCGCTGCCGACAGGACTTTATGTCGCAGAAGAAGGCTGTGAAGGCGCTCATGCGCTTCTTGCGTTCAACCGGCCTGTCCAAACGACTGTGATTGGAACTCCCTGAATGTGTGTGCATGTGTTTTTTTTCTAATTTATTTTATATCTCTCTATAGCTATCCTCTTTCCGACCCTTTTCCCCACCCCCGAACAGGGTAGCAAACCAGTTCGTCTAGGTTAACTTTGCTGTCTCTTCCTTTTAATTATTTCTCTCTACTCAGACGCAATCATGCGCAGATCTTGCGCACATCGACTCGCGTACGAATCATACCAAGAGCAGGTCAGTTTTATCGATTTAGTCATTATACATAACACGACGGCGAAAACCACCCAGGGTGTTGATATAATATTCGTAGTTCTAAAGCTATGTGGTATGGCGGGAAACAGTGCATTTACTGCGCCCTGTTCTGAGAAACCTTCTCGCACTAACTTTGTCTGTGAAATAGTCATGGTTGTCGGGCTCTCTTTACGTCTAATGATGAGTGTATTTGTATCCTTACGTGAACAGGAAGGCCTATATACGGTATTGACTTGCCAAGGTATCAAGTTCAACCGTTATCCTAGTTAACACTAATATACTGTGCAAGTAGCGAGAAAGAAATGGCTAGATAAGGGCTGCAGTCTAGCTGCGCAAGCCTGTGTGTGTATTGTTGCATTTTCGCGTGCAGTACAGTAAAAGTTCACCCATAAAGATCGCCTTACTTTTAATTCAGGAAAAAAGAATTTCACCACAAAAGTGACATTTTTGTTCCTCCAAAGTATAAAACTAATTTCATGCATTTTTCTTATCAAAGGAGAATAAGCTCTCAATCGTCTCTCGACAAAAATATGCCTTGGTTGACGAACCCAGAATGATTAGCACACAAATCTCTTCGTTTGCGTAGCTGAGGTGACTAACTGATGGAAGGCGAGAACAAATTTCATGTATACGACTTGACAAAGCGCTGCTCGCCGAAAAGTTGAAACGAAAACGTGTGCTCGATAGCGTAATAAATCATTAGTGTTTCTCGGAAATATTGCCCTACATCCACGAGAGTCTTTTCTTTTTTGGTGCTATGTTGTTACCCGAATTTTAGGCCCGCACTCATTTTATAAGCGATGAACTTCAAGTATTCATGGTGCCAGCGCGGTATACCTGTGAGTAGGTATATTTCAGCGTCCGCTATTTCGGGGAAGTGTCTTCCACACTTTGTAGAGACATTTAGTAAAAGTCCGACGCCCGTCTTGCGAAAGGTTTTAGTGGTTCCGTTAGGCGGCAAGATTCCCCTTTTGACTTAATACGTAGGCTGTAGGTATTCGTGTTGAGGTGGCGTTGAAACGTGACAGGTATTAAAGAATGAACACAGAAACAAGTGAAAAGAAGATGTGCTGGTGTCTTGTCGTCATAGCTGACAACAACTGAATATCTGCTGCATCCTTCATAAAAGAGGTGCCTTGAATTACAGCAACAGAGAAGCGACAAATTGTACGCTATGGAGATAGCATTGTTAGAGTGGGAGAATAAGTGTGAACACTCACTCACTGACTGAACAGATATAGCATCCTCCTCCTCTTTCACTCTCTCTCTCTCTTTCACACATACACACACACGCACACGCACCCACACACACCACGTGGCACAACCACGTTTTATTATTCAATTTTTTTGGCGTACTTAACTGAAAGTTAGCTCACAAGATTAGTGCACAAATTCGAAGACTAAATATTCACGGCCGCTTTCTGAGAACAGACGAGCGAGAACAAAGCTGATTGCCAGTGGCCCTTCTTGTCCTGTATCCCAGGGTAAGCTCATTAGACCCCAGGGAAATCTAAGTCACCAACCACGGCGTTAAACTATGCCCTGTACTAACTTGTCTAAGCGCACTAAGCGAGGTAACACGCAATTTATTGAATCTATTTAAATTATTCTTTGTGAACATTGCTTAGAAAGCAACCCGTGCAGAACATAACCGCTTAAATACGTAGGCGGGGTGCCTCGGTCGGGGTAAGGACTCAGTCCACAACGATTACACAGGCAAAAAGAAAGAAAAAAAAATAACAGGCACCGGATTTCTTACAGCCCCCTCTCCACTTTTATCCTTCTTCGAGTGCGCTGAGTGGGGTTTCATGCGTCTCGTTATACAGAGAGCAGTGCGCGACATCACTGTGAAAAAAAAAAAGAAGTTCGAGAAGCGAGTCGTGGTGCATGCAATGACTCGCTCAGGATGTATGCATTTCTATGCAGCCGTGGGGTATTTCCGTCTTTCCTGCCTTCCATTCTGTGGAGAGAGGCTGTAGCCAGCTATTTGTGAGTGTGGCGAGCAGGCGTCCTAAATGGGTTTCTGTAATGAGCTCGGCATTATTCGGATCTCGCGTCGCCTCTCTGTGCGAATCCAACGGGGCGGTCGACACTGGTCGCGAGCCCAACGTTATCGCTCAGACGGCCGCTGCACTTGCGCCTCTCATCTGCATCTTTAGAAGAGCTGAGGCGAGGGAGTGGTTCCGAGATGAGCGCTGAGCTTCATCCCTGTCCCCCAAGCTTGCAAAACCTGAGATGGCCCGCCTGCGAGGCCACCGATTAAAACGTGGTCTCTCGTTGTTTGTAGAAGCGCTGCGTTTTCCATTGTGTGGTTTTACTGCCGGACGTCTTGCATTGATCGTGTGGAGCGCAATGGAATATAAGGGCGACGTTTCCAACATAGAGGGTATGAGCCCAAAAAATCTGATAGAAGTCAATACGTCAGTAGTCAGTATACACGAGATGTGGAAGATGAGATCCTGTGGCAGATGTGTGCTGAGCCTGGTGTCCATCTCGCTATGCTTAACGTATCTCTTCTCTTGATGGCAGCACCACAAAGGGTGCATTAATAGATTAGACATTTTGACCATGTTGCGACATGCCAACGTACAGCGATCATGCGTGATGATGAAAAAGGATAGCCTGAAAAATAGAACGCCAACCGTGACAAGTCATTAAAAAAAAAACTTGCGGAGAAACCACCATAACTTACAAAAGCAGGCCCCTTATTTGTGCGCCAACATATTCTTTTACATCACATTAATAAAAAAGTGTGACTCTATGGGTGCTCATTCTTGAATGTGTGCCTGCCTGTTGTGTTCGTCGTCTTTGTACAGCTACTGTTTTCTTTCCATGGGGCTGGCTTTTGTTTTACTTTACTGTTAAGACTTGTTCTTCAACATTTTATAATAACAAGTAAGAGCCATGCAACATTTTCGGTTAGTACCTCAAGCCTTAAGAAATTTCTATAACTTATTAATAATTTACTTTGCATCAGCGCTTTTCGGAGAACAATGATAGTAGCGTGATGTGCATGTTGAATTCTCGAAATTACTTTAAATATACCTTAAAGATAGAGCATGTTTTACGTTAAGTTGCCTCATTATTCATCAGAATCGTCGCATTGTAACGGACATAAAAGAGATGCATCTTTAATCTGAAGAAAAGCACTCGGGTTTCTCATTTCTATCGCCAAGCACCAACGAAAAACATTCCGTGCTCAGGAATGGTCGTGTGCTCAACAATGCGAAAATTCAAATTATCAGTGAGGCACCACGCGAAATAACACGTTGGAAGTGAGCCTTCTTGTTTATTTTTCTTTTCTTGCTGCCTTCCTAGAAGCATCGTGAGGGTTGGAGTCAACAAAGGCTGCTTTTAGACATTTCATATACCTTGCTTTCATCACCGGTTTCTCAAAGAGAGAGAGAGAGGCGGGAGACGTCATTTCTTGCCATCATAAAACGCCTGTTTCCACGCTCATCGGTGAGCGGGCAAGACTGAAAAAAAAATGCGTGCAATGCCACAGCACGAGGTTGACGCCGCCCGACGAAACTGCCTGGGCGTTGCCAGAGTAACTCTATTAAAACCACTTTCAGGCTCGCTCACAAAGGAATGTGACTGAAGCAAGGCGGGAGAAATGAAGACTGCTTTGTGTGACAGAGGTAGAGGATGAAAAGGGAAGAAGCAAAAAAAAGCCTAGATATCATGTTCCGGAAATGATTAGAGCCACAATAGTTGACCACGACTGAGAAGAAGGGTATAAGCTAGGCAACGATTCCGGGCCCAAGCGGTGGAAGGTGACCCGGAAGACGAATGGAGCTGTCCAGCGGAAGCTTTATAACCGTGGAACGCGGTTTATCTAGTAATCTCCGAGTCACTTTGTTCCTTTTTGCGCGTTTGTTTTTACCTTCTTACTCACCATCACTTCTTTTGAACAAGCCTATATGCGACGTCTCGTCGGCTTGGTTCCAATTTTCCGCCGTTTTCGTCTTTTGCTCCAGTTCAGAGCTTCTTCTTTTCCTTTGAGGGGTCTCGTTTCCACCAACCAGTCATTCGCATTTATGCACTCTTTTGTATCTCTCTGAACAGCAAACACAGACTTGGGCGAAAACAAAAACAAAGCAAAACAATTAAAAACAGAAAAAAGCGTCAAAAGGCGAGAAGTGTGCTCGCTGACGCGAAAAAGAAAGAAACAAGAAAACGCGACGTCACAGAAATCGTCTTAAGATCTCCCATCCTAGCCTATTCTTCCCCCTAGCGTTATTGGCTGTGTCCACTGTGTACACTCAGGCGACTATGGCCGGGGACGCTCCAAGCTGACTCTTTGAAGAACGAAATGTTGCTTTTGTTTCCACAGGGGAGGCGCATTGAAGATCATTTTTCTCTATTTCGGCGCGGGTACTCGGTCATAAATGAAAGGTTTTTCCCTCTTTGTTACGTGTACTTGAAGAGGACGCAGGAGTCTGCCTCGGCGATATTATTCCTGCCTGCATTTCCGGATGCATTATTGCAGCACCTGTCACGCAGATATATTCTTCTTTGCCTCCCCATTATTACTTTTACCTTCTTGTGATTGTTTCTTTAAGTTCTTGTTTACGGGATTATGCTTGTTCCTGGACGAATCCAAACTCAAAGGAGCCAGCATTACTGTGGAAGTGAAAACAATCTTCAGTCAAGGAAATGAGAATGTCTGACACTTAAAAACTAAATGACAAAGACGTGGCTGTTATACGATTCCTGGAATCCTTCATGTTGCTGCTGTGGAAAACGGCCGTGCTACCTCTGCCACACTACAAAACTGAAGCGTTGGTGGATGTGCCTATATGTAGATTTTGTATATTTTCCTTTTTCCAGTTACGCCTAACTACTACGTTACCGTGACTTCTAGTAATGCTTGCCTGAAGTAGTTCCATCGCACATATACTTGTATTCAGGAGTGCTGTTTCTGCCCCTTTTGCACCCCCCCCCCCCCCAATTCTCTTCGTCAGCTATTGGCTCAGTTTGAGAAGAATTGGTTGATGGCTTTGGTTATGCTAGTCGCACTCTTCTGAACCAGTTATATATTTTTTCAGTGTTACGTGTATATAGACGCACACATACAAACGCGCCCATGAACATACATAAAAAGCGGCTGTAGCCCTCCCTCCCCCGTAAGAAAAGTGCTTTCTACGCACCGATCGCCGACTGGAACGAAAATAGTTGAACAATACCTGGCGGCACTAAATACATTTGAACAGGTGAATATTTAAACGCATAGTTTACTTTTTATGTGAAACATGGTACCTAACGTGTTGATGAAGGACCTGAACATGGAAGCCGAATATCATTATTCGGAGAATTCTATGGAGAATACGTTGCTAAACGTTCATGTAATCACCAAAACAGGCGCATTGTTAAAGCAGATGTTCTCAATCAGAGCTAATTAAAATTGGCGAGCAGTCATGCTTGTTGAAGTCTGACTCATCGATGTTAACCATACATCCTAGAGGTCCTTGAACACGTTCGTTAATAAGGCCGACACACCAAACACCCAACACACGTTCTAACGTTGTCGATTAGGTTGTTTCGCGGAAGTCTGCACTCATTTTCTGCCCGCTCATAATTCGTTGTCAAATTGCAACATTTCTTCAAACGGGAAGCCTACAGGCAGAAAGAACAGGAAAAAAAGAAAAGGTAATCGACTGGCAAATCGGTGAGACAGTAAGTAGACTGCGACACTTCCGGTATACTGTGTGCGGTATATAGGCGACGCATTAACAAGGGCTCGGTAGGCGATAACAAAGCGACGCCAACCGCAAGAAAGGTGGCTCAGACTAATCGGCAGCGGGCGTCGTATAAATGACCCTCGCCACCTGGCGCTTTACTCTGGCTCGACCGTTTATATTGTCTCGCATGTGCGAACACAAACGAACTAGAAGAAGCGGAGAAAAATCTCGCAGAAGGAAAAAGCAGCATGGGTTTAGTTGGTAGCAGACCGAGAGAAAGGGGCGCCTGGTGTCTCGGCCGTCTTAACGATCAAGAAACTACACTCGCCAGCCTTATACCCGTCCTTTGCCACCTCTATGAGAGCGCCTCTGCAGCGAAACAGCTGGTTACGCGTGAACAGCTTCTCGTTCTTAGAAACGTGCTCGACTCTCAGAGTGCGAGATAAATATACGCTTGATTACGGTAGTGATGCTATACCTCTCGACTGCACCATCGGTGCTCTTATTACTACGCGGCGTAAAGGAAAATACATAGAGTGGGTTGCGAAACGAAGAAGGAACTTTGAAAAAAGCACAGTGGTTTCCTTGACATGGATCGCCTTTCTTTTACTTCCTGCGGAAGCGAGTGCAGTCAAGTGGCCAACTTGATTCATCGTCCGCTTTTCGTTCCCAAAGGCACGGGAACATTAGAAAAGCTATAAAGAACAATAAAAGCTCAAGCGATTATGTAAGAAAAATAAAACAACTCTAAAAAGAGGAAATGATGTGTGCTCCAGCTGCTGCGACTGCGATTTCACTTTTATCTTATTTCTTCGGGCAATCTTTATCTTCCCCTTTTTTCCCGTGGCAACTCGTGGTGCTTTTAAGAGCAGCGCATTGTCTAGAAAGGGACTAGAACACGATTAGAGATTTCTAAGCTGAGCCCGTTTTTTTCTTGTTTCAGTCAAACGGTTTGAACACGCAGGGGTTCATGCATCTCTTGTAGCATCGTATACACTCTCGTCGGCATCCTAAACTATTTAAGAACAATACCCCAAAGTGCGCACGTTACGTTGGGATTTGCCGTCGGCGTTTCGGTGTATCAACGAAGTTTTTTTAAGCATACACCTAGACAAGAATATTGCGAACAAGCTAGTGCACATGATAAAGAGTAACAAGAAATATCGTTCATCCTTTGTCATCTTGTATCGAAGCAGAATAAGCGATAGAATGAGAATTCCACTCCCATTTGTCTAGAACAATGTGCCTATTTTAGAGCCTGACTGATATTATTAGCAGCTATAACAATGGTAAGTGTTATATTTATTACCAGTGAAAAAAATGGCAGATCCTTCGTAGTATGGAAATAGATGATGTGCAAAGAATGTGGAGGGAACGTGAACGTGGCGTAATTTGTATTAAAAAAAACTATTACGAGATGGCCCTGAATATGCACGCATAAATATATGTTGAACAGTGGCATACGATTATGTAACCATTTGTTGATAATTGCGTAATGAGGCGAACGGTAACATTAATATCAGCAACACAAGAAGAGGTAAGCTGATAGGAAAGGTTGGTGCTCGTGAGGATGGTAGCTCTGGACATCATCATTATAATCATCAGCCTGACTACGCCCACTGCAGGGCAAAGGCTTTGCCCATGATCCACCAACCAACCTGGTTTTGTGCTTTCTGCGGCCATGTTATTAGGTCACCATGACATAAATCAACTTTAGTAAATGGTGCCTAGCTACAATTGACATTTACCCGACGTGACGGCTGTATCACAGAAGTACATAGGTAACGTTTATGAAATTGGCAGCCAGGACCGCAATGCTCGCGAAACGTCTACATTTCACGACCATTAGAGTTTATTTGAATCTTAGTTCCAAAACCTGGTGTGGCTCTGTGGTAGAATGCTTGATTTACACATAAAATGATTGGGTTTGATTCCTGCTGGGACCGCCCCGCCGCGGTGGTCTAGTGGCTAAGGTACTCGGCTGCTGACCCGCAGGTCGCGGGTTTGAATCCCGGCTGCGGTGGGTGCATTTCGGATGGAGGCGGAAATCTTATATGCCCGTGTGCTCAGATTTCGGTGCACGTTGAAGAACCCCAGGTGGTCGAAATTTTCGGACCCCTCCACTACGGCGTCTCTCATAATCATATGGTGGTTTTGGGACGTTAAGCCCCACATATCAACATCAATCCTGCTGGGACCCTTATACTTATTTTTTTGCACTTGCCGGCTCTCCGCTGCCAATGTTAACTTTTCTTAACGCTCTCGTATTTCAATAACCAATGTCTGTTCCCGCCGTTCCTGGGCCAAGGTAAACTGTCATTCACCGGTGGCACATATCCGCCTAATAGGGTTCGTGGTATATGGGTATGTACCACATAAATCTGGAGGATGGGGTTTGGCAACTTACACGATGGGAGTAGGTTGCCAAACCCCATCCCATGACAGATATGTCTTGACTAGCCAGACATATCTGTCAATCTCTCTTACCCTTCCCTACTAATTTCAGTCTGCTCCAAATTAAGGAGGCAATCACGAGAACACTCAGAAGTGGGTGGCTAGACAGATAGATGAACTAATAGATGCGCAGGCAGAAACACTCAAGTTACTTACAACTTCGTAATCAATGCTTGGAATTTAAAATGAATGGTGCAAAATAGCTCAAAGGTGCAAAATAGGTCAAATCTTGAGTCACTCTTTTTTAGTCTTTAACGTCTTTAACTTCCACTTCATTAAGGTTCGCGAAGGGAGGAATAATAGTGAAGAGGGGTTACCTTTCATAAAGTGCTGTAAACGAACAAATAGACTTTTCGGTTGCACTCTAGTACTGATAGGTTGTACTTTAGTACTAACCGCTGGGCACGGAAAGCCCTATAGAAGCGTTACATCGGGAAGGAACTGCAGTAATAAACGTAATATAAAATTGTAGAAGAATAACAAAAATAACCAGACGTCTTAAAATGCGATTTGTGTAACCAGGCGTCACGCAACATGGATGGTGTAATGAGTGGGTCCTTCAGTGCTTCGAGCCCATTACAAAGGTTTTGATTGATTAATTTCTTGGGTTGAACGTCCCAAAACCACGATATGAATATGGGAGACACCGTAGTGGAGGGCTCCGGAAATTTCGACAACCTGGGGTTCTTTAACGTGCACTCAGATATGAGTACACGGACCTACAATATCTCCGCCTCCATCGCAAATACAGCAGCCGCAGCCGGGATTCGATCCCGCGACCCGGGGGTCAGCAGCCCAGTACCTTTACCCACTAGACCACCGTGGTGGGGCGAGACTGCAATAATTTCAGTCACCTTTGCGCACCCGGTAACTACTACAGAATCGCTCCAGTTAAGCCCGAGGCCATCCAAGACGTACGATTCTCCCCTCCTCCCCACCGCGAGATAAGGGCGCGCTAGGAAGCGGTGCTCCGCTGCACTAAGCGATGCAAAGTACGCATAGGAGATTAGAGCGCATGACGCGCGCTCATTGCCTCATCTTGCTCGTACTGCTGAAAACACGATTACTCCCCCCCCCCCAAAATGCCCGTCAGCAGCGCTAAGTGGTAGATTTAAATAGCTTGCCGTTTGAACGAGTAAAAACGTGTTGCTCGGTGGCTCAGTGGTTAACGCCTCGCACTCACGGTTCAGAGGACCCAAATTTGATTCCGCACGCCAGAAATTTTTTCCGGATTTTTTTCTCTTTCTTGCATCTTCAGATATATAGATACATATATATATACGATGTGTGACGGCGACGCCGACGCTGACGTAAACGCCGACACTGACGCTGGCGGCAAAATCCAGTCAAGAGTGTCCATATAATTGCTATCGCAATAATATTCAGAACCAGAATACATATCGTTTTTACTAGTGCATATCTGCCCATAGGCCTCTACCTGAAAACAGCACAGCGCCTTAGCTTAGCCCACTTGATTTTTCAGGCATTTCACAGCATTATTCGCGTTCTAAAAAGTTTTAATTGACTCTGTGGAATTGTATAACTTGGCAAACGACGTGGTAGTTGAACCTCTGTAAAGCGTGCTTTGTTGTTGACACACGTGCGTACGACAAAGCCGCTTTTACAAAGTAGTAATATGAGTTTTGGAAGATTTTACGTCTTTTCTGTTATGTTTTATACCATTATTTACCTTCTTTTATTCGGCTGTCCTGTTCGGAGGCAAATTAAAGAGGCAGAAAATTGTTCCAGCAGCCCTTTGAGTGACCTTTGAACTTGCAGTAAATAAACGTGCACTATTGAAAGATTGAAATGCGGCATCAAATTTTTTAAAGTATTAGTACGGTCATGCGATATTGATGTAGATAACCACATTACGTCACGACGAATCTAGTTTTAAAGAATATTTAGGCTTTAATAGTTGAAATTACGCCAATATTAGCTGAACTGAAGACAGTGTTACATAGCCCAAAATTATCCCGTTTCCATTCATGAGAACTCTCAGTCGCACTCTGTATGGCGCCAAACCTGCAAATTGGTACCTACATAAAAAATGGAGGATTAAGCTCCCTGAGTTAGTGGTACTTTCTGAACCAATTTAACGTTCGGTGCTGTCATTGTTCGGGCTTCGGGTCACTTTAACGACAGTAAGCGTGTTGCGGCTCGGATAGAGCACGACTGTACATGTCACGTTTTGTATGGGTAGATCAATTTTCTCGAACCCAGGCAAAACACTATCCCAGCACGAAATTCCTGGCTCTCAACAATAGCGAACATATCTTCCTTCGTGTTCTGATTTCAAGAAAGACAAAGGGAATATAGTATTATCTGATAAATTCTCGTTGCTAACGTTTGTATTAATTACCAACAAAGAAGAAAGCTTTTCCTGTGATTCATGCTGTTTGCTCCTAGCTTTTGCTGTGAAATTCTTAGCTTCTTGATTTAAATATTTAGAAAAAATTATTCTGGCTTTGAAGCTTGGTCTTTCATGCATGCCCGAATTTTACGAATGCCTCACGCTAATTGGCCTCTCTGTAGGTAGGTTATTTGGCAATAACAGCGAAAAAGAATACCCGTAAAAACGAATATAATATAGCTCTATAAGTTTCTATATAGATGAGTAAATGTAAAATTGGCACACATTATTGTTAATGGCCTTATTACCAACTTGCTTCAAAAAAACTCACACGGAAGTACAGCAGGGCACCCCATATGCTGTGAGGCGAATTCTCTTCATTCTCGGTATGTGGTTGTTTAAAGTAGTTCATGAGGTATTGAATATTTAAAACCCAGCTCTAAAATAAACTTCATATTCAGTATAAGTTTGACAGTATTATTGAATCTCTGGTAAAGTCGCTCTGAAACGCTGGTATTCATGATAGTAAGAAAAATTTGAAAAGTAGTTTTAACAGCGTAGTGTGTGTGTTTCATTATTGTTGAAATAAATTGAAAGCCACAAGAGAACTTTTTCAGTGAAGAGAAATAATGCAGATACAAGCAAATCCGTTTACAGGAGTCATTATGATAAGCGGGAGAGGTTTTGTTCATTGCTGGACATAATGTGAGCTGTTCATCGCATGAATGACTATGATTATTAAACCAAAACTAAAGGTTGGGATATTTGTATAAAAACTCCTCGTGCTTTAAAGTAGTTGACTGAAACAGGGCCACACGTACGCGAAAATGACCATTCCGCGAAGCAAGCGTGCAGAAGACAGCGCGCATTTTCCCCTTCATTCTAAGCCGCGCAGTTTGAAACGGAAGTCGCTAAACCAGTGTTTAGCGACTGATTGATCAGTGAGTGGCGATTGTGTCGTCTCGTGTGCAGAAACTACAAAACCGCAGCACGCACTAGACTTCGTCGCACTTGCACCGAAGTTCTCGACTAGATTTCCGAACATCGATTATTATTTTTTTTTTATCAAGCCGCAGCCAAACAAAGACGTAGAATCGCCGTTCGGGGATTGATTGCTCTTTCTTGGTCGTTAACTCGCACTCACCTTCTCCTAATTCTCCTCCTCTCCTTGCCGTCACCGCCCCTCCCAAAGAACGCGCCTGTCTCGAACAGCGGTGTCTCACGGGTTTGCGGTTTCTGACATCGGATGGCCATTTTTTAGGGGATCGAAAAGGGAAGGCTCCCGGAAGAAATCACGTGAACGTCCTTGTGCACGGTGGTGGGGAAAACAGAGAGAAGGAAAGGAATGACTGCTAGTGAGGCCTGTGCCATCATCTGGGTTGTTCCGTGCGATGCCGGCTGCATTGTGGTATACGTCCGTCCCAGGGGTGGTCAAGCCGGCCTCGATAAATGAACCTGCAATCTCACTGCTCCGCTTTTCCGAAACCCCTTTTGTGCTCCCGATAAAAGCTACCAAGTCCTGGTGGCCCTTCTTTCACCACCATCCTTTTTTATTTTCATTTTAGGGTCCTTTCTTTCAGTTGATCGGCCCCCGAAGAAGGCGAGGCTTAATAAACATCGTGCTAGGAAGCCCGAATTATAAGCTCTGCTGGTTGATTTAGAACCTAAACGGCGTGCTGCTTGGAAGTGAAAGCTCATGATTGCCGGTTTGATCGTTCAGAACCGAGTCGCCGAAACCCATGAAGGAAGGCTTTTGCTGCAAAACAGGGCATATATGAAAGCAAAGCATGATGGCTCTAGCGAATCATTTGGGTAATTGAAAAACTGCTATTTGGCCATTGGTTTTAAGAGTTGTTTTAACATGGCCTTAGCCGCACATTAAGTGTTCATGCCATCTCGATGTAAATTAACAGAGAGTGCTAAAAGAACCTTAATAGATAATGTTATTCCTAATCTGCGGTAACTTTCTCTAGTCCCGTTCAAACAACCTGTAACTTGTATTGATCGTGCGCAAAGCTTGAATTTGTGCTTAGTGTTATTGACAGTCATCTATTAAACTGCGTAGTCGGCAGCATACACAAGCCACTTGGTTCAACTAATGCGACTTGGCCTAACGAATGCAACCTAGTTTTCCCATGAAAAAGCCAATGTATCCTGAACGGCACTTAGCGCGTGGATTTAGAAATAAAACTGTGGTTTCTCTTTCATCCAACGAACGACCTCGAAGAATCTCGCTCCACTTGATTGATAGTTTCAGCAAATGGTCTAAGGGAGTTAGTAGTACTTCCAGGCATTAAATTATTTCGGGATGGTGTAGAAACTTTACAGTTCTCTTTTTAACGTAGGAACGCTAAAAGAACGATGACCGAATTAGCCTCACTCTTTCGGTAACTCGGTGGTTATGGTGCACGACGGCTGATCCGCACGTCCCGGGATTGAATCCTGATGGTAGTGGCTGCTGATTTTGGTGGAAGTGAAAATGCTGAAACTTGTGTGCTTTGATTTAGGTGCACCTAAAAAAAAAACTCTCAAGCGTTTCCCCGAGGGTGAACATGGTTAAGTGCGAATACACGGGGTGATGCTATGAGGGGTATCTATTATTCGCACTATTATATTTATTAATCACACTATGGTGCCTTTATGGTGTAATGGTTCCTGGGAATCGCAATTTGATCCCACGGGGGAATTTACGTTAACTCACTGGCGAATGCCAACGAGTTTTAACTTTACTCCCCCTCACGACCCGCTCTCGACGGGAGACTGAGAGAGAAGGCGGGCGCGCGAGAGAGAGGGGTGCGCGCGCAGCTGCAGCGAGCGAGGAGAGCGGAGGAGCGAGCGAATGGGGAGGGGGTATTAGGCGCGTTACTGACACCGATATCAGTGTCGCGTCCGTGGCTTATTCGGTAGAGCGTCGCGCTGCGGCCCGCCAAGTCCTCTTTCTTTTAAAGATAGAGAGAAGACTGCGGACGCCGCCGACGGCGGTGGATGGTTTGGGGTCGCTTATAAAGTGTATTCACACTTAAAACCCATGTTGTCGAAACTTCCGCAGCCCTTCGTTATGACGTTTCTTATTGTCCTATGGCAGTTTTATGACGTAAAGCTTAAGAAATTATCTTATAATAAACACATTAACCAGTGGACGCTGGAAATACAGGTGCCGTGTTGTGTTTTGCGATTACGTCGGAGTACTTAAGAGGGATGTTTAAGGCGAACTCACTATGTTCTTGAATTTTTTATCGGTGAAAAGCATATAACCTTATATTAGTAATTGCTTACATGTGATATGCGCGCGTGCCTAAGATATTTATTATGACAACATAGGGAATAGACAGGGCTGGTAAGTTGATCGCAACGTCACGTATGATAGGATGTCAAGAGTTCATTTACACATTCGACCGACGTTGCCGTTTTCAATTTGCACGTGTGAGAATAAAAACAGAACAATTCTGAAGCTTTCATATTGAGGAGGTTCATTGTGGGAATAACCGTAGGGTAGAGCTGGTGTTAGAAGATAACCCAGTAAAAAATACCTGTAAAATAAGAAGAAGAGCAGATACCACTAATGCGGTTTCCCAGTTGTAACTGCTCGCATCTTATAAGCTGTGCCTTTTCTGCAGCTGTTCCTTCGCACTCTTTTTTAGGGGCGAAGCTCCTTAGGGCGTGGGCTGTGCGTCCCCTGTAGCCTGTATGTAGCCACCTCTAGTTTAGTTCTTGCAGTGTTCACTAGATGGCGGTACCGTCCCCTGTATGTAGCCACCTCTAGTTTAGTTCTTGCAGTGTTCACTAGATGGCGGTACCGTCTCCTGTATGTAGCCGCCTCTCGTTTAGTTCTTGTAGTGTTTACTAGATGGTGGTACTTGTAGCTGATGATGAAAAGATGCAAGATGTTACAAACTAGAAAGCGGTACTTGTAGTTGATGAAAGACGCGAGATCTTATAAAATAGGAATGATGTCACATATGACGCGTGTCATTGGTTGAAGGCAATCGTTCGATTTAGTGCGGCGACGTACGCTAGGGGGAGCGATGTAATAAAATCAAGTGGGCGAAATGTACAGAGGATTCATGGTTTACCAGGTTTACCTCCGGAGCTTCGCCCACTCATCATCATTCACTTCGTGGATATGGCGGAATTTTTTTGTTGTGACCCAGCGGGAATGAGGTTTGTGTGCTTCAGTTTTGTTTATACGTGGAAGGAGTTCAGTGCTTTGCATCAGTTCATTTGCTGGCGCAGTAATTCGCTTTTATAACGAAAGCTGCTATCAGATTACAACACGGGTGACGTAGTTGTCCGCCACCACCACCGATGGTATCTGTAACTGCTCCAGGATGAAAAGAGATTGCGCACCAGGGAACAGCTGCAGAAAAGGAAGCGAAGGAACAGTTGGAAGCGAAGGAACAGCTGCAGAAAAGGCACAGCTTATACGATGCGAGCAGTTACAACTGGGAAACCGCATTAGTGGTATCTGCTCTTCTTCTTATTTTACAGGTATTTTTTACTGGGTTATCTTCTAACACCAGTCTATGGCAGCTGAATGTTGTTCAACAGAACCATGCTGATTCTTGAAACTCCTGGGCACAAAAAGCCTCATCGAAGCCTTACGTCGGAAAGGAACTGCATTAATAAACGTAATATGAAATTACAGAAGAGCAAAAAAAACAAAAAAAAAAACAACCAGACGTCCCAGAATTCGATTTGTTTAACCAGGCGTCACGCAATATAGATGGTGTAACGTGTGGGTCCTTCAATGCCTCCAACCCATTACAAAGGGCCCAGCCATTATTGATCGTCATCAGCCACCGCATAAATTTAAGGCGTAGTGGGTACCTTACGAACGTACTTCTGTTAGGTTCTAGAAAGGCGCTCTTCCAGCTGTTGTTGTGACTGCGCTGCGCTATTGACGCAGACCTGGCGTTTTCTTGTGTTAGGCATGCCCAGTCGTATCTATCTATCTATCTATCTATCTATCTATCTATCTATCTATCTATCTATCTATCTATCTATCTATCTATCTATCTATCTATCTATCTATCTATCTATCTATCTATCTATCTATCTATCTATCTATCTATCTATCTATCTATCTATCTATCTATCTATCTATCTATCTATCTATCTATCTATCTATCTATCTATCTATCTATCTATCTATCTATCTATCTATCTATCTATCTATCTATCTATCTATCTATCTATCTATCTATCTATCTATCTATCTATCTATCTATCTATCTATCTATCTATCTATCTATCTATCTATCTATCTATCTATCTATCTATCTATCTATCTATCTATCTATCTATCTATCTATCTATCTATCTATCTATGTATCTATCTATGTATCTATCTATGTATCTATCTATGTGTCTGTCTGTTCAGATTTTTGAGAAATTTGACCCGATCGCATTGACAAATTTGTGTTCAAGATATTGCGGAGCAGCGTCAGCAGCGTTGTCGACGAAGACTTTATTTTCTACAAAGCACATCTGTGCTCTAACGGAGGCAGCGACATCACGTCATACCCCAGGAAACTTTTTAGGAGTCAGTGTAATCGACGGGCTTTGAAAGCCCATGATAAATCCCGATACCAAGCCCTCTCACTCCGAATTGTTGCTTCCTCAAATAAGCACTTCTGTCAAAACAGGTGTTTTACTCATACAGTCAAGGCCTTCAGCAGGCGCTCCTACACCAGTGTAACGAAAAATATTCCTCCCTATGCAGCTGACCACGATGTACCCGCAATGAAGTCTGTCAAACGAGTATTGCTTGATTGAAAGCGATTATTAAAAAAAAATGGCAGCATATCCACGGAGTGAATGATGGAGAGTGGGGCGAAGAATTCGTCCATCCATTCGTTCTTGCTTCCGTCCGTCCATGCGTCCGTCTGTGTGACCATCCGTGCGTCCTTCCACCCATCCGGGCGTGCGTCTGTTCGTGCGTCCGTCCCTGCGTTCGTCCATGCAGCCGTCCCTGCGTCCGTTCATGCGTCCATCCATGCATCTGTCTATGTGTCCATTCGTCCATCTATTTAACACTCCAAGTACCACCATCTCGCATCTTTTCATCATATATTCCCCATATAGAAGCACCGCCATCCAGTGGACATTCCAAAGACTAAACGAGAGGTGGCACACGCACACTTTCTTACGGCTTGCGCTTCGGGTCCACTTCCCACCTTTAACCACCTCGAGTTCATGGTATATACTAGTTCACTGTATTCATGGCACTGCGGCCGAACGCTCACTAAACCTTTCGAAAACCAAGGAGTTTACGCCCAGCGAGTATGACGTAGCAAACTTTTTCAGTCAGATAGTGCTCAATGTACATGCCAATGGCTGCTGCTTTTACTTTCTTATGGCTTGCGCTTCGTATCTACTTCCCATTTTTAACCACCTTGAGTTCATTCATGGTATATACAAGTTCATTGTATTCATGGCACTGCGGCTCAACGCTCGCTAAACCTTTCTAAAGCTAAGGAGGTTACACCCAGCGAGTATAACGTAGCAACACTTTCTTGTCAGATAGTGCTCAATGTACATGCCAGTGACTGCTAATGGTGATCGCAGCCTGCGCGTTAACTAAAAGCCGAATGCTCCTGTCTCTCATTCCCCATTAGCAGCCATTCGCATGTACATTGAGCACTATTCTTTATTGTTCAACAACGCACAGAATAAGTCTCTCACCGGAACCACCTTGGAGGTCAAAATGTTATACTTGTTACATACTACGAGGGACGAACGGGTGCTGCTATAAAAAGTTTCGCCCCTAAAACACAATGCAAGCCACTACTCGTCCAGTACTTCACGTGACTTCTGAGTCTTGAATGAGTGGGATTTGCGAAAATGTTTTCCTTTACCTTAATGCTTTTCGTTTCGAATAATTACACGCAAGCGCGTGGTTAGTTATTTGGGACGAGACTATCGTTTCTTTGTCGTAATACTTTCAAACGAGTCCAGGTTTTAAATAAATGATTGTAGAATAAATGATTGTAGCTAAGCGAGAAAGGGAGCTAAAAGTACAACCAGTTGCACTCGAAACGTCGTAGCTGCGCCCTCTAAAACGCAATATTTTTCTTTTGGTAGGCTCTGAACAGTTATGATTTCAAAGCTTAGTCCACCTAACCATTTTTATCTAGATGATAGTAACTATTATCAAAAGGTGCCGTTCGATGTAGTTTGTTAATTAGTTGTGTACTGCGTTTCAACCGTAAGGCGCAATATAGAGAGACCTGCATTGGGCCTCTTTGACAGGTACAGCTTGTGCGATCACTGCACGAAATAAGTACACCATTTACTGCTCAAAGTTCTAATTTCAGAAAGTCAGAGGCTTATCTTGTAATATGGCCACCAGGTCAACTTTAGACAATATAACGAACTAGTTAGGGATGTAGCTAAAAACCTAGCCACATTCGCTCCTTCCGTTTAACTTTTCAATCATTGTAAGTTTTGGCTCCCTACTTCGATGGCAACAGCAATAATACCAACACCACACACACATTCTTTTGATATTGCATGAACTATTTTTATCTAGAATTTAATCTGCTATAAAAAAGAAAAAAGCACTTCGTTCTCCTGGAGGCTGTTCGGAAAATTGAATCTGCCGATTTACAGAGGTCTTTTTTTTTCTTAAAATAAACAATAATTGGGCTGGAAAAAATACTTGGAAAGCTAGAAGGTATCACGCTATCCTTGCGAAAAGCCGCTACCTATACAGGTGGACACCCTAAGCTGCGCACAAAAAGGCGGAACTGGCCAATAAAACTTTGGGCCGCGGACGTCGTTGGAGCAGTAAAATCGGAAATGTACAGGAGAAAGAAAACGAGTAGTCTCGGCAACGCCTCTGCAAAACCAGCGCTCCGATCCAAAAGCGTCGTATGAAACGTTTCATGGCACAGCGTTTGTATACCCTCCACAAAATGGCGCTTAGAATGGCTGTTGTGTACTCAGTGACAAAGAGGATCACGCTGGCCCAAAATCGCAGATCGGCGCACGCCTTTTTGTGGGATGTGCATTGACGTGTGTGGCCGGTAGTTAAAGCATTTACGTGTAGTTACGTATGCGCTTGAGCGCGCGAATGGGTGTGCCTGCCCAGTGTTTGCTTCCGTGAAGTGCGCTGTATGCGATGCGATTGCCTGGTTTCTCTCGAAGCAGTTAAATCCGTGACCCGTAACGATGGCTGCTTTTGCAAGCTGAGAAGAGTAGAATGTATTCAAGCACATTCTTAATTTCGAGGCTGCTTTGATGCTCTTTCTAAACAATGTTTCACTCGTATGCCGAAACAAAATGCACAGTAAAAATTACGGCTTGACCTATTCGTTCGTTAAACATGCAGCACTTCCGAAGATTAATAGCAGACAGGGACGTGTTGTCATTTCACGAATATGAACACTTCAGGCACAAAAGTGTACCTTGTGAACGGTAATTCTTTGGGGCGTTCACTAGGGACAAATGCTGTGGCAATTCCACGGCTTCCGAGTGGGTTTAAGATCTCCGTTTGGAGTTCACCTCACTCAAAAAGTCGGCTTTTGCTACAGCCAGCTTATACGCGTGCGTAGATGCCGTTGCAAGTTAAGACCTCAAAAAAGAAAAAAAAGATATGGCTGAGCGAAAGAATAGGTGTCTAAAAAGCGCGTGGAAGTGTGGGACGCGGAAAAAGTTTAGAAGAGAGTCGGCGTTTCATTTAAATGTGCATTTCTTGGGAAAACACGGTTCGTATAACGTTCAATTTTAATGGGACTCCCGCGCGAACCGAGTTACTTTTGAATGCGAGACGTATGATACAGTTTCGCAAATTGCATTCGAGAATTTCCCCACTGCTGTTTTCTCGGGCGTTTCAGCTTTCATTTTGATGCACTTACGCATTTACTTTTTGCCTGCATGGCGTGGTTAAGACGCCTCAGGAGTACTTCGTAAAAGCTCGCGCTCTTCTGAGCCCGTGACACAAGTATGGAAACGATAGCAACTCATCGCAGAATTGTCAACAGCAGCGACAACGAGGAAACAAAAAAATGTTTTGTACATATTCCATAAAAACTGCTGCGAAGATAAATGCTAGAAGAGGAAGGAGCAGTGACAATGGCTGCGTCGTTTTGAGAAGATTTTTCATTTTAATATTTTTTTGAGAGAGAGAGAGACGTTCCTTCGTTGCACCGAACGAAGAGAAGTGTGTGCAGTATTTGGTTTCACCAGCTGCTATATAACTTTATTGGGTGATATGTTTCACTCATCTTTCTTTCTTTCTTTCTTTCTTTCTTTCTTTCTTTCTTTCTTTCTTTCTTTCTTTCTTTCTTTCTTTCTTTCTTTCTTTCTTTCTTTCTTTCTTTCTTTCTTTCTTTTTCTCTTCCTTTCTTTCTTTTTCTCTTTCTTTCTTTCTTTCTTTCTTTCTTTCTTAGAGATGTTTTATATGAAAAATGCTTCGATGACTATGAAAGTTTTTAGAATTATAAACGGGAAGTTGTGCTTCAAACATTGCACCGTGATGCATTCGACCTTTAAGCTCTCGCATGTTCCGGACGGGGCTTTCTCACATCACTGCACGTGCGTGTGGAAGCGCGAAACGAGGCCCGTATTCATTATCGGCTGCAGATACAACGGTGAGGATTAGAACAGAAAACGCATAGAGGGCAGAAAACTAAATGAAAATGAATGTCTCGAAGTGAATACTGCGGAATAATATTGTCACACGTATAAAACGGTAATTGTGGCAGGTGTTGCGGCAAATAAAAAGAAGCCTTTTTTTTTTAAATGACTGAATGATTAGGACAAAGTAATAACAGCTGGCCGAGCTTCAGGGAGTGTACTCGTCTCGATTTTATTGATTTTTGACATTTTACTTCTATACTGAGAAGAGGTGAACATTAGGAGCCGGTGGGTTAAAACGTCTTTATACGTCAGGATGAATTCACATAAGTGTGATATACGCACAGCTTTCCACGATTTAAAATAATAGTCCGTGCACCAATGCGTATATGTTTTAATGTATTCATGCATGATGAACTATGTATAATAAAACGTGGCTAAAATATTAGCTTTGAAGCCAAAACTCAGTGTATAGATCTCTGGTCATCTCTTTAGCCACATTCGGAAAATACCCCTATTCCCTTTGCGTAACACTAAGTGTCATGATTATAACCAATAGGCAAAGTGCAAAAAAATTAGAGGAGGACCCTTAAGCTTCGCCTTTGGGAGTTGAATGGGATAGCGATATTTTGTCATTAGTGAGTACTTCCAACAATTAGTGCATCGAATTCTTTCGAACCTGCTATGCACCCATTACGTGGTCTTAAGGAAATAGGTGCAATATCGTGTGGGCTTTTTGTAGTAAGTGACTGAGTTCAAACCACGAAGTCATGAAGGTAATTCCATCTTCTGACGCCTGATGTCAATGTACGCTTGTACCACACATTATTACTGCAACATTTCATGTTGTGTTGACATGTATGTATGCAAGACGTATGTGTCCATAAAGCCTGAAAGTTACTTTCACTGCATGTCTAAGCAGAGCAATTTCTTTTCCCTGTATTCACAAGCAAACGCGTGGCTGTGTGGCAGAACACCTCCTTGGACTGCCCAAGTTTGTCGCTAACAATGTGCTATACATGGAAGCGCGTCTACCGTCATTGTTGAATAGATTCAAAATGCTTACTATCCAAACATTTTTAAAACCATACACTGTGCCCCAGAGAGCATCGTTTTATGCTTTTAATAAAGAAACAAGCGTATTTTTTGAAACTTGGTGGTCGCGATTCCACTGCCCACACATCTTGTTCGTTCAAGCGCTGCTAGAACCACTGAACGTCAAAATCGAACTTATTTTCTCAACAAGAAACGTTAATTTAGATCTTAAGATAGAATTTGAGAATATTTATCCCTCTAACGCAAAGCAAATGCCATTTCAGTATTTAAATGATCGGCTGCAGGATTACTTGGCACACGTGAACATGAACAACATAATTGCGACTGATGCATCCGTATCAAATGAAAAGGCTCGGGCAGGTATCTTCTCACGTTCCCTTGACTGGTTAGTTTCAGTTAGACTCCCAGATTACACACCAATATTCATAGCAGAATTATTTGCCATTGTACTGGCACTACGGAAACTTCCTTTGGGCGAATCGGAAGCAGTCGCAATTACAGATTCTTTTTCAGTATGTGCTGCTCTGTCTTCAGGAGCCAACTTAACACTTATGCACATGTTTCGACAACTCATACCGACAAACTTGAAAAAACTGCAGCTCTTATGGGTACCAAGCCATCGTGGCATATATCTCAATGAGATGACGGATGCACTAGCCACAGTATCTCTTAGCGGTCCCCTTATCGCTATTTTGCCTGATACGGCTTACGCTACAGCAATAAGGTTTAGAAACCTCTGTTTGCATGAATACGACTGCTACTCATTGGATAAATATCGAGATTTCGCAGATCTAAGATGCCGATGGAATAGACAGTTGTGTGCAACACGGCACTTGGAAGTAACTTTTACAAGATTGCGTTGCAGAATTCCGCAACTGAATTATTATTTGCATAAAGTTGGTCTAAAGGCGTCACCTTTATGTCAGACTTGCGAATAAATGGAAACGATTGATCACTTCTTTTTGTTCTGTCGCCGATGTTCGCATCAGCGGAAAAGATACCTGGTAGCTCCACTTGAAAAATTGGGATTAGAATTAAATGTGGCAGTAATTTTGTCGTTTGGCAGCATTAAATTTGGTTATAGCCACAGGAACGTCTGCTCTGCCGTATTTGAATACATAATTGAAACAAAGCGATTGCCATGTTAATCTACCTATATATATATATATATATATATATATATATTACCTCTGTCTCAAATCGCATCTGATAGCCTGCATCGCTCCCTGCTCAGATATACTCCTTTTTCGATTTTCGGCTTTTCTTTCTATATATTTTTTTCAGACCAAAATTACTTTGTGCTTGAAAAGCCATAAGTCTTTTATTTAAGATCCTGCCGCCTGGTCCTTGGCCGATCCCCCTTTGTAGGTGTGCGCCAGAGTATCAAGGATCATTATCATCATCATCAGCTGCTTGCTGCGTAAATGATACGGATTCGATTACCAACGTTTTTTTTTTCGATTTCCGTTTTTTGTTATTTATTTTATTTGCATCTTTCTCGATTTTTCGGTCAAGCGCAAGACGATGATTTTTCGCTCAAGCGCAAGATGATGATTTTTCGCTCACAACAACCGATGACTCCACCGACGCCGGAAATTTTGCGGAGTGAGCTCTTTAACGCCACTGCGTTAAAAGTGAGCGCGCTCTTGCGGTCAGACCCTGAACTGCAAACCTGGACTGAAAAACAGGAGCGTGCCCCACTATAGGGTATATCTTACCATTTCACAGCCGGCTACGTTAAGACGGTGCTGCCTGGTATACGTCCTTTTTGCCATAAAAAAAAAAAAAACACGCCGTTGCAATCGACAACGTCTCATTTGGCTCTGTAGAATACGACGGGACATCCAGATAAGACTTCGATGCGAAAATAGATGTTTGGAAGCTTCATAAAAACTTAATATTGGCGAATTGGTGCCCGCTTTAGCAAGAGTTTTAATGCTGAAACATACATAAGCATGGGTAGAGGAACACAAAACGGACGCTGTACTTGATATCTTGCAGTTACCTGATTATTACTCTTTTTTGTTTGCGTACCCCACACCGTGGATGTCATTTCCACGTGGCTTTTCAATTTGACCTGTAAGACTTGCGGTTTGTCCGCTTTGTTGTGAGCGAGTGGTAACATTGCTCGTCTACTGGGCCAATCGTAGCGGGCTTGATGCCAGCCGTGGTGGCCGCATTTTGGTGGAGGTGAAATGGTAGAGGCCCGTTAACTGTGTGATGTCAGCGTACGTTAAAGAACACCAGACTTATAAAAAAATTCTGGATTCATCCACTAGAGCGTCCCTCATAATAATATCGTGGTTTTGGGATGTAGAGTCCCAAATGTTATTAAGGCTATCGTCTTTTTAACTAAAGCACCAACAAATAACGGCAGCAATGACGATCGTGAAAGGGTCTCACTGGCGCATGTTTTTGCTCGTCAAATGGTCATAGCCTGGGTATCAAGCACCACAGGCTCACTTTCTATCCTTCCAGCATTGCTTCGGAACAGCTTTATACTAGTTAGATACGGAAGCTTATTTTTTAAGTATAGCAAAAAATTCCAACGAAGGCTCGCCAGAGCGTGTAATGGTAATCTGTATATTTTGAAACGATGTTCGCGCAAGCCTGTCGTCTTCGTGAAACACAAGAGTTTTTCGCGGTCCATTGGACCGCCTAGAGATGAGGACAACGTTTTAGTAGCACTCGCACGCAAGGTGGACGATTTTGGTGCAGTCTCAGACGCTGCTGTGAATTCACAGTTTATTTTTTTGTCTATTTACTTTTTGTTTTCTTCGCTCCTCTAGCTACTTTCGTTATCTTTCTATTACCCCTTCCTAACTACCTACTGTAGGCTAGCAAACCAAATCTTTTTTTTCTGGTTAAACAACTTGACTTTCTCAGTTCATGTTTGCTTTCTTTATAGTGGCAATTAGCAAAATTACTTTCTGCAATCCTGAGAGCCTGTCTCCCCTTTTGGACAGGTTTAAAGCATACCACATGCTTTGATATCGTTGATTGCACACGCGTGTACATGATCACTGCCAGACGCTCAATCATTAACCTGAGCAGCCCGGCTCGAAAAGGCTGGCGTAACCAACCCCTTCGTCACAGTTAGTGTTAGCGCTTACGCCGTCACGCTACGTGAGTAGCCACGCGGTTGTAGTTTAGATGAATTGCCATCCTTTGCTTTTAGAACAACGCCTTCGTTACACAAATTGATCTCTTCCGTGATTTTTTGTCCTCTATGTGGCTCCATGTACTGGTTCGTCGTTCTTGGAAGAGTTAGGTTGCAGGTCGTTATAATTAGGCGAATCACTCTAGCTTTAATGCTATTTTGGTCTTTAGATCGATCATCGGAAACGCTGCAGCATTAGAGCTATGGGTCTCTGAGCAGAAACGTACTTTGTCGTTGCGCCAGTACACCCGCAATTTAATGACCGATAAATTTGTGCCAAGAGAAGTACACGGAGCCATACACTTATTATAATGAAAATCAGTGGTGAAAATAATTAGCTAGAGCCCATGCGCATTACAGATATATATATATATATATATATATATATATATATATATATATATATATATATATATATATATATATATATATATATATATATATATATATGTATATATATATATATATATTGATACGTGTATGAAACTGTCACCCCGACAAAGCTGAATTGGCACCCAAATGAAGAAGACGACAACGTGGTTGTAGTGGGTTGGACTCTCGAGCTTCTCCCGTTGGCCTGCATGACTGTGCGCTCTTTAAGCCGTTAGCAAGACCAGCTCTCGGTGAATAAATTATATATATATATATATATATAATATATATATATATATATATTATATATATATATATATATTAATATATATATATATATATATATATACTATATTATATATATATATATATTGGAAACAAGTGTATACTTAACGGCTCGTTTTTCGTGTTTTTACACAATATTAATGAGATCTAACAGACAATAATGCCAAGGAAGGTATAGGGGAAGTTATTAGGCCAATTGCAATGTAAATGAGAAGAAAGAAAAGGGGGGAAAGATAACTTGCCGTGGGCAGGATCCGAACCTGCGACTTTCGAATAACGCGTTCGATGCTCTACCACTTGAGCTACCATGACAGCTATCCCCCCAGCCACATTATTGGGTATCTATGTCAATTTGAAACGTGGGATTGTCATTCAGCGCCACTAGTAGCCATGGCGGCGTGTGTAGCACACTCTTTATGAGCCTGTTTGGCGTCACGTAGCACGTGAACTTATTACTAACACGTTATTCGAAGGTCGCAGGTTCGGATCCTGCCCACGGCAAGTTATCTTTTCACCCACTTTTCTTTCTTCTCATTTACATTACAATTGGCCTAATAACTTCCCCTATACCTTCCTTGGCATTATCGTCTGTTAGATCTCATATATATATATATATATATATATATATATATATATATATATATATATATATATATATATATATATATATATATATATATATATATATATATATATATATATATATATATATATATATATATATATATATATATTTATATATGAAAGTTAACAGACAATAATACCAAGGACAGTATAGGGGAGGTTTTTAGGCCGAATTGTAAGGTAAATGGAAAGAAAGAAAAGTGGGTGAAAATATAACTTGCCGTGGGCCGGAACCGAACCTGTGACTTTCGAATGCGTGTTCGATGCTCCACCCAACGCGTTATTCGAAGTAACACCGACCTGTTACTGCAGCTTAGGACGAATGAATTACCCACTCTTCACATTGTTGCCAGTATGTATATTGATGAGACACTAGTGTGCAATGCGAAAAAGAGCATTAGAGATAAAAACAAATGATGCCTTCAAGCTCCTTTTGTCGTCGCAGACTTGCGTTCTTGAGGAACATTATCTTTCACGAGTTCCCGTCACCTTCAAATGCGGGGTGTCCGTTTTACCGAGCTTCCGGAAGAGCGTAGCTCTAAAGCCGCCTACTTTACTTCCGAAGACAGTGAATAAACGTGAGTGTCGGGAAAGTGAAGAAAGGGCGGAGTGAAGTGAACGGGAGGGAGTTCAAAATAAGTTTAAAGCAAGCCGAGGAAGTTACACAAGAGCCGCCAATGTTTCACGACGAAGCTGTAACGCGCTGGGATGCGCATCAAGGGGGGGGTTTTCGGCGAAGTCGAGTTTTCGGAGGCAAGTGCAGGCTGGTAAGAGAGCGAGGGCGAAAGCGGAAAGCGATGGCAGCGGCAAGCACAGTTTCCAATCGATTCCGGCGGTGCTGTATAATGGGGCAGGTCGATTAGCCAATCGATTCAGGTAGAAGGTGCGCTGGCATGATAAAAGGCGGAGGAAGGTGCGGGAAAAGCGGGATGGAGGGGGGGGGGAGCATGAGGCGGAATGCTACTGGTACGGATCGCACAATTTCTCAGAAGGTTGCGAGTGTTATAAGTGAGAAAGAGTGGGTGAACTGCTCGGCGGCAGGTTTCGTTCGGTTCTTCGCGGCCCCTTCTGTTGCTCGAGCATGAAGATTGCGTCTTTAAAATCGAGGCGTACGTATACCATGCGTTACTTTCTGCAGTGTCAGTATAGGGTGATCATTAGGGTTGCCTGCCGGTGAGTCATTGTCCTCTGCCTCGACCCGTGTGAAGGTTATCTATATTGTCCGTAGAACGCAGACAAGATTAATATTTTTTTTTCTTGGATTCGAATGGTCTGTGCGGAAGGTTAGTAACATCGTGCAGCACCTATCAAGATAACAGTCTTAGTTTCTCATCGTGGGCAGAGCACAGAATGAAAACACGCAACAGACAGGAGCAGGACAAACGCCCAGTTAGAATAAGTTCCATCTCGCTCGCCTTTCGGTTGCACTACCGTCTTACTTTTCCTTAAAATTGATAAGCGAATAGCGCCTGTACAGCTAACACCCGGATAGCTTAACGGTGTTTCACAGGGTTAGCTGCACTTAAAGTGGATGTCATCGCGGTTGGCTGTAACAGTAGTTAGCTTAGCTGCGCTATAGGGTTCCCCTGTGGCAGGGTTATCACCGGCTCTATTAAGTTCGGGCAATCAAGATGGAGGGCTTGATTGTTGAGTAAATTGAGAGCATGAGATACCATTACACGAGAGGTGGCGCAGTGAAACGAAGAAGCTGTTTCCGCAATGTATGGACGATAGAATAGCAGTGATTTTCGTACTGGGGCTATTGCTGTTTTGACCTTCTGTAAGGTACGATGCTTGGGAGTAGTGGCTGTACTGGCCACAGTAACGTAGCAAAAAATGTTCGTATATACGCCCTTTTAGGCTTGCCATTATAACCCTAGTGAAAACAGTATGGCATCAGAGTTGGCCGAGAACCAGAGCAAGTGAGGAGTACTTACTCGCAGTAATTGTGAAGTGGCCGGAATAACAGCCCGCTAAAAGCACCTCGCGTCGATGGGCAGTCGTGCAGGGGAGGAGAAGCTCACAACCGTGCACGGTACCGCGTAGAAGCATGGATACAGCGGGCAGGGAAGGGGAGGCGGTAATTGCGGTACCACGGCTATTTGCAGCCTCGGTAGCTCGCTAACACCGAAGCGGCCGTCCGTACATGCACTCACAGGTTGACCGAGCTTAAGGGCAATGAAGCGGGCGATGGAGAGGCCATTTTACCGTAATCCTGAACCCGTGGCGTGTATGAAAAGAGTTTCAGGGTTGGTTATGCTCTGCAAGGCACCAAGAGAGAGACAGAGGGAGGGTGCAATCTGGATTCCCCGTTCATCGTTCGAGGAGTACACATATGGTCCCTTTCTTAGCTTATACCTCATGGACTTATACCTTATACACCCTATACCTCATGGATGTGGCCTACGCGTCTTATATCTAGTTGTCTTAGGGACCGCCTTTTTTTTCACCCTTCATCCCCATCGATTTATCCTCTTTTTGATCCCTTTGAGGCGTTGCTAGATGAAATTCTTATTTCTTTTAGGGGCGAAGCTCTTTATGCCGTGGGCTGTGTGTCCTGCGTTTGTAGAATGTTGAATTGTAGTTGGTTTATTTCGCCAATGCAGTAGTAGCCACCTCTCGTTTAGTCCTTAGAATGTACGCTGGATGGCAATACTTGTATATAATAAATATATGATGAAAAGGTGCGAGGATGGCGGTACTTGAAGTTTTCACAATGTGGACGGACGGATGGACAGACAGAAATACACACGAACGCACAGACGGTCACATGGATGGACGGTCGTACGAACATACGCATGGACGGAAGGAATACGGACGGACTGACGGACGCTTCGCCCCACTCATCATCGTTGACTCCGAGGATATGCTGTCATTTGTTTTTTGAAAATCATATTGTTATACAATGAACTCGTTGTCATTGCCCACTGCAGCGGGCAATGACTACCGCTTACATGCACGGAAACAGCGTGCTGTTTCCGTGTAAGCGGCGACAATGAAGGCTCCAGTGTGTGATAAAATCACGGATGATATTGACACACTCTGTGCGCACTTTCACGCAGTGCACTTTCTTCGGTGCACCAAGCAAAGCTGATGATCGGCAATTGCTGAATGGCACATCAGGCAAGAACCACGTCGTTATTGTCTGATGGGTGTTTATTTACCACTATTCGCACTCAACGTATTACAGTATATGAGAACCCCATTAAATTTTACTGCATTATAGAAGCGTTAACAATAAGTTCACTACCATTCTTACGGTTCTGTTTTCCAGGGAGGGCACAGAAATAATAATAATAATAATAATAATAATAATAATAATAATAATAATAATAATAATAATAATAATAATAATAATAATAATAATAATAATAATAATAATAATAATGAAATCAACAGTAACAATCTGGGGTCTCACGTGTGCCACATCCTCGATATAACCATGCGGCGCGTCAAAGTGGTGAGCTCCAGAAATTTCGACCATGTGGCGTTCTTTAGGATGAACTGAAATCGCTCAGTACAAGAGGCCTCTGACATTTCACCTCTGTCCAAACGCGACCATCGTGGCCAGTATCGAACTCCCGACCTTATGATTCGCAGCCCACGGCAACGAGACGCACTTCTGAATCTGTCCGCTTGTCTCAAAGAACTCGCTTGGCTCGGTGAATTGAATTGAATTGAGTTTATTGCGCAACGAAGTTGCGAGGAGACCAGGTGATAAAGCTGCACTCAGCAGCTTGAGGGGAACTTGGCTACCTCACTGTGATGCAGGGTTCTTGTTGCTGATTTGTTTTTCTCCCGGGCTGAGCCTCAGAGAGTTTTGTTAATAAGGACAAAGCCGTTCGGTTTCCAAGAAACACACAAAAAGTTTAATTGAAAAGTAAAAAGGCAAAGATTCCTCACAAAACAAAACACTTAATAAACAGTTGACTGGACATGACGAAACACATCTGTAAACACCCAACAAGAACGTTCAAAGTCAGTAACTAAACCTAACGTTCGAAAGGGGCTGAGTGATGGGAGTAGCGCAAGAGTATCGGTGCAGTCTCACCCACAAGTTGGTTTTCGGCGGTGATGAGAAACCGGAACGCCGTGACTCCTGCGTCAATGCGTGGGCTGGACGAGGACGAGGGAACGCTGGCTGCTGGCGACACGTCGAAAAGCCCTACCAAATCGTGATGGTTTCGGCTTGAGGAGCGTGGACACGTCGGAGACGGGAGAACGCAGGCTGGTGGCGACGCGTCCGAGAACTAGGGTCGACCTAGTCAAGCAGCTGGGCGCACAGCTCGGGCCCGGAGCCCGACGGCTGTAGCTCGCCTGCCGGAACCAAAGTCCGCAGGCCCTGGAAAGGAGTTCAGGACCGGATGGCCACGGTCCTTTGGAGCGGGAACCCGACAGCAGGAGGTCCCGGCCGGTGGAAGTCCTTGTAGGCTCGGGTCCGGAACCCAACGGCCCATCTTCAGCGCCCGGTCCGGTGGCGACCTTCCGCTTGCACTCCTGCCTCGAATTCCCCTTGCTCTGGTCTGCTCAGGCTCCTGCTTCAGCTCTGGCCCACTTGTCTCGTTCTCATTGGAGATACTGCTGTTTCGTGGTGTCAAGCCATTGGGCCTTGAAATCTCCGTGTTCGCTGCCCATTGGATGTTTTACCTTTTGTTTACTTCACGTCCTGCCACGCATCCTCGTGCTTGACGCTCTTTAACGTCGTCATTCTTGTTTAAGCAGCACCGCACGTGCACTCTGGTATTTCTCCTTTTGTTTTTTTTTTTTTTTTTTTTTTCGTGACGCGCACTTTTCGAAGGCGCGCACTTTGAACGCGCACCACACATCACATACGCCCCCCTTTTATTCAAGTTTTTTTTTTTTTAGAAAAAAAAACTGCCGATGAGTGCGCGTTCTGCACTACGTCACAATTAAACCACATATTTGCACCACGCAGTTCAACACATCACCGGGCTACAGTTCGCTACATCGTCCAAATGTCCACACTTAAACTTTAGATTCACCCAATTGCATTTAAAAGTTCTGAAACCCGGAATAAACCTTTTTACTACAAAATCGACTATGGACAAAGCTACTTGTGTCCGCACCTAAAAGTCGAAGTCCAGAAAGAGCTACCGGTTTTCTAACCCTACACTCAGGTTATCGCGTCCCAAACCAGACGCACTGCCCTTCTCGCACGTTTCGAAAGTAACTGTGGCAAACATGCTTTTATGCACTTTCGCTGAAACGCGTGTCTGCGCCCCCGCCGGCCACATGAACGCTTACCGGTCACAGAGGAACAGGGCGCGGTCTCGAGCCGTCGGCGTCGACACGAAACGCACTGAGACACGAATGTCCAAATGCCACAATCTCTCACACAAATGCTTTCTTTTAGTTCACCATCTAATGAACACAAGCTCGGGGTGCCCTCAGCAAGCCCAAACGCTCCGACAAGCGTGTGAGGTTCCTGGATTCTTGAGAAGGGATGCCGTTGTGCTCGGTCATTATACAGCTCATCTTGAGTGGACTTAATTATAGGTTCAAAACCAATCACGTTCTCAGGTTCAAGACCCTGTCTGGCATTCTCCATACCTACTATCGAGCCCACCTCCGATTCGATACTGTTTATTTTGAAGAGTGCTTCAGCACTCCCATCATGTTTTCTCGGACAAATAGCAGTTACGCTATCCTGTGAACTAGAATCCCCTCTCTCTCTGAGTGAGATATACGTATGGTCTAGGACCATTGACGTGGTGCCTGCTGCTACCTCTGTCGGTACAAAACAATCAGTGGCCACTATATCAGAGCCTTCATGGCATTCGCTGCCATCTTCCCAATGACGTTCTAGCGCTCCTTCCATGGAGCTATTGAGAGGTAGCCCTACCCCTTCCCGAAATGTGCTCGGCCTTTGAGACGTTCTGATACACACCTCATTCTGAATGGAACTTCTTTGTTCCCTGCTATCGAAGCTTTGCTCCACAACATTTTCCACAGCTTCTAGGTCGCCCATATCCAGGCGCTCTTCTTCATAGGTGCTCGGCCTCTCAGAGGTCCCCAAGCAGCTAACGGAAGTAATATGTTCCCAGCCAGAGGAGCTTTCCGTCGCTTCAACAAACTCCTCATGACTCCTGCCTTCTTGGCTGTCCACCTCTCTGCCTTCCTCTATCTGAGCTTCTCGCTCCGAAGTAAGGCTGTCGCGAGGCTCGAGGCCAACCTTGCAGGAATCGACTTCCCTCCAGCAAACGCTGCTATCGGAGCAAACATTCACCGCTTGCTCGACCTTCTGCATCGCCAGCTGCCCCCTTTTCGCCATCGCAAGCTCGAGTCGCCGCTCGAAGTCCACCCTCTCTAATTGGAGCTGCTGCTTCAGTATGCGTGTCTGACGCTCTAGCAACACTTTATTTTCACGCGTTACGCGCTCTAGCTCCTCCTTCTTAGCTCTAAGCACCAATTCAAGCTTTTCCTTCGCCGCCTTTCGTTCTGCAGCCCGTTGCTCACGCTCCCTCTCCATCCGCTCCTCGTACCATACTCTAAACTCCGCTCCCGTCAGTCCCATTTTATCCGCCAACTCAATTAACTCCCACGTGTTCGTCATCGTGTTAACCGCGTCAAAAAATCTACTGGAAAAACAAACGACTTTGTCCTGTCGCGGACGCCAATTTGTGATGCAGGGTTCTTGTTGCTGATTTGTTTTCTCCCGGGCTGAGCCTCAGAGAGTTTTGTTAATAAGGACAAAGCCGTTCGGTTTCCAAGAAACACACAAAAAGTTTAATTGAAAAGTAAAAAGGCAAAGATTCCTCACAAAACAAAACACTTAATAAACAGTTGACTGGACATGACGAAACACATCTGTAAACACCCAACAAGAACGTTCAAAGTCAGTAACTAAACCTAACGTTCGAAAGGGGCTGAGTGATGGGAGTAGCGCAAGAGTATCGGTGCAGTCTCACCCACAAGTTGGTTTTCGGCGGTGATGAGAAACCGGAACGCCGTGACTCCTGCGTCAATGCGTGGGCTGGACGAGGACGAGGGAACGCTGGCTGCTGGCGACACGTCGAAAAGCCCTACCAAATCGTGATGGTTTCGGCTTGAGGAGCGTGGACACGTCGGAGACGGGAGAACGCAGGCTGGTGGCGACGCGTCCGAGAACTAGGGTCGACCTAGTCAAGCAGCTGGGCGCACAGCTCGGGCCCGGAGCCCGACGGCTGTAGCTCGCCTGCCGGAACCAAAGTCCGCAGGCCCTGGAAAGGAGTTCAGGACCGGATGGCCACGGTCCTTTGGAGCGGGAACCCGACAGCAGGAGGTCCCGGCCGGTGGAAGTCCTTGTAGGCTCGGGTCCGGAACCCAACGGCCCATCTTCAGCGCCCGGTCCGGTGGCGACCTTCCGCTTGCACTCCTGCCTCGAATTCCCCTTGCTCTGGTCTGCTCAGGCTCCTGCTTCAGCTCTGGCCCACTTGTCTCGTTCTCATTGGAGATACTGCTGTTTCGTGGTGTCAAGCCATTGGGCCTTGAAATCTCCGTGTTCGCTGCCCATTGGATGTTTTACCTTTTGTTTACTTCACGTCCTGCCACGCATCCTCGTGCTTGACGCTCTTTAACGTCGTCATTCTTGTTTAAGCAGCACCGCACGTGCACTCTGGTATTTCTCCTTTTGTTTTTTTTTTTTTCGTGACGCGCACTTTTAGAAGGCGCGCACTTTGAACGCGCACCACACATCACACTCACACACCGAGCGGTTACAGCGGTTGAAAGCATGTCCTGTACCTAATGCATGAACAGAGCAACAAAAACAGTAAACAAACACGGTAAAAAATATTGAACAAAAAGGTTGTATAAACGTTTGAAAAACCAAGAAAAATATACCCGTAGGGATGAAGACAGCAAAAAAAAAAAGTACCTCTCGTTCTGCGACGGCAGTTATTTTTGTTTATTACCACCAAGGCTTCATTAGGCAAGCGTGAGCCTCAGTAGTGTTTAAAAAATAAGGATACGAACAGCAAATCTACACTCATCATATACTTCCCGTTAACGCAGGACTAAATTGTTAATTACTTCAGGGTCGATAGTGTCAGCGCAAGTGCTGCATTGCCAGCTACATCAGAAAGCCTAAAGAAGCTCAAACAAAGAGCATACTTCCATTGTTTTATATAAAATTACCGGTAGAAAGCACCGTTTATTGCTCGTAACACCTTCATTGCACAATACACTCCGAACAACGAGATTCAATGGCATTTCATTCCTGCTTAAAGCTGCAATGATAATGCCTCGCATGTTCTGCCATGGCCTTGGGCTGTATAGGTTTGACAGCTAAAGCTGTTGTGTACTCTTGTGCGAATATTGAATTTTCGGTTCGAAGCGAATTCGAAGGCGAATAGTGATTTCGATCGAATAATTTCGAATCGAATTCGAATGTTACGTATGACATATAAAAAAAGGGAATATTTATCATGACAAAACTAACCTGCACAATATTTCTTTTAAATTGAAACATGGTCTCTATGCAAATGCCATTTATTTTTTCGTTCAAAAGAAGTCAAAACAACCTTGAGTAGTAGTTTTCGGTAGGATGCGAGTGATAACCTCTGAGATACTTAATTTTTTAAAATTTATTATACTAGGATTATACTAAGCTGTCATAGTAAGCTTAATAATATGAAGAATTGATTTGATGGTAACATGTTCAATTAAAGGGGCCCTGCAACACTTTTTTCAAGTAGCCATGGAGCCAGTAAACATGCTTGTTGCCTCACAAATTTACTGCAGCAAAGTTTCTAGTATCAGTCCAGTATGAGCAGAGTTCCCAAAATTGGCGCACGCTGCAATTGCATTCTCTCTTCTCGTCTTGACGAAATAGCTGGAAGCTGAACAGGGAGGAATGGCACGGTGAAAGAAAATACTCCACACGCACCTCATGACCGTGAGCACCTCTTTTTTTTTCTTCGAATACGCGGCTTTTCAGTGCGATCGCACACGGACTCGTGACAAGCGGTGGCCCCGGTAACGACAAGCGCACCATGCTCAAGTCAGCCAATGCCTGTGACTAGAGCCATTATTTCTTCTTGGCTGTGACAAGTGATTTTTGAGCTTGTAGTGTCACTTCCCAAAGAAAGAAAGCAGTTTTAGCTTTGAAATTTTATTTTGAGTTACAGGCAACTTGCTGCGCTACAATATTTGCCTCGCGTCTTTTCGGTAGCCTCGACTACCGATCGGCAGCGTTTTCCGAGAATGTTTAATTAATGTTGCATCGCCCTTTTAAATTTGAAAGGGGGCTTCACGGCAAAACAAATGTTCTTTAAGTAAGCGTTTTCACTGTTTAACAATTTTCCATTGCAGTGAAACAACCTTTAGAGGCAGTGATCTGCAGATTAATAAACATCTATTCGTTCATTCCGAATACTTCGAAAATATTCGATAATTTAAATTCGAATCGAAGCGAATTCGAATACTCAACTATTCGTTCAAATATTCGATGTGTTCGAATATTCGCACAAGCCTACTGTTGTGAGATCACAACACGGGTCACGCGCAGCGCTGTAGATGTCCACAGGTACCGCCAGCGTTGGTGTCTGTAACCACTATCACACCAAGTAAGAAAAAAAAGCAATTAAAAACATTCAGGACATTTCGGGATTCGAACCTGGTCCACTGCGTGGCAGCCCAGTCTTCTAGGGCTGTGCGACGCCGGTGCGTGGGACTCACTTGATCACTTACCTTAGACAGCCTTGATGTCGGGAAAGGAATCGTGTTAATATGAATAATAAAGCGTTTTAAAACAGCAATGGAACAACCAGGCGTCCCACAATTCGAATTGAGTAACGAGTGGGTCATGCAACGCTCTGACCCTCTACAAAAGCTTGTTCACCACATATCAACTGTGGCACTTACCTACTTTAGGCGTAATTCTTCATCATCGTCAACCACTGCATCAAACATAAAATTCGCACATTTGTTGCAAGCGTTTAGCGTATACCACGCTTCTCCGAAGAATGATGAAGGATAGCATTGTGAATACTGGCCTACTACACAGAAATCATGATTATTTATGGCGAAGGGGGTACTCAGCAAGTGTGCTTCTGTCATTTCCCCAAAGAGTGCTTAGAAAAGGCTATGAAAAACCAATATTTCATCTTTGGCGTTGACTGTGCTGCGCGTTCCGCGCAAGCCTGGCGATGAAAAATGGCGCCTAAAGTTCAAATTTGCCACTGTTAATAGATAATTATGAACAAGCTTTTGTAATGGGTTGAAAAACCGGACGACCCACTCGTCTCGCAATTCGCATTGCGTGACGCCTTGTTTTTAAATAAACGCTATTACCCGCTCCAAACAGTTTGAACTACAAGCGTGCAATTCCAAGTTTTGTTTTGTAAAATATTCAGAACACTTTGTCAGCGCTTTGTGCACTCACTGTAGCACCTGATTTTCCATAGTAGTTTTCTTTAATTGGCACGTGCCTTAACAATCTCTTTATTACGCTCACTTAGGTTGTGCGCACCTGGAGTTCTAGCCGAAAGAAGGGAAAGGAATGATGGGGCCAATCTTATTTTATAATGCAAACACGTGGCGCTAGTAGATATTGATACTAAAAAAGAGAACAGATGGTGTCGTTTATATATTTTTGAAGTGTGGAAAACATGAGATAACAGTAATAATAATTTTGACGATTGTGTGTGCCGAAACCACGATGTAGTTTTGAAGCGCGCCAAATGCAGGGCTCTAGAAGTTTAGACCATCTGGGGTTTTTTAACGTGCACTGATACCGGTACGGCATCCCATACTCTAGCATCTCGATTACATCGAAATGTGACTGCTGGAATAAGAAAATCCAAAGCACAGTGTTTCGGTTCAACAGTCGTGCACCGTCGTATCCCGTGTAGCACCACGGCAGACCAGTTACGGCACAAAGAGTAATATAGAAAGCTACCGAAACAACAGCAACAACATCGAGATATCTACAAGTGTGGGTTCTGCAGAACAGCGCAACTTATGGCTACCACAGTTTGGAGCGTCTTCGATCTTCGAAGATATTGTTTGGAACTAAATGATTCATAGGAGCTCATTGAGGCAAGGAACAGTGGTCCGCAAGAAAAAAAGAAAAGAAATGGGGGCTGCGCGCAAGCGTAACGCAACATTTCTGCCTGCGGAGTAATTCGAAGGAAACGACGAACGCAGAAGATGTGACCGTTGAAGTACTGACAATTGGAAGCATGTTCGGGTCATAGCACCCGGTATGTCGATACAGCGAGCTCTGAATTTTTCAATCCAATGTTCCTATTCTTTGGCGCAGAAACGATCCACGTGTCCGGTGGGTTCGAGGTAAAGAAAAAGAAGAGAGAAAGGAGATAAAAAAAAGCACTATACGTTTGCAAGCACCTACTAGTTGCTCACGTTGGAAGGGTGCTCAGAACATTATAGCTATAAGCGAGACAAAGTGCATTTTCGTGGCTTGGAGGTAGGAATAGTGAGGAACGAAATCGCTTTTCTCAGATGTGGTACTGCAAAATACGAATTGCAAGCCCTGACGTTAATATCTTCTACAGCATTCAGACGAAAAAAAAAGGAGTCTCATCCTAACTCGTACGTGCTCCCAAAATCTGGCTTATATTTGTAACGTGTATTCTCGGCACATTCATCTCATCTAAGTGGCAAGCGACTAGAATATCTTCAGCCGTTTATGTCTTGCCTTGATTTGAGCCATTTGTTATATAGCGAAAATTAGGATACAAAATAAAGCACATAAAACCCCACGATTGACTGGGAACTGCGGTGTTATGTGAACTACTTTACTTTTTTCCTAATAACTCAGTCAGCGGACCACACAGCCTTTCACCAAGAGACCGCAGCAGCGGCCCAAAATAACAATGGGCAAAAGAAAACACACTGACACAACAAGATAGGGGAAAGCTTTTAACTAAAAAGATCGTTACTTTGGCGCTAAGTACGAACGTCTAGCTGCGAATAGTCATTTTCATTTCATTGTTGTAAACAGTTTCAGTAAAAGCTCTTAGAACGGAGTCTGTCACAGCGTTCAAGTTCCTCCAACCCAGTAGGGGTGTGTTTCGGCCACTTTAATAGCGACCGATCAAAGTGAGAATCATTACACTTCAGTTAAGACACCGCAAATGATGTTCCCTATGCTTTCCTTGGCCTATTTGTCTCTAGGTTTTATTAGTTGTGAATAATACGGAAAAACAAACCACTAGGACAATATGCCTTTTGTAGCACATAAAATAGTAATTATTAATAATATAAATATTTAATTTATCAGAACTCTACAGGACCCCTGTGGAGCACTGTGCAATGAAGCGATACAGCATGCGCATAATATAGATAAATATGATAGGTAAAATATCGATTAGTACAGAAGATGCAGCTGAAGCCACTAACACAGATACTCAAAGTATACTATAAAAGCAAAGTACAGTACATATACATATTTCATGTCACCTAACCATTGAGCGTTCAGCGACAAAAGAACACTTACTACAAGAGGCAACGGAGAAAAAGAGGAAAAAAATAAGGGCAGGGGGTGTAAGAAATGTGACAGTCGGGAATCAAAGCAATAAAGAACAACTTGACATGGAAGTATGTTCTACACAATTGCAGCTTTAGTCAAAGAGGAACACAAAGATGACAGTGCCCCGCCAACGCCATGACCACAAAGCACGTAGCAACTGGAACAATGTAGCAGCAGTGTGGAGCAACGAGCGTAAATGAGGTATTAAGAAGCACACGCACAGAGGAGGTGACATAGGTAGTGTGAGAGAATGCATGGGCGTGAAAAAAAAATGCAGTTCCCGCATCGAAAAATGAAGAGAGACAAGAAAGAAGACTGAAAACAATGTCAAAGCGCATTAAGCCCCGCAAGGAAAGAGTCGAGAAAGCGGAAGCGTGCTTTTGTGGATGGCAGGAGGAGCGTTGAAAAAGCGCGAACAAGTGGCTGAACACACGGCTTAGAAGAGAGAGAGATAAAGAGAAAAACGGTAGCCAAAGAGGCCGCAATTATAGGGTGTATAAGGTAGACGCGAAAAAAAAAAAGAAGATCACGGCCAAGAACTTTACAATATTTTTTTTTGTTTCGTTTTTTTACAAGCATATAGTTGAATAGGAAGCACTGCTGAGAGTGCTAAAGGTGTGATATGGTCTGAGACGATGACAAGCAAGTTGAAAAGAGCCAGACGTGAAGGAATGCGGTGGACCAACAAACGAACGACGTGCCCAGCAACGCCTACCGAGAACAGCCTTAATTCGACCTTGTCCCTTCTCCGGCACTGCTGCTTATTGGAGCTAGCCTGGAAAGCCGAGCGAGATAAAAGAAGTCGATAGAATTGCCGCGTTATTGTTTTCTCCTTTGAGCGTCAGTTGGGGAAGTATAAGGGTGCCGTAAACAAAGGGAGATTCTCTTTCGAAGAGAAAATCAGAGGTGGACGCTGAAAAGGGGGCGTTCTTTTACGACATTAGAAGTAATAGGTAGGGCTTGAGGAGCAATAAAGAGTAAAAAGAGAGAAAGAGAAGGAGAGAGAAAGAAAGACCTAGAAGGAAGGAAGGAGCGAAGGTTAATAGAAACGGCGCAGATGAAATATCGCCAGGAATGCGTCGTACCCCGAGGCGACGGAGAAACGCAATCCCTCCGTGTTGACTTCGGAAAAGAGAAGGAAATTCCGAGCACAGCCGCTGCGCGAACTTGGTTGGGCGACAGATGCTGGCTGCGTGGCAACAGCCAGGCAAAGAAGGCTAAGGAAAAGCCACGTTCTGGAGCGTCCCAAAGCCAGCTCGTCGCTACCGGTGTTGCGCCGGTGGCACAAACCCGCGAGCGCAGTATACAGCTGACGTGGGGAGGACAGGGAAGGAAAACACGGCTAGATGAGAAATGTTGGACGAATTCGGGGAAAGGCCGTGCTCGGCTGGGGCGCCTTCGAGACAAGCTATACCATTTGTCTTCCGGCGAAGGAAACGAACAGACGCATAGTAGCTTTACGCCCGAGACTATACACGGATGTCGAGCAGCTATGACCATTAGTATACTGACCCACAACCACTATGGCCAGGACCACCGTAACAACGGCAACAATAGCCTTCCGGCACTTAAGACAAAAAACAACCTTTTTTTTTCGGTCAGTTTTCTATAGCCGTCCGCGCGTTGTGACTCCACCTCTGTGTCATGAAAGAACCTCGGTTTGGCCCAGAATCCACCTACAACCCCAGCTTTCTTCCGTAGACCAGTGTGCGAAATTTCGGTTGTTTGCTGTTTCTGAATAGAAAACTTTCAGTCGCAGATCCTCATAGGCACAGAGGTGTTCACGTTCCTGCCATTTATAATATGTTCTGGCGGCTATAGTCACGTTCAGCTGTTTATAATCCGTGGTGGACATCCAGCTAACGGAGGGGGCCGCACGTACGCATTGCACTGCCTGCATTACTCACAAACCGTTCATTGGGTTAGGTACGTTTCTTTATTTATTATTTTTCTCGCTTCCTTGGTCACAACTCTGTAAAAAAAAACAAATAAACTTGCTCATTGAATTCACTCTCACATGTTATGTGCCCTCGATGCAGGTCATACAGACGCAATAAGCTTGCTCCACGATTCGTGGATTCTCACGAGCTGTTTTACAAACCCCTGTTGGGGGCTTTGTTTTATTTTATTTTTAGGCACTGTGGGCGTTTTTGAAACACTGCTAAATCAAGAATAAAGGCTGTTCTTGTTTTAAACAGTCATACAAGCGTATGGCGTCATATCACCTCTAAATTGGTGAAGATTGTTAGCTGCATCCGTTTTAAATGTTCGAATGGGCACGTACCATGCGCTGTCGTGAGCTGATAGGACGACTTGGCCAGGAAGGTGGTTAGCTAAAGTACCGTAATAGCTGGGCACTCGTAAGAAGATGTATCCTTCACTAACAGCCCGGCGACTGTCTTCAGCGGTTCTAAAGCAGCTCTCATCTTGTCACCATTAGGTGAGACCTACGCACACTTTTCCTGTTTGTATAGACGGTTTGTTCAGGTCTACGAGCTACACTGATGTTGTCATGGTTACCACCAGGGTGGCCACCGTCACGTTCCGAACGTTGCATACAAATACGTCGGCATTAAGTGCTTACCGCACTTAAGACATCATTTGGTACTCCGACCACCAATCGCCATACAAATGAATCGAATTTCGGCATTTAGTTTGTGTAATTCTTTCACAGGTAGTGACATTGGTGATAAAATAGATTAGCTCTCCCATTAGGCGTAAAACAAGAGCCTTGAAACTGTATGTTAGAAAGAGAGAGAGAGTGAGAAAGGCAAAGTAATGTTACGAAGTCTAACCAGGTGCAACCGATTTGCTACCCCAAGAGGGTTACGGTGAAAGTGAGTAGAATAATAGAGAAAACAAGGAGGATAGAAAGGGTTCAAGTGCACTCACATATCAACGTTAATAACGCACACCCAGACAGTCTCAACCTGTTGTCTGAAATCAAAATGAAATTCCGGACGCAAAAAAAAAAAAAGTTTGCAAGGTGTGGTTCCGAGGAATTCAGACCTTGCAGCGCAGATTGAGATGATTTATTTGTTACTCTAATCAGGTACGTCTGTCGTATTTAAGAGAGATGCACAACCACACAGATCCTGCGCAGATTGAACCACAACGTACTTCATCATCCACAGACGACTTGCACGACTAAAGCCTGCAAGCCCTGTTGGTGATAATCTTGCATGTAGCTCGTTTGGTGAGGCCTTTGTAGGGTGCTCGAAGTTTTTCTCTTGCCCCAACGTAGCTTCGTAGCCTTAAGCACCATTCGACCTGATAGATTTGCAAATAAAAATTATAGTTTCGAAAAATAAATTTGGACTAGGTATCCATTAAAGAATGCAGATATTGACTTTATTACCGCACCATTTTTTTTTCAGCAAGATAACTTAGTTTATAGTTTAAAGCACATTTTCATATATTTTTTAATATACACCGTATGAGGTAGAAACAGACAGATGGACATCGAACTTTATATGGGTCCTGAAAAACGCCAATCTTTTAGAGTGACGCCATGGGTCGTTCGTTCGTGTGTAAGGAGAGAGAAAAAAATATGTGTTTAAATGTGCCGTATAACAGCTACTAGGAAAGCAAAACTTTCGCCTTTTTTTAGCTGCAGCTGGAGAATCACTAACTTATGACCGCTCGTTATAGCTTCCTTATAATTAGCATGCTAATTCAACCTTACCGCCCATACTGCAGGTTATTGTAACGAGAGAGCAGGTAAGACAAAAAAAGAATCATATAATAGTTCATGTTTAGTAAAACGCGATATAAAAGAAAACCCCAATCAGAACCAGGGGCGAGAGCCACTCTCAAGCTTTAGTTTATTACCATTCATATATGTTCTGAAGGCACAAGTTAGTTAAGTTGGGCCTTCATGCTTTCCGGGCCACCTCGTTGTGAAAATCAATTTGACCTCCAGTTCACGAAGCGCTGCTGTGGAAAAAAATAGGTTTTCGCATTTCGTTTCCCTTTTTCTGATTGAGTTCCGTTTACCAACGCTTTTAATGCCTGCCCGTTTTTTTATGCTGAGAAGTTTTCACTAAAGGAACATTTTTTTTTTAATTGAAACCATGTTCAAATCGATGGAAATGGGCGCTTTGCGCTTGTGCGCTGAATGAATTGGCCGACCTCTATTGGTGAGGACGGGCTGATTACTTGCGTCAACACTTCATACGTTCTGTCATGAAAGTAAGAGAAATCCGGTACTTCTCGAAGATTTTTAACATTATTTTTTTTGAGTGGCCTGATTTCTTAACGTAAGAAGTAGGATTTTTCGGCACTAAAATAGACAAGCGGCTGACTTCTAACAACAGGACGAAAAGCTTTTTTGTTGGCACGGCTGACAACGCAACCTGAGATTACTACTGTTGCGAAGACTGGCATCGAAATTGGAGTTTTTCACACGTTTGTCACCTACTCTAACAATGTATTCTCCTTGCCCTCCCTCACTTCATTAATCTGTATTTTCCTCCCTGTGCACAACTACGACTTGTGTATGCCTCTTGTGAACGGTTTTAACTGCACAGCTTGCATGCAGATAAGGGTCCCAAAATAAATGTTCCGATGTGCAGTTATGCATGACCATACCAGTTACAAGCCTTTAACGCATTGGTAAATGAATCAGCAGCACTTTAGCATATCAGGCCTTGATAGAGTATGAGCAGCTGATGTTTAAACGCATCAATAGTAGCTGGATAATTCCTCTTGCCTATTTTACTAGTGACTATAGTTAGAATGTAATCAAGTAACCTCAAAAAAAGCTAGGCCTTGTATGCCGTGCAATATGAAAAGTAGCTATGAAATGTAAGGCAACATTAAACAGTATAGTTCAAGAGTAAAGAAGAGAAAAAGTGTAAATGAAAAGCAGGGAGGGAGGTATCAAAGCAATGTGCTCCCGGTCATCACAGTGGCCACGGTGAAAAAAAATGGCGATCGTCGTACCTACGCCTACCAAACTGTATTGTTGCTACATCAAACTTCTGCTTGCATACGTAAACGTCTTTAGAGTAAAGGAAGTTTCTTGCTTCAGACGTAGTACAGGAGAGTTACGGTTGTTGCGTGAGTTTGCGTGCGTCACTGCGCAATAATGAGCGTGAGTTGTTGCGTGCTATTTTGTAGCGGAACCCGGCGTCGTCTTCCTAGCGGCCGCTGTCGATGTAATGAAAGGCATGCAGGCCCGCTTGTGCTCCTTTTTCTTTCGTTACTGTTACTGCAGTTGTGTGACGAGGTATATCGTTGTGTATTGTCGCAGTTCGACCACCCAGTAAGAGTGCATGAACAGCACAGGCTTTTATGCAGTCGCTGAACTGGCCTTGGTCATCATTATTTGCGGGCGCATGCGCATCGGTACGCATGTTTCTTTGCATTTCCAAGAGAACGCTGTCCGTTGCCAAGCCTGAGTGACAGAGAATGGAGCCGATGCTACTTGCTTGCCATAAATGCGTCGTTCACAGATATTCATTGTGGTCTGCACGAAGAAGGAAAGCCATGTTCGTATAGAAGCACCGGAATACAACTATATGCAAATGTAAGAAAACGAACATGAACAAGATATTCGACTGCCGCTGCTTACTTATGGGCCACGTGTGCTTGGAGTTCGTGCAAGTGATTGGACTAGGTCTATGCCGGAAGGAAGTGGAAGTCTGCTCCATTAAAGCAGGTCATTCAGCGCCTTTTTATCCGAACGCCGCTACATCAACGTAGAATGTTTTCCGGATCCATCACTGGCGGCTAGTCACCGGAAGTCGATCATGACGCATGCATAAATTCGTGTAGGACATCAATTTCTGCTCCTTTTCAGTCACCGCTATCTTCAAACCATCAGACCTGAAGAAAGACGTGGCACTCGGTTTCCCTGAAAGAAAGCGGTGATGTTGCTGCTTCTCGAAGGAATTATTGAAGCTCTAGCAATGAATATAAATTATGCACCATAGCACATCATAACAAGGTGTCATTAATGAAACAGTCATGGTACTTTATTTACAAAAATATGAAACGACATGATTTTCGTTGACGTGCATAGCATGTGGAATGAATGCAAATATGGTTGATGTAGTAGTTTCGAAAGCATATAAGCGATTACTTTTTATACTTGTAGTCGTAGTTCCCTTTTACCATCGAAGCTGTGCTCTGTCGAGTCTTTTGGTTCTGTTGTAGGCGTAATGCTGACGACGTGGTTCATTATACGAGAGTGTGCCACAGAAATCGGGTAAATGCTACTACGCAGGGCTGCCCCCCACACAAAAAAAAAAATGAAGAAAAGAACACTTGCAGGGGTCGGAAGCTGTTGAAACTTATAAAAGACAAGAGGAAAAAAATACGCTGGGCACCGAAGGTGCATGCAGTAGTAATAATTACAATAACAAAAAAATAGCTTGTTTTCATTCGCACCAAGAACGTAGCTGTCTCGTCTTGTTTCTTCGACATTTGAGCTTTCAGAATGGTCCAGCGTCTTCATTCTCCCGACGAGCGTCATCGAGAACTGGCGTGCATGGCTAACACGCCGTAATGGTCATTGTGCGATTAGACTACAGGTGGGGAATGTGCCGATTAACGTGAAAACAGCCGTGCATTGTCTTCCCAAAAACATTCCTGCTGACGTTGCCATGGCGGTCATCTTAAGCGAGGACTTTTGTGTACACCTGTTTATAAGAGTGGTATGGTCAAGATAGTGACACACCAAAGCTTAACGAAGTGTGTTCAATTGAGAGCAGCGATAAAATACACCTGAGAGACTTTCAAAACGTTCAAATGTTTCAGCTTCACGAACGGAACGCCACGAGCTTCGCTGTTTTATCGGTGTCCACGAAACAGAGCCGGTTGAATTTTTAGAAGCTTGATTGGAGAGCTTCATATGCTTGCGCCTGGTCTGACGACCGCCGGCGTGTACGCTAGTGCTACCAGTGTACACTTCTCCGTTGACCGCTTATTCTTCGCAGCTCCGGTTGACTCTCTGGTGATCCCAACAATGCTCACTAGATGGCGAGCCGCCACCCAAGGCGTCGATTTTCGACAGCCCGCGTGCTCGCCTCCTCACGCCTGCGTCCACTTTGTTCTCGTCGCTTCGTGGGCACGGCAGCACGTGAAAAGTTCCTATGATGAGTGTTACGCACAAACAGACAGGCACAGAACTTTATGAAGGTCCTGAGGAACACTACCTCAAGGAGGTAGAGCAACAGGCCGCTCCCACGTCGGAACGGGTAGGCTGAGCCTCACCGCCGCGCCGTGGGCCCTCTGGACAGCCCAGAGTTGATATGCAAGTTCTGAGCTCCTCATGTATTGATCTATACTTGCAAGCCCCCTCACCTGTCTGCCCTCAACACCGTTGAAGGACGCCTTATAGCTTCATGTCTACCATTTATGAGCGTAAGGCATTTGACTCACGGCAGTGGCCAGTATGGCATAAAGGGGCAGGTAGTAAGCATGCCCATCGACGTGGCCAACACTGTGCACTTCTGGCCATGGAACGTGCCCAAAATGCTCTTAGATAATTCACTTTACGGATATGGCAGTGATTTTTTTCTTTTGCATGACTGAATTGAAACCAGATCATACGACAATATTCAAAGAATATTGCCTGAATATATATTTATGACCAAGTGTGGCTTTACACATGGCTCTTTCCTTACGTTTCGGCAGTGGCTGTGTTGTGTGTACCACTACATCGCTGCAATGCTAATCGCATTAACGTGCAGTTAATAGAGATATTATATGTAAAGTTGCCTTGTCAAACATTTTCTATTGAAGGGACAGAAGAAAAGGCTGATGTAGGAACGAAGTTTATTTTTCGGACTCGGACTACCAAGGTGACGGTAAATAGATTTATCTTGTTTTCTCATTCCTATTCATTGTGTACGTCGTCCATTCTATAGATTTTCAACGAAACAGTTTTGGCTTTTAGTGCCTCTTTGTCTTGAATACGACGTGAACAGCTATACAAATAGATAAATAAATAAGAACGCCAGATAGACCCAAGTGACAGTGAACAATTTTCTTGTACACATTGAACGCTCACTTCACGTTCTCTGTTCCCAGATAACGTTGGTGTGTCGTATCTTCAGGCAATGCTCTAAGCATCAGTCTTTAAGGTGGTCACATACTGTTGTTCTTCTCTTTCGTTGTTTTTACACTCCATTTTTCTTTCCAGAATTGAGGGTGGCAAACGGGAGGCTTCCCTGGTTTACCTCTCTGTCCTTCCTTCAGATAACAAAGTTAGCCTGTCTCTATTTATCTTTATTTTAACGTGACGTGTGTTTAGCTACAATGACGACAGAGTGGACATTGCAGCAGGCAAAGTTATGGACGGTACTGTCGCGCATAACGGATCGTTTGACACTTTTTATTCTTGCTATCGGTGAACATGCCAGGCTCTTTCTTCACTCTTTGCAGCCGCGGTGTGCCTCTTGGTGAACCTTGTCGACATCGTAAAAGGCTCATCCGGGCCGCGTTGGTTGAGCGAGCCTCCTGCGCGGCTGCTGTTCTCCAACTGGACGGGAGCCACGGTGCGATGCTCGGCCGAGGGAGACCCACGCCCCAACGTGTGGTGGGTGAGCGCGGTCGACGGACTCAATGCCAGCGCGCTGTCGGCCGCCACTTCCCGACCGCAGCTGCTGACGGTGCACGAGGGCACGCTAACCTTCATGCCCTTCCGCGCAAACCAGTTTCGAGAGGAAGTGCACCGCGGATCCTTCCGCTGCCGGGCGCGCAACGCGAGAGGCACCGTGCTCAGCACCGCCGTGCACGTCAACGCCGGTAAGCACAAACTCTCCTGTCGCGAAGTGTATGGATTGCAGGATCTGCGAAAAGCTAGTGTTATACCAATGTCACACGGGCGACTTCGATCACAGTCAGGATCGCTCCCGATTAGGAATTAAGCAGATCGCTATTAAATGCGCAATGACACATTTAATTGATGATTTATATGTGGGGTTTAACGTCCGAAAACCACCATATGATTATGAGAGACGCCGTAGTAGAGGGCTCCGGCAATTTTAACACCTAGGGTTCTTTAACGTGCACCCAAATATGAGCACACGGTCCTATAACATTTCCGCCTCCATCGGAATTGCAGCCACAGCAGCCGGGATGCGATCCCGCGACCTGCGGGTCAGCTGCCGAGTACGTTAGCCACTAGACCACCGCGGCACGGCAATGCCGCATTTATTCACTGCACAATAAATGTGCAGTGTAACATTTAATCGGGATCAGGACAGATCGATATCAAGATGATCTCAATTTGCAAATGTGATCTGTACACGGAATTGCGATGCGACTCTCGTCTGCGCCATACTCGATCCGTATAAGTTTCGCCGATGTGGCAGTGGAGATTGTTGATCGCCATTAAGATATCCGATCCGGATGGGTCATAATGACGACCAAATACACCCGTGTGACTTGGGTATCGTTTGGTTGTGAGTCAAAGATAATCATCTTGTCATTGAGTGAAATGCGAAAAAAAACATGCAGACAGACAGAGAGACGGACGGACGAATGGACACACAGACAGACAGACAGACAGACAGACAGACAGACAGACGGACGGACGGACGGACGGACGGACGGACGGACAGACGGACGGATGGACCGACGGACGGACGGACAGACAGACAGACGGACGGACGGACGGACGGACGGACGGAGAGACAGACAGAGAGACAGACAGACGGACGGACGGACGGACGGACGGACAGACAGACGGACAGACAGACAGACAGACAGACGGACGGACGGACAGACAGACAGACAGACAGACAAATGTACAGAAACATAGACAGAGGGACGGACGTTCGGACGGACAGACGGACGGACGGGATTGTGTTTCAGTGAGAATCTGCTTGCCAAGCAAGTATTCCACCACAGCTTGCCACAGCCTGGTGTTTAACCACAGATGTTATACCACCACCTTATTCTGAAACTGTTATGAAAAACAAAAACAAAACGCGATTATATGAACGTCATGCAGTGGAAGAACTCTCCCTCATACATGCAGTATTGCGTTGCAGAAGCGCAGAAATACAAGATTGGGTGTTTAAGAGCCCATGGGTGTTTAAGAGCCCAGCAAAGATTGGGTGTTTTAAGAGCCCATTCACTACAAAGTGCCCTAGCATACTTATTCATGATCAACTGAAAAACCATTTACAAAGTGACCAGCTGCAAAGGTTCACATGTTGCTTTACGGATGTCCTTTGCCAATTCGTTGAGGAAGAGAGAGAGAGAAACGAGAAAAAGGAAGGCAGGGAGGTTAGCCAGATGGTAGCATCCGGTATGCTACCCTACACTGGGTTGGGGAATAGGGAGTTGAAAGAGTGAGAGAGGGCTAAAAATAAATACGAGAAAAACACGGACACACACGAACACACATAGTCCATTCAGAGGCGTTCCGACAAGGCAGTGGTTCGCAAGAAGCCTGGTAGCGCTTGCACGGCCTTCTTCAATGATGATGAGTCATGACGATGGCGCAGTATTCTTTATTCTGCCAGCGGCTGGTCATCTAACTTGTTTAGTGTATTAGAAATGTATTGTATTTATAGGTTATATTGCGGGCAGTCACACAGGACGTGTCAAATTGTCTGTCTTCATCTCCGCAGTGTGCAGTCGGCGGTGTCGGCCATCCCTGTGCGGAACGCGTACGCATGGGTAAACGAGACTCCCAACCATAGTCTGCACAGAGCAGTAGCGTCATCTCGTCGAAGTTTTGTTGGGAGCTGTAAGTTCAACGTAGGATCAAGACTAACTATGATGTAGTGGACGCCAAAAGACTGTTCTTTCAGTAGAAGTTGTAGAATAGATCGAAACGGCTAGTGTTATTCGTTGAGTCATTAGCTTCTTTACCGCACAGTTGAGGCACTCACCGAGAACCAAAGCTAGACCACCAAGTAACGAGACTGCGCACACGGGACCCAATTACGCCTTTGCGTTGTATTCTGTAAGGCAAAGCTCAAAAGTCCTTAAAGTGTTTATAGCGAAATTTTACACGAAAGAGATATATATAGCATGACCGAGGAGTATCTGGCTGAATCGCTAATCTTTTGGCATTTACGACAAGAAAAAAAAAAACACTAAATCACTGCGTGCAACAACAAAGAAAAAAATTTAAAGAAAATGTGACCGGACACCGCGACTGCGACCTTTTCACGTTGCTGCCTTCCCCCGCCCTCTCGTAAGAGATTCTCGAGGGACGAGAAATTATGCGACGTTCCCTGCTCAACTCTCTTCACAATATATTGTGGCTTGTCGCCCACGGTAACGCCGAGGAATGACACTTATAAACTAAATGTTCTGGCATATTTCTGACAGCCAACTTTTCGTAAATTAGTTTAGGTTTCTGTCAGCAAAGTTTGAAATAAAATGTCTCTTTACGCATTTCCCGTTCCCTCTTTCAGACTGTACACTACGCTGCTGTGCTTCTTCGGCGTGGGATGTAATATGTGATATATTGTTCGCATAATTTTATATCAGGAGCGTGTTGAACTATACACGCGTTCTAGTAATTCTGTTTCGCAACAGCAGTATCATTGCAGTGCTTCTTTCTTCTGTGACCCAAAAACCGTGGCAGGTCAGGAACCGAAGGCACGAGTTAACAGAACAGGACAGTTCCCATTTTTTCATGCTTCTATACTTCCGGTAAGAAAAGTTATGGTTTGCTCTGGGCACGGATTCGGTGTAACCATCCAATATGCAAGGATAGCCAAGCATAGATTGCGATGTATGGGATATGCTAGATATGCTCAAGTTTTACCCAGTTATTTTTTTATTTCTTTTATTTAAAGAATATGCGAGTTGTGTACCTGAATAAAGTATTTGGATGCTAAAAACGGACTGGATAAAAACGTAAATTTGACCATGGTTAGCGAAAAACCACCTCACTCAGTGAAGGAAGAAGACCAGTATACAAGAAAAGCAATTGGTGACGTGATAAGGAGAGCGAATGGCATGCCGGAATTCTTTTCTCGAGTCCGTAGTTTGAGACCGCCTTGGATCTTCCATGTTTAATCGGTGTCGAAATTCAAGACAGAAACGATAACAAACAAGTAGCATTACGTAACCAATAGTACGCTAACAATAAACTTTTGGCGTCCTCTTACGTCGCTGCACTGTAAGAAACCCTTTCTTTCTCTAGTTTTTTGCGAGGTCATCCAGTGCGCAGCGAAGCCGCTGGGCATTCAAATAAAACGGATTCTGGGGAAAGCTACCTTTATTTTTTCACTGGATATTTGAAAATAAATTTTACCGTAGATGGTTCATTCCAATTGTGTACATAGTCGTATTGGAAAGCCAAGTGGTGAATTCGTGATGTGCTCTAAAAATAAGGTGAGTAAAAAAGAAAAAAAAGGAGAAAAAGAAACGCGGTTTTCGGAAGGATTCATTTCACGTCACGCACGTTTCGTGTTCGGGCATAGCGTTGCAGACGAATCCATATTTCCTCTGTCGCTGGAAGCGCACACAGGGACTCCCCCTGCTTTTGAATTCGAGCCGCGCGTGTATAGATACAGAGACAGCTTTCATAATCTAACCAAGCACTTGTAACTCTAACCCCCCCTCCTTTTACCCTCACCCTTAACACTGCGAAGCAGCGTGGCAACCATGTCGGGTGGCTTTGCGATAAGGCGACGTGACGGAAATCTTCGAACACGGAATGCTTCTTGAAAATTTATCATATTTCTTTATTATACGTGGGTGACAAAAGATATAAAAAGAACGACCTCTTTCAAGCGAGCTTCGAAGCCGTTGCAACGATGGTTTTGCGTGCGGGGAAGGCCTTTGATTTCCATTTGCTCTCTTATGTTTGTCTGTTGAGTTTTGGGCTCGACTGGTATTTGCTAGTAGTACTAGAGTTTACTAGTTACCTTACTTTTAGCATGAAGTTTGTAAAACCACCTTTACGTTCATGCAATTACTATTCACGGCAAAAGAAACAGGAAAAAAAGGAATAGTTGATATATACCTCCTCATGGGGAACGGTATAAGAAGATAGTGAGTGAGTCCAATCTTTACTGTACCATTGATACAAAAAAGCTCGCTCAATGTCTTTTGGTGATTGACAGCTATCGCACGGTTCAATGCGAATGCACCAATGTTGAAGCTTAGTGATACATTTCCATTTTGACGACTGACGTCCATGATCAATGAGTAAACAAACTGTTGTTGTTATGGTTCTAGTTCACAATACGTACGGTAATCGATGCTCGTGCAAGGTGTAGTAGATTACGATGAGAGCCGAATCAAGGCCCAACACGCAATTTTCGAGCGACAGCGACAAACTTCTATTGTCGCGCCATCGCGTCGCGACGGCTGCAACCACATGTGGGAGACAAAGTGTCATTGTTGCTAGATGGAAAACTATCGCGTGCATGCGCATAAATTTTGAAGAAAAATTTTAAAAGTAGGTCAATGATAACATTACAAATTATTAAGGTCTTGTGGGCCATGAGGAAGCCACAAAAGCATTTGACGACCTTGTTTGTTTTTGCAATTTTTGGTTTAACCACGACAGGGTGCCCAGCAGCGAACAGACTATTGAAAACAAGATTTACGACAAAATACGGTCGCTGTTTGACTCTCCGCGTGAGATGCGAATGTAAAGAAGCTGGTCGATGCTTTCCGTTCCTCGAAGTACGCGTGGATAATTAGCATCGAGAGCAAATTGCTACCGGAACAAGGATAAGGGGTGCAGCCGTGTTGCCGGAAATCGTCCCGCTGCCTTCAGCGTAAGAAGCGATCTTTTCTAGTTTTCTAGAAACGCACGACTAGACGAGTAACTGCTACGGATGGGCCTCCGCGACAGCGAATCCCGTGGCTTGTCGCTGTCGCTCGAAAATCGCGTGCATGGAGCTGAGCCTACAGAAAAAAGCGGTGTGACAGCGTCGTGTCTATGCTTTTGGCGGGCCACGATTTTTCGTGGGCGAGTGTAAATGGAGCACGCGAAGTTACAGCTAGCCCTATTGGCATGGCATGCAGTCAGGCAACGCAGAATTATTTTGAAGAAGAAAGTAGTTCTTGGGATACTTCGACACAGAAATTTTGGTCTCTTTCTCTCTCTCTCTCTCTCTCTCTCTCTCTCTCTGTGTGTGTGTGTGTGTGTGTGTGTGTGCGTCTTTCCTGCTTTCCTGCCTGTCACCCAATTCAGTAAAATGGCGAAAATTTAACCCCTTCCTAAGCGACCAGCCATCCTAATCTGGTTTCTGCGTCCACATGTACTGATACTGTCAACGAAAAAACTAATATTATGCTTAGTTAGGCGCAACAACCTTGAGCTATAATGTTGCGTGACCTAGTGAGCATTGTTAGAATCACCAGAGAGGTGACCGAAGCGGTGAACTTTGAGCAGCTAAGCTTAAGCGGTGAACATAAAAATGAACACTGGCAACACTGGTTTACACGTCGGTGGTCGCCGGATGAGGCGCGAGCATATATAGGAAGCTCGCCGATCAAGCTCCTAAAAATTCACCCACCTCCGCTTCGTGGACACCGATAAAACAGCGAAGCTGGTGGCGCTCCTTTCGTGAAGGTAACACATTTCTATGTTCTGCAAGACTTTCGCATAGTGATTTATCACTGCTCTCTGTTGTACACTCTTCGTTAAGCTTCGAGGTGGCAGTATCATAACCATACCACTCTTTTACACAGGTTTGCAGAGAAGCCTTCGCTTAAAATGCACGTCATGGCAAGGTCAGCAGGCATGTTTCTGGGAAGGCAATGTAAAAAGTTGGAAGTTAGTGCTCACACTGTCGTCTGTTTTCCCCCCCTTTTTGACTCTATAGTATCTTTCCTTCACGCTCAAACTGAGCTGCGCTAAAGCAATATCACTTCGCATCATACATCGTCATTCACTCCGTGCATGTGCTGTGATTTTTTTTTTTGCATAGTATGTTATGGTAGAGCTCAATACGGTGTGTGGCGTGACCACCCTTACTGCGCATGCACGCCCCTCTTCCACTCCTGCGCTGCCTTTTCTCTCGCCCCGGAATGCCGATTACGGCAACGTCTGCTAGCCTAAGCTTGCTCTTCCCTCTCTCTCCTGAAGGCATCTCTCCCAGCTGTGTTTATACCACTAAGGTGCATGCACGTGCCCTCCCTCTTTTTGCCTCGCAAAGCCGACGCAGGCAGCGCCTGCTAGCGAGTTTTTTGATTGAAAAACACCGACTTCTCACGCTTTTTTATTGCCTTGTATATCAAGATTGTTCACTTTTCACATATTTACATATTGGTCAAAATACAAGTTCGCCACAAAATACACCCACAAAATTCATTCAAGTACCGCGAGCTCTTAGTTGACAAGTGATCAATACGTTGGCTTTCATAACAATGACTTAATGCGCACAATCCAGTCTGGTACATCCTCTTGGCCCTTCAGCACTTCAAGAAAATGTCACACAGATTGGCAAAAATATTGGCGCACAGATAGCGCTTCTACACCCGCGTTTTCAGAAGTCCATCGGGTTTTCCATGTACTGTGCAGGCCCAGAAGCATGATTAGATCATAAGGTACGCCTGCCTCGTTTTAAACCGAAAGGAAATGGATGCCGTGTGGACTTGACGGTAATTCTTTTTTCAATGTTCTCTGCAATATGTTGTTCTGCGTCAGAAGTCATAGAACACGTGACACTGACTTCTCACGCTGCACAACAGTTCACTGGTCGCTCCCTATATATAGGAACTTGACCTTGACTTTCAAGGTAGTGCCGGTGGAAGATATCTACTGTGTGTTGTTGAACAATAAAAATTCGCAGCGTGTGCGTTACCTGAAAACAGGCAGTGGGTCACTGTGTCTAATGAGAGTCTTCTGCCTCTCATTGCCTATTAGCAGTCATTGGCATGTCCCAGTAAGAAACACAGGTCCATCACTGCGTGGTTTGCGCCTCCCCAGGTTTGTCTCTTGCGCAACGCCGTGATGAGCGTCAGCGTCAACGCCATCGCCAGTGTAACTGTTAGCGCCCGCTGCTTTGTATCTGCAAATTGTTCCTTCTAGCGGGAAATGGTGTAATTTTCTTGGTCTTATGATCGTGCAAATTTTTCCAATGTCATTTCCGTGACAGAAATACGTCGCTGAAGTCTTTGTGAACCCTGGCATAAAATACCTGTTTGGTAAAAAAAAATTGGCAGCATATCCACGGAGTGAAGGATGGAGAGTGGGGCGAAGCATTCGTCCGTCCATTCGTTCTTGCTTCCGTTCGTCCATGTGTCCGTCTGTGTGACCATCCATGCGTCCATCCGCCCGTCCGTGCGTGCGTCTGTTCGAGCGTCCGTCCCTGCGTTCGTCCATGCATCCGCCCCTGCGTCCGTTCATGCGTCCATCTATGCATGTGGCTGTGTGTCCGTTCGTTCATCTATACAACACTACAAGTACCGCCAGCTCGCATCTTTTCATCATATATTCCCCATATAGAAGCACCGACATCCAGCGGACATTCCAAGGACTAAATGACAGGTGGCACACGCACACTTTCTTACGGCTTGCGCTTCGTATCTACTTCCCACCTTTAATCACCTCGAGTTCATGGTATATACTAGTTCATTGTATTCATGGAACTGCGGCTCAACGCTCGCTAAACCTTTCTAAAACTAAGGAGGTTACACCCAGCGAGTATAACGTAGTAACCCTTTCTTGTCAGATAGTGCTCAATGTACATGCCAATGGCTGCTAATGGGGATCGCAGCGTGCGCGTTAACTAAAAGCCGAATGCCCCTGTCTCTCATTCCTTATTAGCAGCCATTGGCATGTACATTGAGCACTATTTTTTGTTCTCAACGCACAGAAGAAATCTGTCACCGGCACCACTTGGAGGTCAAAATGTTATACCTGTTACATACTACAACGGCTACAAGGGATGAACGGGTGCCACTATAAGGAGCTTCGCCCCTAAAAATAGAAATTGTGTGGAACTTGCCGGACCGACACACACCATTTTCTTGTAAAAGTGCATTCGTATAAAGGACTTGGAGGCGAACTGATTATTTTTGGTGGGGAGAAGCTTTCGTAATAGCTTAGTTGTTATATGGATGAAGGGGCATGGCTTGTGAAATTGATGTTGAAGGGAAAGCACGTTCTTCTGTGTCACAGAATTTGAAGGCGGCCCTAGTCTTTCACTTCAATGTCCGGTAGGGGCACTCGCCCATCGGCGTTTGTGCGTCATGGTGCGTCGTGTACCATGGGTTTACATTGTGCTTTGCGAAGATGGTGCAGCTGATCTTAAAGGCCACGTAAAAACAAGCGCGAGGATCTGCTCCACCAGGTGGCACAACAATCCATGCTGCTCACAACAACACTGACAGTTTCCTGAATAAGCTCATCAAAATAATTTTTCTTAGCCGTTCTAACAGTTTTTCAGCCCTTGTGATAAGTAAGCGCATGCTCTGGTAAACTATGTATGCACTTTAATCATGAGTTTGAACCCCAGGAATCGATTTTATACCCGTTTTATTTTCTACAACACTCTTTCTGAATATCCTGAAAACCGGAAGTAAGTGGTCGATCAGACGTGCTTGGAAGAGAATCAGGAGCCGCACTCGATGCTAGTGCTTCTGAAAATTAGTGGCTAACGGGTTCGTGCCAGTAGAAGCAAAAAAAAAAAAAACCACAGCAAAGCAGATAGATGCTCGGTCTATTTGAGTTGTTCTAATACTTTAATTTAGTACTCCTTGTTAACCAGCAGGCTCAGAAAGAACAAAAATTGCCTTAAAGTGAAGCACGAGTATACCAGTTTCACTTTTAATGTATGAAACAATAAAGCGAGATTCATAAACTGGACCCCATAAGCAACATTAGTCACGAACGTTTGTAGTCACGTTCACTTAGTTTGGAAATGTATCTGCGTTACACTTCCTATTTCATAGTGCCCCAACGACAAGACTCAATCCAATTAAAACCATATGCCAGTGTTGAGCGACTGTGTTTACCCGTGGGTCAGCTTGACTCATGATCCATTAGATCTGCTTTGATTAAAAAGTTCAGCTTGCTTTGTTTTATCCTACTTCAAAACATCAAAGTGTGGTTATCGACCTTGTGGCATGAGCATGTGCTTCCGAAAATGCATCTTTGCTTTGCAGCTTCGTTATTTCAACTTTGATCGACCAGACCAAGTACCAATCACCGAGAAGCGAGGTTGTAACTTTACTGGTTGTGCCGACATTTTCACGTTAATAATATTAGGCGAAGATTAAAGTCTATCCCTCAGTTTCGGTGGAGATACTGGGTAAGTGAAGAAAAGTCGTAAGTACAAAAAGTCGTAAATGAGTCGAACTTTACAGCTCTCTCGCAGTGTTCGCATCTTAGTTGTAGAAAAATTATCAATTTCGTTCGGTTTGCATATTTACCAAGAGCAGGATTCTACTGAAGCTTATTTTAAGCACCTGTCACTGCACTATCTAATTTTCACAGAACCATCAAGACAATGTGATCAGAGCATGTGATGAAGTGACAGTGAAAGCAAACGGTCTCAAAGAAGTTATCCGATGTATTTAGTAACGAATGAAAAAGCAGGGACACAATAGATGTGAAATTTCTATTCCCACGGCAGTCCTAATATTATTAATAAGACTCATTCATTTGATTGATTTGTGGGGTTTAACGTCCCAAAACCACCATATGATTGTGAGAGACGCCGTAGTGGAGTGCTCCGGAAATTTCGACCACTTAATAAGACTCATGAGTATACGACCAAATGCACAGAAACCTACGTACACAGTGATGCCGCTAGAACAAACATACAAGAGTCAAGGGATACAGCAGAAGCGCGCACATACATTTGCTTTTGCACCTAAGTGCACACGGAGAAGTCAGCCTAAGACGCATGAAGAACCGTCGTAAGTTCATTTACCAACTTTGTGAAGGCCAGCTCTCAAGCGTGAACAAGAAAGTTTGGGTGAATGACGAAAGCTACTCGGGGGCAAGCAAAAAGAAAAAAAAAGATCATGAGGAAAAAAAGCAAAGACTTTGCCAACTTTAGTTTTTTTCAGCCGAAGAGCCGTGGGCCTCCGGCGAGTGGTGGCTGATCTTGTTTCTCGCACCAACATTTTCTTGTGGATGCCCCCTCAGGCCAAGATTAGGGAGTGTTCGCAGCTGCAGCACGGTAGCTTTTCGAAAGTCCCGTACTCGAGGCTGGAAAAGGGAAGAGAAGGAAGCCGAATGAGATTCCTTTAGCTCGATTTTTTTGTTGGATTTTTTATTCATGGTCGAAACGTTGACCTCTTCTTGACCACACGAGTGGAATAGCCAGCGCTCTGGGCAAGAAGTTAGGTTCTCATCACGGCTTGTTACTCGAAGTGAAGACCCCTGCCGCATGACTTAGGCGAAATGGCCTGTTCGAAGCAGGCTGGTCACGCTGAACTTTTTTCTTTTCGTTTTACGTACCTCAACGTGGTGAAAAAGAAAGCTCTGGGCAGGGCGCGTCTCTTTCCAGAGCGCCCTACGCCATCTACACAACGGGAGCACTCACGTTTTGGGGTCGCACATCAAGGTGCATTTGCAGACGACGTATCGAACGACTTGGCAAGCTTTCCGATGCCCTGTCTGGCCAACTCAATGTCAGCGGAGTCTATGCTGCAGGCTGTGACACGTGATAAGTACGTTAAGTGGGTGTGTTTATCAAGGGCAGTATCTAGCGAAGCTTTATCTTTCACGGATCATTTATCCACAGCATAGACTAGTCAAAACACCATTCGAGCATTTTAACTCTTTTCCTTCCTATCTTTTAATGCATTCACTCAACTCACTTTAGTGCAGGGGTCCGCACAATGTTTTTTATTAATTCTGTTTAACCTACGGGCCTTTCCAATCTCGTGTGCTTCTTTCTTTTTCTCCTTTAACAAGTCTCCTCTATTAAAGGGAAACATATATGAAACAAAAATTGACAGGTATGGCAAGGAATAATGGACGTATGTGAGCTTGATATAGCGAACAATTAGACGATGAACATTATAGCTACAACGGTCGATGTAGGCGGTACAGTATGTCTAGTCAGTACTTTGAAGTCTGACCCGATTGATATCAACTAAGGCGAGACGTAGTTTGAATCGTAAAACGTAATGTTTCTTTCAAGTGTCACGTACATTGATCTCAATACTACAGCTTCGATGAAATGGGCGATTGTTTTTTTCGGTATTCACTAATTGCAAACATATATTGTTTGAAAGCATTGGTGATATTGCTAGTTTTAAGAGACTGTGTCGTTGCAACGAAGAGTTCACGTGACGCCTCTTTCTTCGTTCCCTCAATGTAGGTGTAGTTCTTTACGGGAATCTTGATTTCCCCAGAGCACTCATCTATAGTAAGGGAGGATTTGTAATTTGTGGCTAGTTTCTTCGAATTATTGTATTATAACCTGCTTTATGGCCCACAACAACACAATCCTATCTCAGCTGTTACGTTTGTTTAAATTGACCCTGCAACCCTTTTTCAGCAAGGTAAGGAAATACTGCTGATCGGCATTTGAGGCTTCCGAGAACACGCGAGCCAAATATTATAGTGCAGTCCGAGGCCTGGAAATTACGATGAATTGTCAAAGCCAGCCAAAAATCGCCTTCCTTTGTCTCGACAAACGGTGCTATACGCTCAATAATCGGTGTTTCACCAGCCCAGATATGACGTCGTCGGCTGGTTTGAGCACGGCGCGGTCGGCAGTCACTGGAGCCGCCACGAAAGGCCGCGACGTGTCTGCGCTTGCGTGCGTGATTCAACTGAAAAGGCGTGCATTCAAAAAAAGAAGAAAAGAAAAGGGGCTCAAGATCCCGAGGCTAGCGTGACGTATTTGAGTTTAAGTTTGAGTTTGAGTTTATTCAACCACGTGACAAGTACACGAAAATACACTGTATATGTGGTTCGGTGCGAAGGAAAAAAAAAAAGCTGCATTTCACAGTTTGACTGGCCCCTTCACCCACAAAAAAATCTAAACTACAAATTTACAAAAATTACAGGCAGCGGAAAGCGACAATACAAAAATAAACACGCATGTGGCCCATAATAGCAATTAATAGAATGACAACTCTGAAATACACACAAAAATATTCATAACAAAGCAATGTATGGAAGAATAAAAACTGAATAACCATTACAGAAATCACCCAACATTCATTCACCCAACATTCACGTACAACACAATCAGCACATCCGATTTAACATTTCAGTTTTAGACAATATACGCAGATTATTAGTTGTTAGTTTCCATTTGTTTATCACACTTCGTTCCTCCATGCCATATTTCCCTGCTTTGCTTCCAGCATTTTCATCGGGACGAGAGAAGAGAGAAAGTAATTGCAGCGTGCGACAAACCCTTGCAACTCCACTTGTACTTCACGGATTCTGAAACTTTTACGCCGGTGAATTTATGAGGCAATAAGCTTCTTTACTGAATTCATTCCGCCGCTACATGAAAAACGTTTTCAGGGCCTCTTTAAGTGAGAGCGTATGCTGACCATGTGGTCGGCTAATTTCTGAGATGAAGTTATAGCACCGTATTTTATATTCGGTGCTATTACTTCATTTTATGACATCAATAAATACTTTATGACATCAATAAAGCGCTCATATGTTCGCGAACTACGTTATGACTAGCAGAAACTTGACTGCCCATTCATCGCTTCTTTATTGTTGTTATAAGGAGATGAGTCAGGTATATAATAATAACACGTTTCTCCAGTCGTCGGATCGAACAGGTGCATGTGCTGCATGTGCTGTAATAACTAATTTTTATTCTCCATTGCTAAGGATTCTCAGCATGGTTCAAAATAGCGCCTTACCATGTAGTGCATTCTTATGGCGAGAACACATCAGACGCACACAGAAGTTGGGTGTGCAATTTGTGAAGTGTACGTTCACAACGTTCACTCATAGCGAGATGATTGACAACAGAAAATAACCCTTAACGACTACCTAAATCGTTGCTGGGAACTTTGCTAATAACACATTTATTCCAGGTACATAAAATGTATAGGTGGTGGCTTACACTGGGTGAAAACAATCTATACGCTCAAAGAAGAGAACACGCTCTCATTAATATGACGTTGGCACACCAGTTAACGTTCAGTTAACTGTTATTAACCCATTTTCTCACTCGCTCAGGCATTTTTAGAGCAATCCTTTATTTTCTTATCAGCACGTATTCCACAGGACCTGGCTTCCGTGACCAGTGCTTTCTTTTGCGTCAGTATAAAACCATGGCTTAAATTCAGACTGCGTAAATAGTTCTAGACGACTCCGGCATGACCTTCATTGAGCGTCCCGATGAAGCCACACTCATGCTTTAACAGCCGGGAAGGATGCACCCTAGGGATGGCGGCTGTCCTGTCTCTGCCTATCTAAATGCATTGAACCGGGGTACTTCCTACTAATGCCATGAAACTCGGCCTAAACAGTTTCTCTTGGAAGCAGGGGCTTTAGTACCGGCTCTCTCAAGCACCAGCAACAAAAGGCCGCAGGTAAAGCGAGCTTTTCTCCGCCCTCCTCATTACACTGACTAAGCCTCCGAGCGTCGGAGCCGCTCACACTATACGCGGCGCCACGCCGCTTTCAGGGAAACGGAAAGCTTGTCCGTTTCAAACAAAAGCACGCTGCATGCCGCAGAGGCAAAGGCTTGCGTCAGCACTGAGGAGCAGCCCCACGCCAACAAAGCATCCCGAACTAACGCTGGTGGCGCGAGTAAGCAATTACCTATTAATTATCTGGGCCCCGTAAATTTAACAACCGAGCGGAAACAGCAGTGGCCTTTTAAATGCTCCCCCATTTTCCCATCTGCTATATTCGACTATAGTCGTTTCTCCAATTCCCGATTGTTGTTTCGACTACAAAAGTTTGCCGCCTCTATTTATTTCATCTGCGTTCCCTGTAGCGCATCTTGTTTGCGCAAATATTTCGCACGTGCTGCTCGTGCGAAAGGTCTGCTCAACAATCCGCACTGCCCCCCGCAAATAAACGTTGTTACCAGAAAACGGGTGCTCTTTCTTGTCTCACCGTCGTTCCGTACATGGGGCAGAACAACCGCAAAAGGCACGATTGTTCCGCACTTGGCGCCGCTTTGCTGCAGGCTGCAATGATTTTGTCGATCAACTTTCCGTTGTGTCACACGGAACCCACGGCCAAGCTGGCTCCCGCCTCAACAACGCACAGCCCGTGAGCTGCTGTGAAGAGCGTGGTGGACGCTTAATGCAGTTGTGCCAGGTAGCGCGCATGTTCGGTCGTTTTAGGCACAACACAAGCGAGTAGCTTAAAGGAACGATGGTGGCGCGATAAGGTAAGTAGGTCGGCGATGTTGGTGCGGATCTGCCACTCGTCCACTCAGTGGAAATTAAATTGAAGGCACGCGTGCGGATCGCGAGAGGACGAATTTTGTTTGTTGTCAGTTGCGTGTGTACGATCGTTTATTATGTTACGTTCGGCTACGCACGTGGCACGTAACGGCACTTTCTGGGCGCCTGGTGCGGCACTACTCCGAAAGGAGAGGGAGACGTTGCACATCGCAGGACCTGGTGGTCGTAACTGGCAACACAACTTTTGCATACGAATGGAAGCGACTGCATCTTTCTCATTTTTTTTCCGGTTCCGGCAGCTGCACACCGCTTGATGTCTTGGCGTCTAGGTGGGAACTGGAGGAGGACGGGGAGAGAGGAGTACCGGAAGAACTTTATGTAGCCAGTGCTAACCGTATAGAGATAAACAAGTAGGCAGAAAGTCTACCTTCAACGCGGTTGGTACAGGGTCCGATTCCTGCAGCCCCGATGCCCGCTGCAGTTTTTTAATCTGAAGAGAAAGAGGTGCCCCAAGCAGCTGCATGATGGTGGGAAAGTCCTGAAGGTATACCCCCACCTTTCTGTTCTTTCCTTTAAATAATTTCCGCTGTCTTCAAAGCTTCTGCTAAAGCAACACGTCATCTAGAAAGACGCCTGCGACGTCGCATGCTTTCCCATTGGAAAAGAGGGTTTAGTAATTTTTTAGTGATTTCTCTGCGATGAGCGCTCAAGGCCGACGCTATACTATTTCAGCTGCAATTGGAAGTTAAGGCATTACAGGAACACGACTGTGTTGCCTCCGGGATGGCAGTAGACATTGATTTAATCTCAAAGGCGGCGAGGTTCTAAGCGGCCGCCGCAGCGTGCGTTTCTGTCTGCCACTTTCATCTACCTTAATACATGAATGTAGATGAAATGGTGATGAAATTCGTTCCGGTATTTGGCTTTGTGAAGAAATAGACAAACAGACGCACAGTCCAACAAGACACTCACAAGAATGACCTGTGAGGGGTGTACCGATGGCGGCAAACTGTGGTTATATGCTCAAGGGCGAGATTTGCGAAATGAGGGTAAAGTAGTATAGTGAAGCGGTATTTCCAATAAATCTGGAGTAAGGTTATCGTAGATCCAAAGGTGAGAAACTTTCCTGTTTACCAGGTGTATTCCAACTCGAGGCACGTCATCGAAGCTTCATCGCCGAAAACCTGTGTCCCTTTGGGATCTGAGGACGCGAAAGGAAAAACAGAGAAGCGACAGTTATCGTCGCGCTTTTCTGCAATGCTTGATGCCAAATTGGTTTTCGGATATCGGGATCCGAGGCTCACTGGAGACTGAAAAGAGCCCTTTGGCAGTCGATGAAGTATACGTACGGGTGGGTGTACAGTCTACGAAAAGTGGAGGATTGCCTCTTACTCCCTATGGGACCTTCAGGATTGGTGCCTGTTTTGACAAAGGGGGTAAGTGTACTGATAAACGCGCGGATAGAAGAACCAACAAACGTCGGAGACTATACAGCTGAGGGGTATACAGCTCAGAGGATAACGCCCTCGCCTGAGTTGTGGGCTATAGCTCGTTATCTGAGAATAGGGCACCACTCTATTTGCGGCAGTTCTACTTTCTCGAGTACGCCTTTGACGAGGCACCCTATATATTGCAGGGGCCTCTCCTACCCGGTTTAGCGGATTTCGCTTTTGAAGGAGGAGTTGCCAGTGTTTGCGCGCGTACACCCCTTTAGATGGAGCGTCGACATTGGATGAGTCAACATAAAACATCCATAGAACTATCTGCAGCACTTCGGGAAAACGTACGGGTGTTGTGGAGAAGCTGCCGCCTGTTGCTGTTGTTTCGTTCAGTTTGTTTTGAAGACACGCTTCGCGGGACGATGTTTGCACGAGCGTGTGCTCTTTCGCTCGCTAAAGGTGTTGTGTTTATGGCGACAGCCTGACAGCTCAAGCTCACTCGGTAATAGTCTGCCCGGCATCTCGTTCTTCTGACGAAAACGAAGTTTTCCTTGACGTGTAATCATTCGGCGCTCGAAAGGGAAAACCGGATATTTCATGCGTGGACGGAACATGCTGTTTTCTCGACGTGCGAGGAAGAAAAAAAAGAGCGGAACGTAATCTAAATTTTAGGAGTTTGATGCAATATAGCCCTGGCACAATGAACGTGCGAACACACCTTCTTCTTCTTTCTTTCTTTCTTTCTTTCTTTCTTTCTTTCTTTCTTTCTTTCTTTCTTTCTTTCTTTCTTTCTTTCTTTCTTTCTTTCTTTCTTTCTTTCTTTCTTTCTTTCTTTCTTTCTAAACTTGACACGTTGTGCGCGTTGCGGTTGTGAAATCAACAACGAGAAATGCGATGTTTGACGCCAGATACCGGGTTCAAGTTGCAGCAACCACCTTCCTATGGGGCCGAAACTTTGGGACATCTGTGCACGTTACGAGATGCCCTTTTGTCTGAATTATACTCAGAGCTTTCATGAACGCGTACTACATCACATATCATTTGGTTATGGAGTCATCTGTGCCTCATAACTTATGTTTGAGCACGCTGCGGCTCACTAAAAAAATCTGATGCCTGAGGTTTTGCCGACAAAAAGCCCGATGTGATTGCGAAGTACTTCGCGTTGTACAATTCTTCATTTAACTTCAAAAAGCTTTACAGAAACTTAAACAAATATTGCGGGACCCTTAAGCTTCGCCTTTAGAAATGAACGCAATAGTGTAATCCGGCCCATGTGCGTCCTTCAACCGCTAAGTGCATACTTATCAATATGTTTTGTTACACACACACACGAACCCAAACGCGCGCGCGCGCAAGCACGACGTATTTATAGTAATGGTACAGGTTTCCGATCCATTGAACAGCAGTTTTACAACAACTTCATGAAAGTATTGTACAGTGATATAGTCACTTGGTCCTGTATTATGAACGGCGCGTAGGCGTGACATTTCTATTCGTAAATGGTCACAGTCTGCCCTCCGTCTTGCGTTAGTTATCTGGCAATTGTTTCACTTGTTCTTCTGGGGACCTCTTAATTCTGGCCAACCGCAAAAAGGATCGCCTTACGCTCGGTGAAATGGCAACTGCAATAGTTCACTTCTTTAATGGTGTCGTGAGAAGGAAAAGGTAAATCTATGCAAGTATTGTGGTTTGTTGAAATGACATTTCCTTGAAGCAAAATAAAGAGTATCACAATGCCTCACAGATGGCAGCACACTATCTAGCGTTTGCTGTTTGCTTGATCAACGCTTCTGTAAAAGCTAGATGGACCAAGTTGTCCACCTTTAGAGGTGTTTGAAAGTTCGTGTGTGTTTTTAGTGACGATAGCTGCACTATTCCGGCCTCTTTCTACGTAGTTTGATGGCCTCCCAAATGCGCCTACAAATTGCCCAATGGGCTCGTTTTGGCCGTGACACCTGTCGAACAAAATGCGTTCAGGAGACTCCTTCACTACATGGCATTTATGTAGTGTTTTCCCCCGAAATATCCGCAAATAACTTTGTTGCTTTGTGGTAGAACACCTCCTTGCCACGCGAACGGCTCGGTTCGATCCTCACTGGGACCGAAAATTCGATTCTTTATTTTATTCGCTTCTTTCTCGATTTTCCCTCACACACGATTTTTCGCTCACAACTAACGAGGCCGACGCCAACGGCAGAATGTATGCGACATGAGCTCTCTAAAGCTATCGCTTTAAAATATCTCCCTGATAGCGACAAGGTGACAAAGTGCTCCACGCATCTGCTAATTCTGATTACAATGACAGCATTTTTGTGAAATTAATGTTGCTGGCACTGCATGTAAGAACAGGATGATGTTGAGTTCCCATCGCGCCGCTATGAAGCACGACAGTGATTGAAATAACTCGCCAAGAGCAACAGCCCGAACAAACCTATGCCGGCAAAAGAGACTAAATAAATGAACACCATCGCTGCTTTTTTTTGTTTAGGTAGCTTGCCACCGCTATAGTGAGGCAATCTTTCCAAAGAAAGAGCGCCTTCGTTAATGCTTACATACTTCTCAGAGTTCCTTCGTTTACGACAAAACTTTGTAGTACATGCTTATCGCTTTACCAGGTCACATTTAATTGCGCCCAGAACCAACGTTGTCTAACAAATAGAAGCCCGGCATCTCCTTCAAAGATCTCCATCCTCTCGGGTGTTTTACTCTTGACTGGAGAGACAGACTTCCTTTATAGAAAAGTAATGAAATCATTTGAAAAGGCGAGCTTCTCCATCCCTTTGATTCCCGAAAGAGGGCGTCTGCTGTCGTCGGCCTTCCTTTGTGCCTCGAACTTCTTCGTGTCGTTCCTTTCTTGTTCGACAAGCAGAGACCGTGATGCGTGGATGGAACACCAATCATGTGCGATCGTGGGAAAGTAAAAACCTGCACATATTCTCCGGTATCAATTTCACTCCTTTCGAAATCTTTAATCTTCTTTATCTCCTTCATATTTATTCTCAAATGTGAAAGAGCTTGGAAGGAGGGATAAAAAGGAAGGGTACATGAGCTTTTGCAAACTGAGCGAAGAAAAGAGTGGAAAAATGACGTGAGATTAGAAATTCTCTCTCGCTGGGTGTATTCACCCGATGTTTGGGAAGATTTCTCTATCACCGAAAATTTACTCTGCTTTCTTGTAAAGACGGTGTTTCAAGAACGAAAGCTCAGGAATGACGCAGTCACTTTCAGACATTGCGTGACACTCCGTTGTCGCGATACCCCTGTTCTCTCTTATTTTTACTCGTTAAACCCCGAGGTCACTGCCGCAACTGCAAAATCCTGGCCATGACGGCCGCATTATGATAAGGGCGAAACCAATCCTGGGTCACCAAGAAGGGCGTTGCACATTGCCCACGTGTTACTTTAAAACTCGGAACGTTATAATGTAAACATATTTTGCAGGCCGATTACTTCACGTCAAAATCTTACTGCGACTTCCCTGCATATATCATCTCTCTGCATGGCCTTTTTTATTTTTTTTGTGATGTTCATTTCACTAAATTGTCTTTTATATATCTTGTTTTTGCACATTAACTCAATTTGCGGCTTGCATTTTGCAGCAGGCTGGTGCTATTTTTTTTTTCAGAACGCAACCAGCGTCGCCACAGCGGGGGTCCTCAACGCATCGTTGTTGAAGCGTATTGTTGCTGAAACTGAACTACGTTTTTTTTTCTTTCAACATTGGTATACAGTATTCTCAAGCGCACAGGTACAAAGTAATGTGAAGCAGCTTCATCATTAGCAAACGTCTTTTCGTTACCATAAAATATTGTCCGCCTGAGTGGTACAATGGTTGCGGTGCTCGACCACTGACGCTGAAGTCGCGGGTTCGATTTCGGCCGTGACAGTCACATTTCGATGGCGACGAAATACTAGAGCCCGTGTACAGCGCATTATCAGTGCACGTAAAAAAATACGCCAGATGGCGGAAATCAACGGAGCCTCATAATGACAATATTGGTGTGGCATGCAAACCTTAGATATTACTATTGACATAACTTCTGGATAATTCTTGCAATATGATTATGATTTTCCAGTTTCAAAGATCTTGTTCACCACGGGTGCATCTGAGCCGCGCAACACGCACGGCGGCTCTCGAAGACGCGATAAAATAAAACGTCATCGTGTGCGTTGAGCAAGAGTCGCCAAACTTGTATACAATGGGACCGTATAACTTTTGTCCCATCGTCTCATCCGCACGCAACGCCATCCCTTAACGGGGACGTTTAGCGTGACAGACACCGTTTTGTTTCGGGTAATTTTAACGTGACATAAAGCCGAATTAAGACAGAATATCAACCAATCAACCAACCAACCAACCAACCAACAAATCAATCAATCAATCAATCAATCAATCAATCAATCAATTCATAACAGCAAATATTATTGAGTAATCATTACACCATATCAATCAAACAATAACAGCAATTATTATTGAGTAATCATTATGACGTAAGCGTTTATAGTACAGGTAAATATGCATGACGAAGCCCTATGTTTTGAAGCGCACACGGGAGCTCCCAAACCACTGTAAATAATTAAATATTTAAATGAATGTAGCGATAAATGATAATAAAAATAAATGAACATGTAGCACGTAAAAAAGACGACACCAGATATTGTAGTGACTGCTAACAATGTCACGAAATCAATTGAGGCAACAGACCGTATATAACACGGCAACCATTATAAAAGCCGTGTTGCGGCGAGAGGAGGAATTTTATTTCTCTAAGCAGCAACAAGGAAAAAGGGAGGGAGGGAGAGAGGGAGGGAGGGAGGTAGAGAGGAAAGAATATTCCAACGCGAATGGTCGGCTTTAGAAATAGCCTTTACGTACGTGAAACTGAACAAGCCTGTGCAATCTCATTAAATTTGGTAAAGGAAATCACAACACACAAAAAGACCGCTACGTTACGTTGCCAAGGCCGAAACACGCAAGGGTTTCACGATGAAGCGAAACATTCAACAAAGTGCCCCAGATTGTCGTGATGTCCCTGCGCATGCGCTGAAAAGCTTTTTCGTCGCGTACCTGGCTCGAACCTTCGTTCTCAGCCCATAAGCCGGGGCGGATCCGGGCAATGATGACCTCCACGGAGAAAATGTTTTGACACACGCGCACAAAGAGAGAACGAGGTGCACGCCCATGGAGCTTCTACGGGAAACCCTCAATTATCCAATCGACCACGTCGACAGCGCACGCGACACGGTGCGCAGGTGATTCGAGTTTTCGATGGCGACCATTTTCGAGTTCCCAACGGCGTGTCGAGCTCGCATTGCTCATTGCGATTTGCGGTCTGTCATCGGCTGGCGTGCGTGGAGGCGAGGGCACGCCCATCGATGCACCGGGCTACGTGAAATATCCGCCGATGGGGTGGTAATATGGCAGCACGACTGACCATTAGGCCTGGATGTAATACAACAGCGGTAGTCCACGGGGAAAAACTTTTCGAGGCACAGCGAACTAGGTCGAGATATCATGGCGCACGTGTATTCGGAAACAATCGGAAGATTATGTGGAAAGAACATCGGGCGTTGATTAAGATCGCCGTCGTGAACCAGTTTGTCCGAGAGAAAAAAAAGAAAAAAAACATTCTGATCGCCCATAGTAATGGTCTGCGTCTCCACATTCAAGTAACATGCTCAACGGGGCCAGCAAATAACACTAATCTTCGCTCGACGAACTCCGCTGCAGAAGACAAGCCACTTACAGTGTAGGCTACTCGCGTGGGACTCTTAAAAAATTTGAGCTTCGTTTCGACTAGAAATAGTTCACAAAGAAAGTTCTATTGCCACGGAGTAATGATACCATATATCACTGTGGGGGCTCCGATGTAGTCATGAAAGGGAGCTATCGTTACGGGGTTTCGCAAACGTTGCGCGAAAACAACCAAAAATAACCTCACGACAACGTAGTCAATATGCTATAGCGCACAGTGCGTGGCTAACTTGTTTGCGATTGTGGCTGCAATTGAGAAGCGAAGCTGGCATTAATGAGCTTTGCGCCAACAGAAATCCGAACAGACTGCGGTAAGAGCATAGTCGATATCGATTATCTTAAACAAACACACTTTGTGTGTTTGTTCAAGTTGAATTTATTGCTAAAAGAGTTGATGCACCTTAACACAAAAGGATAATTCGCTTACACAAGCGTAAACAGCACACAGACTTTAGCGCAGTCTGTGTGTGTCGGAGTTTTACGTGCGTGGAAGGGAGCGGAATAATAATAATAATAATAATAATAATAATAATAATAATAATAATAATAATAATAATAATAATAATAATAATAATAATAATAATAATAATAATAATAATAATAATAATAATAATAATAATAATAATAATATGTGTTGGTTAACGTTTCGAAACCACGATATGATTACCAAAAACGCCATAGGAGAGGGCTCCGGAAATTCTGACCATCTGCGTTTTCTTAACGTGTACCAACATCTAAGTACGCGGACACGAGCATTTTCACCAACTAGCACAGTTATCGCTTTTGTGTTATAACTACATGGCTTCTTGGAACTGACCAAAATGTAATCACGAAAAGTAATCTTGTTGATTTTACAGGTGACACATCTCATTTCTGGTAAATACAGTGCTTCTTTAGAGAAAATGGCTTTCGGTCTATAGTTATCTTATCATCGCAGCAGTGGGCCGATGACACTCGTCTATACTAGAATATTTCCCGCCAGGGCCATGTAAAGCGTAGAAGACCTATGACACGCTAAAATAAGTAAATGATAGCTATCTTCTTTCCTCTAAATGTAGTATCATGATGGTGCTTAACTCGGTTTCCAACATCATTGTATTTGGCTTGTCAACACATCAAATGCCATCAAGGCTATAGGTGCATCAAGGGAACTGCCCTTCAGCTTCAGCAGTTGTTTTTTGGCGTATACTTTTGATGACAATGACCATGGTGCACTACTTCAGCGAGGTTGATGTGCAGTCAGTGTTGTCTGCGAATTAGGCAGTCGAGCTTCTTTCTCTGTCCTTTGTTACCCGCTGTACTTCGTCTTCTGCATAGTACACAGCATTCACAGCTTTACTTCAATCCAAAATGATCATTGTGAGCTTTTGTACGAACCTTAACCTGACTATGGAAGTCGATGCATCTTTACTTTAGTTGCAGCCTAAAAAAAGTTTTCTACAGTGAAGACTGTTCTCTTTAGTGAACAAAACAAAGCTAAGGTAAGGAGCAGACAATCAGGACTGCTTCACTAAACGATCTCGTGTGTGTTGGCAGAAATCATCGACTAATGTTTACTTTGATGACGTCCTGAGAAAAATAGTTCTATTTACGGGAGTCGAGTAATCCTTTTGTTTGCCGACAAAATCATACCCTTGCCACCTTTTCTTTCTAATCGCTGTAGTAGCAGTTGCCGCCAAAATAACTGGCGCAGATGTTTTTAAAAACCCGACTTCTTCCTGTTTTTTAAAAAGATTTTTAGGACTTCCATAGCTCTCCGTGAAACCTTACAGCCGGACAATAAGAAACACCGGGATTACAGCTTGCTGCTTCATCTATAATTACCTGTGACCCTAGCGTGTTTAAGTGGATGTTACAAAAGACTGCATAGACGTTGTCTTTACAGCGAAAGCTGCTATGAGATCACAGCAAGGGCCGAATCTGTCGTCATAGTTGTCCAGCACCGCCGGTGTTCGTGACAACTTCCGCGCTAAAAAAAGAATAAATAAAAATATTCATAAAAACAGAATAGAAAACATTCCCGAGCCCTCTGTGTGGCATCACAGTACTCCACCACTGAGATACACCGTTTTTTTTTTCTTCACTGTACTGAGCTACGCTGGTGCTTAAAACTACCAGCCGTTGCACGATGCAAATTGACTAACGAGTGGGTTGTTGAATGTTCCAACCCGTTTCAAAAGCTTCTGGCATATTTCTACATCGTCGTCAGCCACAGTATCAACTAAGTGCCCATAATGCCTTACAAGCGTCTACAGGGTACTACGATTTTCCGTAGAATGGCGAATGATGGCACAGTGAACGCTTACCCACTACACAGAAATTAGGATGACTTGGGGCACTGAGAATATCAAAGCAAGTGCCTTTGTAGCATGAGTGTCTGTCTATTGCCCCATGAGTGCCTAAACATTCTCTAGAAAGGCTGCTCTTCCAGCTTTTTGGTGACTGTGCGGTGCGTTCTGCACAGGCCTGGTGATTTTCTGTGTTCCTTCGCAAGATAACTTTTTGAAGTGTCGATCAGATAGAGTCTTTGTTGAATAATGGAGAGGTATACGCCTGGCGTCAGGCCTTTTACGCTACTTCAGATAGGCTTATTAAAAGACAAAAGAATATTCACAGCGACCGACACGTGGAACATGTCCATCGAGATGTCGAATGCAAATTAATGACAAGGTCGCAAAACCAGAAGACCCTGCAATCCTCACCGATCACAGCGACAGACGCGAAGTACAGCTGGGACCAACACGTACAAAATTTTGTTTCAGCGAGTGTCGCTTTGTCCTACGCTGCTTTGCCTACTTTTTGTGTTGTCCTACTGTAAAACTTCAAACCGTAGGTGCCTTGCAAGCTGCTACATTGCCGTGACCACGTCACCGACTATTTTACAGACGCTTTCTCAATGACACTCTTGGCAGTCTATCCAGTACGGTGGAAGGAGATGTGCAAAAAAGAGTTTGACTTCTTTGGATTCGTAACTTCAGCGCTTGTCGCATTGCTTTTTGTCGTGCAGTGGTAGCCCAGGACTGGGAGCTGCGCATGTGGTCCGCCCCCGGCTCGGTGCCTCGGGGCAGTGCACTGCTGGTGCGTTGTCCGGTACCCAGTCACGTGAGCCACCACGTCATTGTCACCGCCTGGGAAGAGGAGCACCTCAGTCCCGCACTCATCACACCACGATCGCCGACAGGTGAGTGGCTCGAAGCAGGTTTTTCTGATGAGAACAATGTAACGCCTGGATGAATGAAAAACAAAAGTAAGAGAACACTATGCCTATAAACGCTGCCGTAATAGTATGCCGAGAAGTAAGCACCTTTTAATTGGTCTGTTGTGGTGCAAACAATTAAAAAATGAATCATTGGTTCAGAAAACATACGAAATAAAGGGGAACTCTTAAAACATACGAAGCACTTTGTCTCGTTTTTTGTGTGTGTTGTTGATATTAAAGGAAGCGGAATGTACTTAAGGGTTAATGACTCGCAAAGAGTCTGAAGGGAATACGATTATTTAGATGCTAGACTGCTCAAAAACAAAGCAAACCAAAAGGAAACAAAAGCGAAGCTTCAGTCGCCTTACAGTGGTAACCTGCCATATCAATTTATCACCAAATAAATAAGAATGGTTCGTCGAAATTTACGATTACTACCGGTTAAATATATACTGAAGAACGTTTGTTATTCCAAAGCTTCGCAGCCTATGTGACCTCTTGTTTTGCACGATGTATGCCAGTCAGGCACATTTTCATCCGCGCTTCAGCATCCCAGCCTCAAATGTGAATTGGTTTTCAGATCACTTCAGGCAGTCGAATGCGCTCAGGATACACACACTCCCTGTAACCTTGTACAATCCGTCGACAGCATTCAGCAAGGCGGCAGTTTATAGTTTTGGAAATTACGGCATAGTACACAGCTCTCTGCGAGATTCAACAATTCATCCCTCGTGGTGGCCTAATAGGTACGCTTCATGCTTGACTGTTGATTTCAAGTGCAGTATTCTACGCACTGTTCCTGAATCTCACGGGATGGACTCGAGGTTGTGGCGGCCACATTTTGAAGCAGGCGACATGCTATGTTTTAATATTTAGAGGCACATTAAATAACCCCACATGGTCCAAATTTCTCAAGCCCATCGCTACGGCACCTCTCATAATAATATGTTATTGTGGTTTTGGGGTGTAAGACAACTACAATTACTAAGATTATACAACAGCAAAAATCATGAAAACAACGTTACCACTGTGGACGTTGAAAGTAAAGCTTAACAACCTCGAAAAAGAGGGGATAAGAACGGTAAATGGTGCATCCCGTACTTGGCAGTTTTCTTTTTATTAAAAAACCTTGAGACTGGCAGAGAAAAAGATTGCGACGAGAACAGATTAAAAAAGAAAGAAAAAAAAATCCCAAGCGTCATCAATCTGAAAGTATGAGCCGAGTTCATTCGGCCGTCAGTGATGTGATTACGCTAACGTTGGTGGGTTGCGAAAATGAAGATTACCACGCCTAAAAGCTTTTCTGATCAACCAACGGACTTCCCAATATTGTCATAAAACAAAGATATGCTGCATGACGAAGGAGAACACACCCTAATGTTTATAAATGGGTGGAGAAGAGACATAGAATAGCGTAGATGAAGACACGGAGGGAGCCTCAAGAAGAAGAAGAATATACCACTGAATGTCCACTTCACCCAAGAATTTTCCTCGAGCCGCTGAGTCTGTCTTACGAGGTAGCTTTATTTGGTTTTCTCCACCGCCAAGCTCCTCGCTTCCCAGTGTGTGCAATTTTTTTTCGGCAAAACTCGTTACGTTGCCGGACCACTCCCGCTCGCTTCCATGAATGTCACATAGACCTTAACTGAATTGGTCCTTGTATTCGTCAGCACCTTCCTTTCTTCCTTTTTTTGTTTTGTTACAATGTCAGTGCTCGTTGACCACCTTATTCAGTTGAAATAATAAAAAAGAAACCAGTAGAGATTGTTTTGTTCCACAGGTTACGAAGATTCAGCTTTTGGGGCAGAGCCAATTTGACGGCCAGTGTTGTTTTGTCATTAGCTTTCGTTTATTATTACTATTTTTTGCTGAAGGATACGCGTGTATGAGAGAAGAATGTGATTACAAGTGACAATTAAGTTCCCTAGGACGAAGAGTGCCATTTGCTCATTTATTCATTTTTTGTTGAAAGCGGCCACTGTTCAGAGAAAGCTGTGCAATATATGTAAAGGCAGCCGAGTCCAGCGAATTAAACTTTTGCTTCCTTACAGAAAATGCTGTGTCAAACAAAAAAGGATGGTGGACTTTGGTCAGGCGACGTTCGCAAGTAAAAAAAAAAATGAGCACTGTGAAAATTCGTATGTGTACTCTTGAACGTAGGGCAAACTCGTATGGAAAGATACTGATAGAAGGCACATAGTTTTGTGCGAATTGAATCTTACACATAGAAATATTTAGTACAGTCTACAAAATGAAGCATCTTTTTCATCATCACGTTTGTTACGCGTTCTTTGTCGGCTCGCGAGATCTACTTGTATGCATGGGAAGGCTTGACTATTTGAGAAAATGGCCTATGTTCAGCAATTATTTCCGGTTAAATTGCAGTATGTTGATTAAGCGACTTTTTAAATACGACTGTATTATTGATTTTTCATGTTTGATTTTGGAGGTAATCATCTTAGTGGTGCAATTATTTCAAGTGAACGACTTGCGCAAAAAACGCGCCTTTAGCATCCCCCTCCCCTCCTTCCTCCTTGCCTTCTTTCTTCCAGCAACGGGCCCGGTCTCACGCATGTGTGAATGGCACGTCGAGCGAACTAAACCCTCAATGAATGACCTCACAACGGACGTTGCTGAGACCGCTAGAACCTTGAAACGACCCGTATAGGTATCGGCGTAATATTTTTGCACACATTATTCACACAAGTTCACACAGTGAGATGCATTACTACAGGTGCATAAAACAGAGGCCAAAATGGCTCGCATCAACAATTACTTTGTCGTCGTCGTCGGGGCCCGCGTAACCACATTAACGGGCATTCAGACTAGTTAGCGTCTGCTAAGCAATTGCTCTAAACTGCGCATTGAACTGTGCCTCCGGGCACCTCCGCAATATTTCAGCCGAACCCCATATAACGACCCCCGCAGGAGCACTCGATGAGCTAGCGCTGCAGTGTCGTCACTACTACATGGCGTTTCGCCTTTAGGGGACAAAGCAGATGAATTCGACGGACACTCGGACAATGAAGCTTTCGGGAGGGAGCTCGAAACTGTGATAGGGCGAATCGTCGTGCTAGTATCAGCCCTCTCTTGAGTGCGGAAAGATGATGCATTGAAACTGGGGCTGTCATGGCTAAGATACGGTAGCTGGCAGAACAAAATACCCAGTTTATGCAGATCGGAGGAGAACAACGCAGTTGTGTGTGTGTGGTTTTGCGTGTGCGTGCGTTTTCTTGCTTGCGTGCGTGTGCATGTACTCACAAGAAAAGGTCCTTTACTGTAAGAACTGAATGCGGACGTAATATGCCCTGCCTTGCAACACTGTTACTGTCATCGCAGTCGCCGTATCTTCCGATGAAAACGATTACCTCATCCCCGAAGATATTGTTAGCATTGATACGATTTCTAAATATATGGTGCCACTTTTCGGATATCTCTAACTGTCCTGTCACATTAAGCTGGAATCCACATTGGATTTGCAATTTTCATTCTCTTGTACGTCTGCCGCGAATCATCATTAGTGTCAGTCATTGTGGTCTTGTAACTCGTTTTCAAGTATTCTTTGAATCTACACGTCATAAAAATAAAACTTTCTCTTCCTTGATTTTTTCTTCAGCACGCTCCTTTTTTTAGCGTGATTAACAGTAACCTGTTGGACACTTCGCGGCATCTGGTGGCGGCTGTGGTCGGTATTGTTATGCCAGCGAGTCCTCGTCAAACGTCCGTGCCTCTGAAAAAGGCAATCTGGGTCAAGGCCAGCCCGCAGTCCGCCTGACACGAACAGCTCAACGGAGTAAACACGCGCGGCGCCTCTCTGGCCCACGTGCAGTGAGTCAGCGGCGCACGTGACAGCGAGCCGGCGTCCTCGTGTCTGGGGGTAACGTGGCCCAGCGGCGACCCCATTGGAGGAATCTGCCCTGACGACCAGCGGCGCTTCTGATTGGACATTTTGGTTGGACCCGGTGCATATAAAAAAAAGCCCTGCGGCGTGTCGTGATCGGCGGTCCTATGAGAGAGGGGTCCCCATGTCGGAGAGCCGACATGTGTGTGAGTCGGCGGTCTTAGGCGAAAAGTTGACCTATGTGTTAGAGAGGAGAGCTCGGCTCTTCGAGTCTCTGTCGGCCCCAGTGCCGAAATTGTAACGCCTCTGTATATATGCTGTACATAAACCTTGTTTAACTCACCGTCGTCTCGTCCGCTCGTCTTATCAGCTCTGCGCAGAAGCAGTCGCGAGCTGAGAAACATACGCTACCAAACGGCTGGTGACCTTCCCGGCGGAGTTGAAAGCAGTGGCGCCTTCGGGACCGTGTTGGCGTCCCCGTCTTTCGCAACAGTGGTGGCAGCGGTGGGATCGGTCCGTCGTTCGCAACAGTATACAGCTAACAATGCCCATGTCTTCATGGAACCCCTGTGGTGCACAATGGTCGTGTACAATGTGTTTATGACAGTTATATATGCATAACGGAATCATTTGTCAAAAGAAGTGTGAACAGTATTTAGCTGACTTTCAAATATTAACTCTGAATTCTAAGTTGCGTTCTGCTTTAGAATGCTTCATTGATTTACGAAGGAACTTGTAGTGCCAATCGGCAATGTTTGCGCAGAACGTCTTAAACGTGTTGTAGAGCTCTGTTGACCGTTATAGATGTCACGTGACATGCACCTAATTTTCAATAAATTGAGACCTACGTGGTAGGCTTGATTATATGACATCCTCTACATTTATTGCTTTTACGACACCATGTCAAACATTTCATCTTTTAAAGCTTACTACGCAATACTTCACTCCCTCCACACTTCTAGTTAGCTAGAGAATATCCAACAAAATATTACGAGAAAAGAAGGTTTCACTGTTGTGTTCTGAGGCAGATAATAAAACGAAGGCACTGTTTTTATAATTCTTTTCATCTCCAGCATCACAGTGCAGCGGGAAAACGCGAAAGCATAGTATAGGTGGCTAAAAACGTGCAGCGCAGTACCAAAATCTACAGTAATGCCGTGAAATAAGCAGAGTTGAGAGTCCATGCAATATCGTCCATGCCACGCGGAAACGAAACCATGCTCTGCGTTGCATTCACCTTTGCAGTTTCCCTTTACGCTGAGGAGTGGCAGGAGGGAATGCGATAAAACTGTATCTGGGAGACTTGTGTATCTGATATATTGTATAGTCGACTAAGAAAGCAAAAAAAAGCAGTGAAAATAACGTAGACTGAATAAAACAAGTTATCGAACTACTGCATGGGAGGCTCGTTCAGAAGCCCAAGAGTGCGTTAGAGGAGTATAAAGGAGACGGTAGCAACGCAATTGGAAAATTTGTGAAGAACTTGAGACAGCAAAGTTGTTTTTATGCAGGGAGCTGGCGGTTTCTTCGACAACAAGGTACAAAATAAAGAGGTTGCAGTGAAAAATCAGCAAAAATTGGAAAGAAGACTTTCAGAATGTCCTTTGAATAACACGATGAAGAGAGAGAGAGAGAGAGAGAGCGGTAAAGCGATCTATTGCCGGAAGGAACAAGAGCTTCTATTCGTACCCGAAACTTCTTATACACTTCAGAGGCAGGAACGACGCCGATGCCCGTTGTGGTAAATAAGACGGAAGCAATACTACATGCGCGTGCCGTACACACACGCGTGGGATCTTCTTTAGAACAAGTTCTATTGCACGCTGCAAACATGCAAGAGCGGGCCGGCTTTCGGTTTCCACGGCGATACTTTTTCCTTTGAACAGTTCTATTTTAGAATAGCTGAATGTACTGAAAAAACTCGGAGGTACGAAAAAAAGTTTTAAAAACTGCGAACATGAACGACGTTTAGCGAGAGCCGCAATCGAGGCAACTTCTCACGATTTGGACAGGGAGCTTGAAAACGCAAATGTTACAAGTCGTGGCCAATCGATTGCTGACGAAGAAAAATAAAGAAGAGATGCAAGTGGATGGACATAGAGCAATGACTCTGCCCTTATTGAGCATTGAAGCGAATGAATTGTTGGAGAGAGTGATGGAGATAGGAAGTGCTGAAGAGAGCAATGCAACGTGTCACTGTATTTCAACCTTATATGCGAGGTCATAAATCTGGGACTTCGTGTTGATATCTTTCGAAAGGCGGCCTGAAGAATGTGCAAACTAAGGTGTCGATAGAGGTTGCAATGATTCAGAGATGGTTCACTTGGTGACGTCCTTTCGTGAACTTCCTGTACTCAAAATTTGTCCACATCGGTACATAAATGACGCCGACTTCACCGCGAAAAAGCAGCACTTGACGCTTTTTGCAAAACGGGAAAAAGTTTTTGGTTACTTTTGTTTATTATGCGAATAAACGGTTGCCAAATCGATTTATAGTTTGTTTTTCAGGACTAAGTATTACACATCGTTGTTTAACTATAGAAATTGCGCCATCCAATCCTTGTGGTAAATGGTGTTAAAGCCATATATACTGATACGTCCCTTGTGGTGATTCTGACAGATTAAGTTTAGATTCCAGTCTTCCCTTCTTATTTTGTAATTCCGAAATTGTAACGCAAGATCGATTAAACTCTCGTATTATCTTTTGTTTTAAAAAAAAGCAGTAGTGCTGAATTTCATTCTATTTGTGTGAAATTACACGAATCTGGCCAGAATACCATGCTCTGCGTTTTCGCTCTATGTTTACCTTTGCACAGTTTTGTCATTGTACCAGGGAACTCACAACTAGTAACCAATTCTACCTATTACAGCCAAATAAAGCCCCATAAAAACATTATAAGAAAATTCTATGGATGTTTACCGGCAGCGCACTTTACACTCAGTAAAGCTTAGATGCATCTAGTAGGTTAGTTGGGAGTGTTATTACCATGCATAACTATGCGCTGTAGGGGCTCTCAATTTGGTTTGAATTTTCATTCGTAATTAGGATTTACAGACACGCATTAGCTAATGGGCTAAGAATAATATATGGATCGGCTCAACTTCAGTAGATGAGGACAAGAATCTGCTGTGCTTTCACAGAGAAGAGAGGTTTATGGCATGCCCGAATCAGTGTATTATCATAGTACAGTAATCACCCCCCCCCCCAAAACACACACACACACACACACACACACACACACACACACACACACACACACACACACACACACACACACACACACACACACACACACACACACACACACACACCTAATCACATACGCAAAATGATCTTTTTACATAATACATGTGCTTAAGAGCACATACACGCTGATCAATATGCACCACATAATCAGAGCGAAGGTGGAGGACCTCTGAGCGAACAGAACTACTGAATGAAAAGGCTTCCTAATTCGACGCCACCTTGATATATCATTGAAAGCAGTGTTATGAGTACGACGCAGATTTCCTGTGCAGCTAAAGACAAAGCTTAATGTAAGCTCAACTTCATGTGGATAAACTTGCCCCGCCGCGGTGGTCTAGTGGCTAAGGCACTCGGCTGCTGGCCCGCAGGTCGCGAGTTCGAATCCTGGCTGCGGCGGCTGCATTTCCGATGGAGGCGGAAATGTTGTAGGCCTGTGTGCTCAGATTTGAGTGCACGCTTAAGAACCCCAGGTGGTCGAAATTTCCGGAGCCCTCCACTACGGCGTCTCTCATATTCATATGGTGGTTTTGGGACGTTAAATCCCACATATCAATCGATCAATCAATCAGGAAATCATATTGGATCATATTTCAGGAATAAAAAAAAACCCTAGAAGGGCTCACTTTTTTTTTTCACGCCTGAAGCGATGCTTTGGGGGGATGATGGGTACTCGTACAGTGTGATAACGTGCGTGTGACGTGTAAATAACACGTCAACGTGCATTTGCCTAGGTGTGTTGCACATCTACTTCCTTGATCTGTCGCGCGGATCTCAATCTGCCATCACAGAAAGTGGCCCGGAGGTTTCGGATGAGTCTCCTAAGTAGTGTGGAGTGCAGCTGCCACATCTCTTGATTGCTGGCTTCGGTTATTTTCCGCGGCATCCGTGATAAGATAACCCCACTAGGTTCTTGGGGGGACGCGTTGGGTGCCGACATCAAAGATGCCGACGACTGGAGGATTGATGAGACACGAGCTACCGCGTGTCTGGAAAAAAATAGAGGACTCATCAGGGTCGAAATTATCCCAACACAGCCATTAATTGTTGTCGCCCACACCACACCCTTCCACCCCTACAACCTCTAACTCCGATACTGCTCACACCAAGACAAGAGTGCGATTTTTCTCAGCTCAAATTTAGCTTCCTACACTGCTAGTGGAACTGAGCTTCTTCACTAGTCCCCGTGGTGTGCGCTGCAATAAAACTCGGGTATATTAAACGTTCGTTTTGTGTTGTTTTGTTTTCTGTAATATATGTCCATACTGGTACGACGTAAAGTCTCAAAATGTGTCAAACAATGAAAATGATGTAGTATCTGCTGAACTGAGGGTGTCCTATAGTTATTCGAAGATAACTGTTATTTATTTGCTGTTACTGTTGGGTAACAGGTAAATTATTTTTAACGCTTCACTGGATCATTTTTTTAAGCGTGTGTCGCGAACATTTAGTGATCGGTGCACGCTGAAGTGATTTTACATTGAGAAAGAACTAAATAAATATGTTATGAATAATGAATATCTCTTTCACTCGTCCGATGGGGAACCAGAAGTTAGAGCACCTTCCACAATGGTCATGGTTTTCTCCCAAACACACTTGCGGCTGCTAAAATGTCCTGTGATCACCATATTTACAATTGTTTAGCACTAAATATGGTTCCTGTTGGTCTCTGATGGTTGACTCTTTTATGTAATGTTATGTATGAAACAGATAACAAAGAATAAGCAAAACATAGAAAAGAATAAACTAGTATGTTCTTGCTTGGTCCCTCCCTTGTTGCCGCAAGGAGAATAACTATGGAAATACACCTGAAAAACACGTAGCACTGCTACTCTGTAAGATCACTCTGCTTCTGGTGTTACACATATATGACGAGTTCCATGGAAAGAATAAAACTGTGGCTTGTCCCTATAAGTCGATCCCCTTATTTTAATCTCTTGCCATACAGCATGCCTCTGCAGCTTATCATTGCCGCCACCTATCGTAATACTTGGCGATTGTTAAACAATTCACTTCAATAATCCAGAAAAAAAAAACTATTCGCGAGAAAGAAAGTCTAATCTGGCCTTCGAAATTCCTTCCAACGCTTTGACCATCAAAATCAATGAATCGAAGAATAAATCAGTCAATCAATCAATCAATCAATCAATCAATCAATCAATCAATCAATTTGAGACTTCATGTTCCTAATAATAATTGTTTGGATTTAACGTGCCAAAACCACGGTACGATTATGGCAGATGCCGTAGTGGAGGGCTCCGCGAATTTCGACCACCTGGGGTTCTTTAACGTGCACCGAAACCTATATATTGCCGCGAAGCGTATTGCGGATAGTGTTACGCATGCCGATACCACCGGCACGCGGCCTTATCGTGGTCCAGGATGCACCGCAATTCATCTGCGAAGATCGTGGCCCGCACGTCGGCCATTCGTTGATTACGAGATAGCCCCAGATTCTACGACGACTGTATCTCGGATGGTGAACGCACCTTGCAATCCAGTGGGGCGTTCTGTTCCCCGACGGCCGTCGAACACGCTGTCCGGCACCCGCTAAGCCGATGTGTATATTTTCCTTTAGTGGGTGCAAGCCCGCCAAATAAACGGATTCCCTTCTATTTCTACGAGCCTCCCGGTCTCCTGTCTTCGGGCTACCCTCATTCTTACGTGACAATATTGTTTGCAATCACTCGATAAACATGCGAACTGCATAGACAAACTTGTTCTGCGCGCATCTGTCTTGTCCTTTATGCGTACGACTGCTCCTTCTGCTCTCGCAGACCGCTACGTGATGTTGTCGTCGGGTGACCTCTACGTTCGGAGCATGACGCAGGCTGCGCGCTTTCGCTGCCACACGGATGACGTTCTCACTCGTCGCAACAGGACGAGCGCCAACTACGCCCACTACCACGTCACAGGTGAGGTGCCCCCAACACGTTTTACCCTCACATGCAGCACTGCGTAGAACCTCGTGTCTGCGCAGTCTTATCAACGTTCTCCCTATACGCAAGTTACGATGTTTCATTCCAGAATTACCGCCTACTTGCGTCATTTCCGTCGCTGAAATACGCCAGGTACTCACATAATTTTTGTCCCGGTAATAACGCGAGTAATTGGGCACACTAGTTTTCTGGGGCACACTATTTTTCTGGCATCTACGCGAGGTATCTCATAACTCGCTACTTCCTTCCATTAACTGTCCCTTTTCACGTCAAGTTTCCACATCCGGTTTTCTAATGCCCGTATTGTATCCACTTGTCATAACAGCTTAAGGAACGCCTATTAGTCAGTTTAGTTAAGTCCTGATCATCGTCATTGTAGATATAATTCCTCTCTGCTGTATTGGGATGGTAGACGACTAGAAAAGGGACTATTGTAGCGGGCATCGTAGCATTAGGTAATCGAATACACCCGTTTGCTTCACCGTATGCACAATACAAAAAGGTGTGTTGCATCTGCTGGCATTTTTTTTGTTATAGATGCTATGCAAAAGAATAAACTTGTATTTCTTGACACGCACCAAGGCTGAAACTATTTCTGTGAAAGCAACTTTTGTTCTATATAAAACAGATTTCACCGAGGCATTGAGGTGGCTGTGGGCCTTTGTCAAGCTGCCTCTTTCGGAGAGCAGCTTTTACCTGCAGCTGTCCTTCATCAAACCATCATTGGAAAATAAAACATTATTATTATTATTATTATTATATTATTATTATTATTATTATTATTATTATTATTATTATTATTATTATTATTATTATTATTATTATTATTATTATTATTATTATTATTATTATTATTATTATTATTATTAGTTGTAGTAGTAGCAGTAGTAGTAGTAATAGGTCACGCTTTGATAACTACGCCCTTACTTAACTTGTGCATCTGTAGAGCTAGCACCAGCTATCTTGGCCGCTGTACTCGAGGGAATGCTTCTTAGCTAGATCCTCAGAACTGTATACAGTGCTACGATGTTCGTATATAGCAATACAAAACGTAGGCGTATGAGAATATCATGCCGTTGGCCGAAACAGCAGACTCTTTTTCTCAGACCCCGCCGCTCTTTAGGTCTTGAAAACAGCTGCGCATCTTTTACCACAGCAGAAGTCCTCTTGTTCAGTAAAGTGTTATCTACGTGCACGAACTATTCAAATTTTCACGTTTAATTTTACTCTGTAGACTTCTGTAATCCCAGAATACATTCACAATCACAACGCATGTATTATTTCTTAAAAACTAGCAGCTTAATTTAAATACATCTAGTCTAGTTATCTTATAGTTATTCTGAATTCTCATGCGTAATTCACAGAGTACCTCTGACTAAAGAATGGTGACTCTTTTTGTTACTGCGAAGCTGTCGTCGAGCTTTTTTGAGTGCTCACGAAGAAGAACAAATCTTTACCGATTGATTAGAAAAGTGCCCCACCGCCGTGGTCTAGTGGCTAAGGTACTCGGCTGCTGACTCGCAGGTCACGGGATCGACTCCCGGCTGCGGCGGCTGCAATTCCGATGGAGGCGGAGACGTTGTAGGCCCGTGTGCTCTGATTTAAGTGTACTTTAAAGAACCCCAGGTGGTCGAAATTTCCCGAGTCTTCCACTACAGCATCTGTCATAATCATATGGTGGTTTTGGGACGTTAAACCCCACAAATCAATCAATCATTTGAGTCAATGAGTGCATACATTTCTTGGCAACACACCTAAAACACACATCTCAGCCTTTACTGCATTAAAAAAAGTACAAAAGAAGAAAACAAACTCCAGAATTTATGAATAATAGTTTGTTGAGCACGTATTCTCGTAGGAAGTGTCTCCGAACAAGTCTAGTCAAGCCTGATTCTTTCGCCGACTGGTGTGGCTCATCCTGCGCTTAACCCTTTTAAAACGAAACCTTCATATTGCTAAGTGAAACTAAAAACCGTTGGCTTCAGAAACGATAATGGCCTCCATTGGCTACTCCATCAGTGACGCCGTTTCCTACGTAGCACGCAAACGCGCGTGCCATTGGGAGCGCCATCTGGGATGTCATTCACCCCTTCTTAGCTGGCCGCCGAGTCCGCGCGCAGCCGTTTCAACGGAGTGGCTTTGAAAGAAAGAAAAATGAAGAAAAAATCACAACATATCCACGGAGTGAATGATGATGAGTGGAGCGAAGCGTCCGTCAGCCCGTTCGTGCTTCCCTCCGTCCGTTAGTTATTGCTTCCGTCTGTCCATCCATGCGTCCGTCCACCTGTCCGTACGTCCGTTCATGAGTCCGTCCATCCATCTGTCTGTCTGTCGGTTCGTGCATCCATCCATCTGTATGTCCGCGCGTCCATCAGTTCGTCCGTCCATCTGCTACTCTGTCTGTCCGTCCATCCACGCGTCTATCTAGTGAACACTCCAAGTACCACCATCTCCCATCTCACATTCCCTGTGGCACATACCCGCTCTAGAGCGGGTATGTGCCACCGGTGGAAAGGGATGGACAGACCCATGCCTTAAGGAGCTTCGCCCCTAAATGTCCTTTCCGCGCACGCGCACGTCGTTTCATAGCCAAGGAAAGCCGTCAAGCAGGTCGACAGGCGAAGGAGAGATGTAAAGAAACACGTGTTGGGCTTACGGAGGCGTGTAGAGTTTGGCATCGCAGGAATGTTCAATGTGAAACTTACACATGGAAAGGGCCCAAATCATACGTACGCCCGAATAGCAGACAACATTCCCAGAACAACGCCGACAGCTGGTCCGTGGGGGAATCTCTGTTATGCAGCACTCTGGCCACTACAACAGGTCTGGGTGGCGAAGCGCATTAGCAACTGCGTATCGAGAATCGGGCAGTCTTACGAGCCGAATGCAAACGACAACGGCAAGCCCAGGAAGCAGCGTTGCGGGCAAAGCAGCGTCAATGTGACAGTGGCGGAAATCTATTCGCCGGGACAGACGCCCGCTTTCAGTGGGAGTTTTGCTGGCCACACTTTGGCTTCGGCTGCTCTGTGTGCGAGCTCCTGTAGCTGAACGTTTCTACCTCGCTGGTTAACCATCTGTACGGTGTGCTTGGGCGGTGATTTTTTCGTTTCCTTGTTTTCCCAACAAGCACACAATTTATTGTGTTTATGCAGAACCACCGGGAAGCGAGATACCTTCTATCACATTCCACTCGGGTCACGTGACTGTTGAGCAAGGTCGTCCCACTGACCTTGTCTGCCTCGCCCAAGGATGGCCACCACCTAAGTACAAGTGAGCCTTTTGAAACATTCACTGTTTATGCTACTTCGTTATTCATGAGAAATCTGTTTCAACTTTTGGCCGCTGCAGTCACATTTTGATCGAGAAAAATTATCTGAAGAAATGTTTACCCGGGTTAATGCATACGAAACAAAATCTTAGTGCGATCAATATTATTCTGGAGTCGGCAACTATGGTAAGCTTTGACATCATATTATAGTTTTGAAACGCGAAAACCTCCAAATTTATGTCTTTAGGAAATTAAAGACTTCATTAACTGGTTGTCTAAGTAGTATCGGCGTAGTGCGTTCAATTGTAAAGCACGCATTCTAAAAGTTGAACATTTTCGCAGAACATTGGAAGAAAGACGAAAAAAAAACAGAGGCTGTTTGTTTAGTTGCTAACGATTCAAAGTACCGGTATTCTACTACGAGAAAGAAAAAAGCCGTCAGTACTGCGTTCGTTGTTTTGTTTCTTGAACTGTTTTGCCAAAATGTTTATGATACATCTAATCCACCTAGAAAAGAGCGGTGAAAAGTGGACCGGTTGGCACACAACTCAAAAGTGAAAAAAAAAAGATCGCCGTTACGGCTGGACGAACAAACTTCACAAGATGATGTGCGCTGACTGCCAACACAAAGTCTTATTTAAGGAATTAAGAATACATAGATACACAAAAGGACATTCACTTTAGAATTTTAATCATGTGCATGGTGTACAATAGTTAATTTATTTAACAGATCAAGTGACGGAGCGCTTACGCATCCCTCGCTGCTTTGGCGGATGGCAGTCCTCGAGTATCTCCCGCACGCTCCTTTGACGTTGAGCATCTTTTTCTTGGCGAAGATGCCTAGAGAAGCGTGTGTTTTCTGAGGCGTTGCCTCAGGAAGAGGAACTTGGCAGCGATAGGGGCAAGACCTAGTTGCAATCGTCCCTTTCGGCACTACCAGTTAGAGACCCTTCCTCCGTCAGAAGTCCCGCAGAAGTTTCGATGTTCTCAGTACGTTTGAGACATCCGGATGTGCTCACCCAGCCCGTGGATGTAAAGAACCTCTACTATTACCTTCCGCACGAAGTTCTGGCTGTTGTTCAGGATGCCATCGAGGAACTCTGCGAAGTGCGTTTGCAGAACTGGTATGGCACGAATACAAGTGAATATATTGATTGTAAAAAAAAAAATGAGACACATGTTTCTGTCTCCCAGGTTGGGGACACTTCTCAGTGCCTGTGAGAAAGGAGAAGTGAGGGGGAAGATGATAAAGTAGGGGTAGAGTTCAGCAGCAGATCATCATCGTATTGGGCGAAGTGGCGTGGGTTCAGGAGATTTTGCCGTCAGGAAGACTCACAAGGACTTGAGGTCAGCCGCGTCGGCGAACTTCAGGAACGCGTGTAAGGCTAGAACATGGAATTCCGGCGGGAAGAGCAGCTCATTCACGATGATGCGAGCCAGACACATCATGCGATATGACCTCTTGATGGTGTCTCTCGGGCCTTCCATAATTAGACAGAAGCGCAGGATGTGTTCTAAGGTCTCTAAAGACCAAGTAAATTCCTTGAACTGCTGCCGATTCATTTGTGCTTCTCCCTCGAAGTGTATGATGGCACCTACTATGAGCGAAAGACAAGCTTATGAATCGTCTCCTGCTTGGCACCAGTTCTCAGCGACTTCCTGTATGCCCGCTATGACCATGTAGTTTCTGAACACTTAAGGGGTTTGGGGTGGTTCGTGTGTTCTGGTATGTGGGGTTTGGGGTTGTTCATGTGTTTCGAACTAGAAGAATAAGCACATTTGGCAAGCATTCTCAAATTATGACAGGTAGATTGCCACTATCCCTCAAGAGGAAAGTATATAATAGCTGTATCTTGCCGGTAATTAGCTACGGAGCTGAAACCTGAAGACTTACAAAGAGGGTTGAACTTAAATTGAGGACGACGCAGCGAGCAACGGAAAGAAAAATGGTAGGTGTAACCTTAAGAGACAAAAAGAGAGCAGAGTGTGTCGGGGAACAAACGGGGGTTAAGGATATCATAGTTGAAATCAAGAAGAGGAAATGGACATGGGCCGGGCATGTAGTGCGTAGACAAGATAACCGCTGGTCATTAATGGTAACTAACTGGATTCCCAGAGAAGGCAAGCGGGTTAGGGGGAGACAGAAGGTTAGGTGGGCAGATGAGATTAAGAAGTTTGCGGGTATAAATTGGCAGCAGCGAGCACAGGACCGGGTCAACTGGCGGAACATGGGAGAGGCCTTTGTCCTGCAGTGGACGTATTCAGGCTGCTGCTGATGATGATGATTATGATTATAATGATGTTTTTCGTTATGTAGACAACTTTCTTATTTTTTTACCTTCATATCGGGGGCGCATCAACAGAGAGCACAAAGCATTATCGGGATCTCCCAGCTCACTATTGGTTTTTTGAAGCTCACTAGTGAATTCGGCAGCAGTAAAAGTTTTTTTTTAAACGCGTCTTACACTTTCAACATGACCACATCTGCTGGGAATGTTCCTCGTTATCAAAGAAGAGCTTTCTGCCGTTCAGCTACGCTCACTCGAAGGCTGTAAAAAGAGGCATTGCGCTGTTCACCATGAGTTATGTCTCACTCCGCTCCTGCACCAACATGGTATGACCCAGTTTTTTCAAACCAAGTTGCGAGATTGTTCGCCGTGGAATTCTCACAACAGCTGCTTGTGTACTGACGGAGATAAATGGGCATCGTACTGGGGAAGAATGAGAGCAGAACCGGAATGTAGCAGCAACCCTTACTTACACGGGGCTTCACATAGGGTCAAAAACCGGCTGGACATGCTGTTGTCCATGTGGTGTTTTCAGCAGCCTCAAAGCTCATTCGACATGGTAAACGTGGAACATATTGGGTGGTGCATCAACCAGAGTCTTTGGCAACATGCCACTTAATTAAAAACTGGCGTCTATAGCAATCTTGCCGCACATTGTGCCACGCCTGAGTGCACCTCCGGTCGGTCTGACATTGTACTTAAACGCTATCGCCAAAAGCGGGCACGGGAAAAAAATTGCCCGCAGCTTCCCTCGGGGGTACACTGAGGAGGATGCGGAGCATATAATTGGTTAACGGGGTGTTAAAGTGCGACTTACTTGGGTCGATGGCTAAATTGGTTAACGTGGTTGTGAAATGGGGTGTTAAATTGCGACTTACTTGGGTCGATGGCTAATTTGGTTAACGTGGTTGTAGGAGGGGGTGTTAAATGAGTGAACACGTACACACGTATGCGAAAGGGCGGCGCTGGTTGAAGGGACGTCGATCATTGTGTTTGTGGATTCGTTGGAATTCATTTCACCGCGACCTTGGACGTCGACGCGCCGTACAAACCAACCGACGAGCGGCAACTGAGTGAGCGAGCGCCGACCTTGAGTATATATACAGCGCGACGGCGCATGCACTGTCAGCTGTCGAATGTTCTCGAAGGAGAAGCGCGCGCGGCACAGATGGTGGGCGACGGCGCGACGGCGCATGCGCGCGCGTCAGCTGTCTAATGTTCGAGAAGCGGTGCGGACGGCGCGGACGGCGCACTACAAGGCGCGAGTATAAGATGCTTCCGCATCTAATACTCGAGCACTTTGCTATCCACGAAAGTTGCGAGTGATGTGCGAGCGTTCCGTCACATGATCTGTTCGAAAAAGAAATCAGGTACCTGTCGTCACGCGTGTCACTAAATTATTACGTAATCTTTTTTTTTGTTTTTTCGGGTATCTAAACATTCAGTTCAGTTCTTTTTTACATCACAGCACATAAAAAAGTAACAAACAGTGATGATGTGGGTGAAATATTTTTTTTTAAAGTAAGAGTGTTCTCAATAAAACTTCTAGTTGGCAGTCCTCGGGTCACCTTTCTTCGTCCGGTCTTAACGGTGTTCTTTTTCCGCCCCCTCAGGATCCTTGGAAGTTTAAGTAGCTGTGCTTTGAGCGAGGCGTACAAAGTCAATAAGTAGAGCCATGAAAATTTGGATATGAATCAATAAATTAAGCCATTGATTGGAGACGCTATAGGGCTTCCGGCCGGTGAACAAGGTGGAGGTGGGGGGCAAGGAATCGTGCCTTCGTGCGTCCTTGCATCTGACTATCCTGGCTAGGCATACTTGAACGCTACACCCAGGCTAACATCCCTTTTGTGGTCACATGGTTACAGGTGGTACCGGAAGCAGGGGCAGAGGCTAATGCCATTGCCTCCCTCCCCAACGCCCACTGCGCTGGACGGCGTCCTTCACTGGAGTGGAGGCGTTCTGCCCGAGCACGATGGACAGTACGTGTGCGTAGCGGCAAACAGCATGGGAGATGCCAAGGCCACGCTAACGCTTTCAGTGATTGGTAAGTGTACGAGCTACTGTAATCATTATACTTAAATACGTAATACGTTGCTATTCGCTCCGCGGAGTGTTTAGTATAATCAACGCCTCCTAGAAAAATTATGCCTGGAACATGAGCCGCGAACGGGCCGCGCTACCCTCAGATTTTACCCTTCCCCTCCAGTACGGAGGCGAACGCCTGCGGCGGTCGCCCTTTGCGAACGCAGCAATGCTCTCACAGTTGCCACCGAGCAGCTGTAATGTCACGTGACAGAACAATGTCACGTGACAGAGCAGTACGGAGGCGAGTGGTCCCACGCGGCGGACGGTCGCAACAAGCGGTAGGAGGCATGACATCCAAAATTTTTGTGCTGGCAGCAAGCTCTCAATCGAAGAGAGAGCCGCGTTCCAGGCATAGTTTTTCCAGGACGCGTTGGTATAATACGACGAAGGCACTCAGCCTCGTTTTCTTCCGAACGGCGAGGTGAAAATAAGTCAATATGGGTCACCATTGATCGATGATTGATATGTGGGGTTTAACGTCTCAAGACCACCATATGATTATGAGAGGCCGTAGTGGAGGGCTCCGGAAATTTCGACCACCTGGGGTTCTTTAACGTGCACCCAAATCTGAGCACACGGGTCTACATTTCCGCCGCCATCGGAAATGCAGCCGCCGCAGCCAAGATTTGATCCCGTGACCTGCGGGTCAGCAGCCGCGTACCTTAACCACTAGACCACCGCGGCGGGGCTATGGGTCACCATTTTACCATTAGTACCGTTGTTTCGCAATAATCGTAGTTGTTTGCGAATAATATACCATAGTATTTTGTTTCTGTGCCACTTCAATGGAAATAGCAGAATCTTACGGCGGCTTATTGAGCACCATATTGCAAGAGGACTATAAGGGCAATGTCAAAGAGCTCGGCACAATTATCATTAGATTCTAATTTTGGGGGCTTTCGCTGGGTATTTTTCAAAACAAAAAGTATCAATGCAGCGTTGATGAATCCCTTGAAAGTCAGTAGGGAGGGGTTTATGAGCAATTTTACTTGAAAATTTTTTTTCATGTCAGAGAGAGATTGACGTAGATACAAAAGGAAAGCAGTGAAAATTCAGTAAAAAAATAAGGAGAGGCCTCAAGGTTATTCGACAGTCCCCTGGAAGGCACTCTGTGAAAAGAAAAATTTGGTAGATTCTTCGCACCTTGGGAGTTGACGTTATCTGAAGCATGCGGAAGGAAGGTGACTGTGTTGTAATATTTTTATTCAGTGACAAGTCATGAAATTACGCGAAATATACGTATAAATGTTGCACGAGCAGACATATGTGTAAGAGTTGCAAATGTTTATATACCCAGTTTTTAGCACTTACACAATGATGCCAACCGGAACATAAGTATTAGCATCACCAGAAGTGATAAGCTGATATGATACCATTTCCGATGGATGTGGGAATGCTGTAGGCTCGTGTGCTCACATGTGGGTGCACATTAAAGAACCCCAAGAGATCAAAATTTTTGGATCCCTCCACTACGGCGTCTCTCATATTCATTTAGTGGTGTTGGAACGTTAAGCCATAACGTTAATCCAGGAACATAAGTATTAGCATCACCATAAGTGATAAGCTGATATGATACCATTTTCGATGGTTGTGCGAATGCTGTAGGCTCGTGTGCTCAGATGTGGGTGCACATTAAAGAACCCTAGGAGCTCAAAATTTCCGGATTCCTCCACTACGGCGTCTCTCATATTCATTTAGTGGTGTTGGAACGTTAAGCCTCACATATCAATCAATCGAAGCTGATATGGTGCGCTGGTGCTCGCGAGGAAGGTAGTCCTGGACACTGCTACGTAATCCAACTTCAGCGCATGACACCAAACGACCGTTGACATGACCCGAACATCAGGGCTGCATCAAAGGAGTAATGTTTGTAAAATATGATCGCCCGCACTGCAACCTTATTTCACGTTTTACGAACAGTAGGGTCTACTTGAGAAGTAGCTCCAAGACCTAGCGTGGCTCTGTGATAGAATGCTTGATTGCTCCGCAAAATGCTTGGGTTCGATTCCCACTAGGACCCTAACATTTATGCTTTGCATTCGTCGGATAAATGCTGCTGATGTCAGGTTTTTCTTAACGATCACGCGCTAAAGTTGCCCGTGTGTGTTTTCATCGTTCCAGGGTAAATATGAACTGCCAATCACCTGTCGCACATACCCGCATACCTGAGGCCCACGGGTATGTGCCACTCTTTAGCTGGAAGTGTTTGACGATGTACGCGAAGGGACAGTGAGGTTATTCATGTCTGGACCAGCGTGTCATATTTGTCAAACCATCTGAACCCCCATACTGATTTTAGTTCACACTAAGTTAAAGGGGTCATCACGAAAGCACCCAGACGTAAGTGGCTAGATAGATATAGATAGATAGATAGATAGATAGATAGATAGATAGATAGATAGATAGATAGATAGATAGATAGATAGACAGACAGACAGACAGACAGACAGACAGACAGACAGACAGACAGACAGACAGATAGATAGATAGATAGATAGATAGATAGATAGATAGATAGATAGATAGATAGATAGATAGATAGATAGATACCGAAATTGTATCAGTACGCAAAGAAATGCTTCACATTTAAGAGGCGTTATTTGACGCTTTTCTGTGAGTTATGACTTGCATGTATAAAACTTTCTTTAAAGAGGCGCGTGGACTCTCTGTAGATAATTACACTATCGTCTGATCCAAAAGAAAGTTAACAAGTATTTGTAAAAGGAGTCGTATACGAGGCAAGTGGGACGTCACAGAAAATAAAAACGCATACTCTGTTAATTTTTTTTTGCAGGGGGGGTGGGTGTAGATGAGCCGATTGAGCTACGGCCACAATCTCCTGACCTGCTCGATCTCAGTAGCCTTTGACTATTGTCATATGCTGTAGTCGTAACTATGTCCCCAATCAGTGGATCAGTAGGAAACCCAGATGGTGAAAATAGCTATGTAGTCGGAACCACCAGTTTCAGGAAACATATGATGGCATAAATATTTAGCAATCAGCGCGATCACGAGACGTTAACTGCCGTTGTTTGCGTCTAGTACTTCTGTTGATCGGAGCGACCCACGCATTGTCAAGACGGGGAGGAGTGGCATCGGGCCGATCAAGGCACTCGATTGTGTTGTGCTAGTGCGTGTGATACGAGTAATAGCTTTGCGTGTATGGTGGGTGCACCTTTATGAGAGGTACTCGATTACGTTGTAATATTAGAATCAGTAACTTCTTTATCGTTCGAATATAGAAACAGAGAAAGGAAGCTGCGTACAGATGTATGCAGTATTTGAGGATCGCAAACTCACTGCGCTGTTGTAGTTCCACTCGAAAAAAAAAATCATTCAGTTTCATGAGACCAGAAAGCACACAAGCCGCTTGCGTACGTGAAACTGTCACTGAGTGAACAATAAACGTTCTTTTTATCCACACGAAGCAAAATTTTTCTGCAAGTGACACGTAATTAAAATAAATGGGAAAGTGTGTGCCGTTACACAAAATTACTGGTTAGCCAGTTATCCTCGTCTACATTGTTACTCTAATGGACGAGCAACCTTCAAATATAGTATCTGTGTTAATTTATTTCTCGTCTTGTTTGACACGTGTGTTGGTTTGCATAACTTGACGGCTTTACGAAAGTCTCGTGTTTCTGTGTTTTACACTTCCACCGGTGTTTAAAGTCTTGCTTTGGGGTCGGAGTGAGTAAAATATTTATTGAAAAGTGTCGGGTGATATTGGGGGCGGTAGGAGCCACAAAAATCTTGGAAAAAAATTGGGGATGTGTCGGATATTTTACAATGGTCTAACGTTGCACAGAAGTTGCTTTAGAACGCTTTAACCTGGAACTAATGCAGCACGCGTCACCAGGATTAAAGTAAGGTAGTGGTAACGCAAACGTTTGAAACAATGTAACGCAATAGTACAATGTCTCTTCGTACTAACAACGCGAAAAATGCAGCGTATGTTTGTAGACTCAGCGATGGATGTAGTATATGTTGAAAACATCGTTATCCTTAGCGCTGTAATATTTCGGTGCGTCTAAACTGCCACAGAAGTGAGAATGAAAATGGGAAACACGAATTATGAATCCAGCGTGGCACTGACACGCCGCAGGGCGCGAATCAACTGTTCTTCGTTGCTCTGTTAGGACTACACTATACTATAACTAACCGGGTGGGGCGCGGTGATCTGACCGTAACCTGAGACTGGTCGAGTTCTTTTCTGACGATCTTTATCTTGTTTCCAAAGGCTTTCTCTTCTCAGCATTTTACGCGTATCTAGCGTGATCGTCAATGTCACTAACATCTCTTGTGAATCTGCAGATATCAAGAGCAGAAAAGAAAACAGGAAAAACAACAGGAAGCAAAAGCAGGTCGGTCGTCCAGACTTGCTTCCGGTGTAGTACCTTCTGTGAGAAAGCGAGTTGTGGGATGAATCTTTATTGTCTTGGTAAGGGCGGCAAAGACAAACACCCTACTATCGACACCTCTGCTAATCAATATAGTATATATTATGCTTGATGGTGTATCACAGCGCTGCCTTGAGCCCAAGGGTTCAGCGCAACGGGGATGTAGGCGTTCTCGTTTCTATATACGGCGCTAACGAAGCGTGGATGCTTGATAAGTTTGTCATGCATCGACTTAGTAGCTAATGCCTAATTAATAGATACGATCTATTGTCCTGCATACTTTGTGTAAGAAAGGGGTAACTAAAATAAGATTATATTCAATCGTCCTCTATCTCTCTTCTGCTCCCATTCCCCTTCTCCGGATTTGAAGGGCTGTTCTGATCTCCACTTGCCAGACTTTGTGTCATAATTTGAATCTGTCCTCCTTCTTCAAAACACACACACACACCACACACACACACACACACAACACACACACACACACACACACACACACACACACACACACACACAGCACACACACGCACGCACGCACGCACGCACACACACACACACACACACACGCACAACACACACACCACACACACAACACACACACACACACACACACAACACACACACACACACACACACACACACACACACACACACACACATATATATATATATATATATATATAATATTATATATATATATATATATATATATATATATTATATATATATATATATATATATATATATATATATATATAGTATATATATATATATATATTGTGAGGAACCGGTTATTCAGCCAGGCTCGAGCTAAACCACACTGGGGATGATATTTACAGATGACGATGATATCTAAAGAGAATGAAGAGTATTCGCTTGTCGCGCTCACAATATATAATATATAATATATATATAATATATATTATATATATATATATATATATAATATTATAGTATATATATGCCTATTTTCCTTATTCGAAGGTCACACAGGTTCAGTTCCTGCTACCGGCAACTTATCTTTTCACCCACTTTTTTTTCTTCACATTTAAATTAATTGCTATCGCGTTCATAGCTTTCCTCTTTAGGAGGAGAAACTGTGGCTTTTTAGTAACAAACCATTTCGACAATGTGAAGCCAACAAAATAGGTCCACTGGAGTGTGCTGTAAAGGAGGTGTGAGTTTGTTTCTTCAATGAAACATTTACTGCCGGATTAAGTTTACCAGTTCACTAACATTATAAATTGAATCGCTATAAACCAGAATTCAAGTCAATTCATTCGAATTTAAAAGTAAGCTGATCGGTTATTTGTATTTAGGGAAAGCATACTATAACTGTATGTGAGGTGGCATAATGCTCGCTAAGTATACTTGTGCTTATAGTTGAAGAGAACAAGATGCACTCTCTTGAAATTAAGGTGGGGCACTACACATGCCACATCCGCAAGTTGTTTTCGAAAGGCAGCCATGTAAAAATTTAATAGCCATTTATCCTTGCACCGCGCGCGGTTTTGTGCCACGTGATCCTAGACATAGAGGTTGAAGCTGCAGATTTTCGAACATTAAGCAGATTGGTTACCGGAACACTAGCACGAATGTTCTGTGAGGGTATATGATGAGGTAAACAAAAATCAAAACTCAGACTTCAGCCTCGTGTAGTCATTTCTAGGCGCATTAAGAGGACTTACACTATTGAAGTCAATGAGGGCGGCATGTGTCGACAAGAAATCTAATTCGAGCGTGGCGGCATTTGGGTGCTGCTCAAGAACAACGAGGAAAACATATGCGTGGTGACCGGCGATTGTGGTTCGTACTTTGCACACTCAAGACTTCCGTCAGGGACACGAGTAATACAGGAAGAGGCGAGAGTAAGTACATTCGTCAGCAAGCTTATGTAGAAAGCTCCGCAGGGTGACCCGAAATGGCTTGACTGTTACCAGCTGCGAAATGGTGGGCGCTGGTGATGAGAAAATGTCTCAGAATGCCTAAATAGCACGTCAGATTGCATGGTTAACGTCTTGGAAATGGAGCCCAAAGCTATGTACACGTGGGGCTGGCGTCAATCAAAGCGCTTCAGGACATGCGGCGCCGAATTCGAGCCCTCATCACAGAGACATGTGCCCAAGTATCAGCCATTGCAGAAGCAGTTGAGCCGTCAACGTTAACACCGATAAAATTTCGTCGTTACGGCAGTACAAGGGGGGATTTGAGGTAGAACGGGAAAATGCAGCAGTATGATCTGCGGAAGCTGCCCGTTCAATAGCAATTAACTATGAGGAAACAAGGGCTCTGTGAAAGTGACCTCTGAACCAGAAGCTACATATTTTTCGAACACTAAGTAGACTGGTTGCCGGAACACTAGCACGAATGTTCTATGAGAGTATATTATGAAGTAAAAAAATGGCAGCATGTCCACGGAGTAAACAATGGATAGTGAAGCGCAGCATCCGTCCGTCCATTCGTTCTTGCTTCCGTCCATCCATGCGTGCGTCTGTGTGGCCGCCCGTGCGTCCATCCGCCCGTTCGTGCGTGCGTCTGTTCATGCGTGCGCACGTTCATCTGTACGTCCGTCCCTGCTCTCGTCCATGCATCCGCTCCTGCGTCCGTTCATGCGCCCATCCGTCCGTGCAGCCATCCGTGTGTCCGTTCATGCATTTGTCTGTGTGTCCGTTCAGGCATTTGTCTGTGTGTCCGTTTGTCCACCTATTCAACACTCCAAGTACCACCATCTCGCATCTTTGCATCATATATTCCTCATATAAAAGCACCGCCATCCAGCGGACATTCGGAGGACTGAACGAGAGGAGGCACACGCACTCTTTCTTACGGCTTACGCTTCGTGTCTACTTCCCACCTTTAACCACCCCGAGTTCATGGTACTAGTTCACTGTGTATGGGACCAGGGATCAGCGTGACAGCAGGTGGGTGCGTCAGGCAGCTAGTGCTGCCCCGTTTATTCAGTCAGTCACATTTATAATACACTCTGGGCAACGCCCCTTTGATCAACACGCGATAGTATCAAGATCAGGTGAAGCCCCTTGAGCTTATCGTGCGTAGCGCTCTAGTGAGGCGCGATTCGATACATCCTTTTTCCTTAGGAAAACAAGGAAACTGTGCAGTTATTTACATATGCGGAAAACACGATAGCTTGAGGTGGCACTTCGTAACAAATGAAGAACATATAGAAACAAAGGGAGAGTTCAAGCAATTTGTTCAAAGTCTTGGTCATATTCTAGTCGTCGTGGTGGTGGTCTTTGCGTTCTCAGCGACCTTCTGAGTGCTGGCGTTGGACTACTCTGTGTGCCCGCGGTAGTTGGGTCATTGCTTGGCACTGTCTTCGACGTGCCGGGCAGCTGTCGAGGTCCTTGGCTCTATGTTTCTCCCGTTGGGAACAGAGCCCTGCTGGAAGGATTCTCCAGTCGGTAGCAAGTGCTTGCGGTTGCGCCGGAGGCAGCGCCCTTCCTGTGTGATTACGTGGTACGACCTTGGATATGTTGACGGCTTCAGAACCCGTGCTTTGGTGGCCCACGAGCCGCTCTGGACTCGCACAACGTCGCCTTCATGGAGTGGGGCTAGTGGCTGTGTAGACGGTCGAGACTGACGATGCTTGATGACTCGGTGGGAAGGGCCACACTGGTAGTCGGGTAGCTGTGTCCTCTCAGCTAATGTGGAATAAATTTGCCGAAGTAGTTCACAACCCCTAGCATTCGTTGTGCTGCTTGCTTTTCGCGTGGCTCAGGAATCTGCAGCATTGCCTGAATGAGTGAAGGATTCGGCCTTTTGTAACGTTAACTTGTTGTCGGACAAAAGCTTCTCTCGAGTCTTAGCTTCGTTTGTGCCAAAAACAATTTGGTCTCTTATCATTGAATCTGCTTGCTCTCCAAAATTGCACGCTCCTGCCTTCGTCTTCAAGTCTCGTAAAAATGTTCAAAAGGCTCATCTGGTTCTTGCTTTAGGGTACGGAACAGATAACGCTGATGTACCTCATTGACTTGAGACGCACAATAGTCGTCGAACTTTTTGATTACCACGTCGTAGTCATTCTTGTCCTGGTATTCAGTGAAACTGAAGGTGTTGTACACCTCTATGGCTTCTTCTCCAGTGATGCTCAACAGCAGTGCACTTTTTGTCGAAGCACGTCGTGCTTCGACGAAAACTGCGCTGCTGTTGAGCATCGCGCGATACGAGTGAGGTGCGATACGATACACACTGTATTCATGGCACTGCGGCCCAACACTCGCTAAACCTCTCTAAAACCTAGGAGGTTACGCCCAACGAGTATAACGTAGCAACGCATTCTTGTCTTCTGTGCGTTGTTGAACAATAGAAAATTCGCAGCGTGCGCGTTAACTAAAAGCCGAATTTTCCTGTCTCTCATTCCCCCTTAGCAGCCATTGGCATGTACATTGAGCACTATTTTTTATTGTTCAACAACGCACAGAAAAAAATCTCTCACCGGCACCACCTTGGAGGTCAAAGCGTTATACTTGTTACACACTACAACGGCTACGAGAGACGAATGGGAGTCGCTATAAGGAGCTTCGTTCCTAAAATCAAAACTCACACTTCGGCCTCGTGTAGTCATTTCTATTAAAGCTCATGGGGTCAACGGGCTTCTCAGTCGATGCACTGATCCTCTCCCGCACACTTGCGAAAGCTTTTTGAACGTAACGCAGTTTCGCACTGCCTCTACGATCAGAGGTATTTCAAGCTCTCTGCACCTCACCTGGTTTTACACTGTCTCCATGATCGGCCCACCTTTGACTAAGTGACGACGTTTTGTGATGACGTATTTATGCGAAGCGATAGTGACGCCATGATGACGCCCTTTTGACGCCACAAGTATTGGTGTACTTTGATGCCATGTGGCGAAGTTATCGCATGATGATTATTGTTTGCATCACTCGTGTTGACGCGCTGACAGCCAATTTCTGTTTTTCATGAGGCATCTGAGATTTTTGCCTCAATAAGTTTCATTCCTGCATTATTGATCACGATATGTGTCCGCAGGTGAGCTCTCCGTCAGCATCCGTCCACGCCTGGTTCGTGCCGAGGCCGGTGACTCGGTGTCCTTCCAGTGCAACGCGAGCAGCAGCGAAGCGTCACTCGAGTGGCGCCTGAACGGGTCGCCGCTTCCGCTGGGATTTCAGCGGCTCGAGCGAGGGTTCGTGCGAATCGCTGCTGTGGCCCGGCACCAGGGTGGCATGCTGCAGTGCTTCGCTACTTCCAGGGACGGACGCAGGGCTGCGCAGGATACGGCTGAGCTTGTAGTTGGAGGTGAGCACTAGCCTCAGAATTGATTGGTCGATGGTTGAATCCTGGTGTTGGCTGCTGCTTTCTGCCTTAGCCCGAAGCAATGTGATTTTTTAAATATTCGATCCATAGGTGTAGCAGTCTTGGTAAGTATGTGTACAAAACCCTGCGAGGCGTTTGAGGTAAGTGTGATTACCTGCTTTGCTACCGCACTGTCAGCTATGTGAATATAAGTGACAAAGATATATGCAAAAGAAAGACAGGGAGTTCATTCAGATTGAACGCAGTTTGCTAGCCTACACAGGTGATATGAAAGGAGAAGAAAATAATAAATGTAAAAACAGGTTGGTGTTACATAGTTGACATTTCAATAGCGAAACATTTTTGTTTCATATATGCATATTTTTCTGTTTCAATACTTTCAATATTGAATCGAAACATTCTTTAGCGAACTTCAGCGACTTTGAGCGTATCTATCTATATAGCTGCTTACGTTTTGGCGCTCGCGTGATCGCCCCTTAACGTAGCGTAGGCCAAAATTAGCATGAGGGGGTAAGATGGTTCGACGAATATGACGCGCTGGTCAAAACATCAATAATATCACATTTCCGTCGCGTATGTCGTCAAACACTTCCCGCCAGACAGTGGCACATACCCTCTGGCGAGTATGTGCCACTGATATGCGTGTATGTACCACAGGTGATTGACACTTAGTATCTACCGAGGAACGGCGAGAAAACGCATGGGTAAATTGAACGCGCGAGCGTTAATAAATACCTGACATCGGTAGCGTCGACCCGATGAATGTAGAGAATAAATTTCAGGGTCCCAGATTAAATCGAACCAAAGCATTCTGCGTAGCAATGAAGCATCCTAACACAGAGCTACTCCAGGTCTCAGAACCACTTTTCAAATAGACGCAAATCTTCGTGAAATGTGAATAGTGGTTGCAGTGCTCCATATCCAATTTTATAAACATTACATTGTACTCCTTTGATGCAGCCGTCACGTCGGTTTAACAGAAATTGTTGTTAGGTGTCATGCGCTGAAGTTGATTTATGTAGCAGTGTATAGGTCCACACCCTCGTGAGCATCAGCGCTTCATATCAGCTTCTGGTGTTGCTAATATGCTTGTTCCTATCGTTGCGCAAGTGCGAACAACTGGGTATATAAACATCTGCAACTCTTCAACTTATGTCTGTGCGTGCGAAATTTGTACATGCAATTAGCGACATTTTATGACGTGTCGCTCAATAAAAAGTGAGACACGCTCACCTTCCTTCCGCTTGCTTCGCACAACGTCGAATCTCAAGGTACATGGTATCTGCCAAATTTTTACTTATTCAATTTGCCAATTTTTGCAGCCTCTTCTTCATAGAGGTTTCGGGTTACCTGTAGTATGGAATGAACATGATGACCATCGTCATAGACCGCAAGAACGTATGCGAAATTTTGTGCTTGTACCTCAGGAAAGTCATCTATGCCAGTGGTACCGAGGCTAATTTTTGAACTGAATAATACTTGTTAAAAATTCACCTGATATGACTTCTGTACTAACACAGCTTCGAATACACAAACTCACAGAGCGTGCCCCACGCATGGAGCGAACGTACGGCACCACAGGCATACTGAATCCCAAGACTCCCGCGAGCCTAGGGTGCCGGGCGTCGGGTGACCCAGCGCCCTCGATCACGTGGACGTTAGATGGTGCGTGGCCCATCATTGGAGGTGGACCGAGGTTGCGTCTCTGGTCGACCATTGACTCGGCGACGGGGGACGCAGTCAGCTTCCTCAACTGGACTTCGGTGGAGACGTCCGACTCCGGTCATTACCAGTGCCTGGCGAGCAACGTGGCGGGTCGGGCTGAGCACGTATTCCGATTGGACGTGCGGGGTCCCCTGTTTATGAGGCCGGCGTACAACGCGACGGCGCTGGAAGGTCATTCCTTAGCGCTGCAGTGTCCATTCGGCGGATATCCATACGACAAGGTCAGCTGGTTCAAAGGTACGCAACCCATTGGTTAAAAAAAAACGCGAAGGAACTGGTAACATATTGGAAGCATTCAGCTAAATGGAACTCACCATGGTTTTTCTGAGCGGAAATATCTATCCCCTCCTAAAGAATTCGGCCGAGACCCTGTACCGTATTGTGTTGTATTGTATTTTATGGCATTGTGCTGTGGTGAGTTGTAACTGTATTGAGTTGTAGGGCATTGCTTTGTATTGTATTTTATTGCATTGTATTGTGTTATATTGTATTGTGGTGTATTATATTGAAATACAATACTGAATTTTGATTCAATGTACTATATTATACACGCAACCTTGTGATGAAATCTAATCGGACGCAAAAATCCCCGTTTTTTGTATACCACAGTCAACAGGAAGCCTGCTTTGCTATTTTTTCTTGTTCAAGTAAAGAACAGGTGTCATTTCCAGTAATTTAGGTCAACGGACGGAATGATGATACGTGCCGCAGCACAAAGATTGAAATTTAGTTTCAATGAGACCTAGACAATGTAAAGTTCCCCCCACAAAAATGACTCATGGCTTATTTTGCGAAATCACATAGAATGCTCTGATAAAAACAAGTTGTTGTTTCTTCAACCGCGTTTGTCTTGTTCGTCGAAAGCTATTCGCATGTCTATATACGCTGTGTAACAAAATTCAGAATTTCGTTGTCATGCTAACTATCTTTGTACGTAGCTTTGGTTCTTTCTTTACGCAAGACAATCCTTGAACGACATGTTTCTTTATGTAATATCTAATTTGGAAAAAAATATTGCTCATGCGTTTTTTAGTTACCAATCTTGATAACTTCTCCCGGGTGTTATTGCAAACGCGAAGTGAAAACTCCTCCACAGCATGTTTGAAAACTCAAGAATTAAAGTCGGGAGATTCCGTGTGGTGAAACATTTATTAACCAAATGGTTACAGAGAGGTGATTGGATTGGGGCCTCACTGGCGTCATTCCCTCACAGTACTAGGTGACATCCCTATTCCGGACTTCCATTGGCAAGCAACGCCGCCTGCGTCCGTTGAACTAGGACCTTTGGGCCTCAGGTCCTGACAGCTAAGCAGGGCCGCCTCCACATTCTCTCCCGTAGGATTGGGGTGGGGAGGGGGATTGATGGGTTTGACTGGCACGCCCAGACTATGTCAGCCACCTCTTCACAAAACTGGCACGTGTCATTAAAAGATTAATTGAAATGTTTTAACCCCGCTGGGCAAAGTACAGCGTTGATAAACAATTTTAAAAGGAGGTACTCGCCAGTGTGATGCAATCCCTTACAAGGGTCCGAATAGCACCGATGCTCTTTATTGTAGTAATGGGCAACGTTTTTGAATGAAAGCTCCGAATTGTCTGATTGGGAGTAGGCTTCTAAAGAATGGAAGATAGCTCGGGAACAGAGTGCTCGGTCTGTTCATTTCCCTACAGCCCTTGGTGACCGGCCGCCCAAACCACATATTGTGGTTGTCATCAAGGTATCAGCAAACTGAGCTCCCATTTCACTGTACAGATGGAAGCGAATTGCCGATGAACCAAAGGCAGACTGTGTTCACCAATGGCACACTGCTGCTGGAGACCCTCACTAAGACCAAGGAACAAGGGGACTACACCTGTGTCGTGGAAAACCTGGATGGAACATCTGTTGAGCAACTTGTTCGGGTCATTGTCAGAAGTAAGTTTGCAAACTCCGCTTTTTGTTTGTGCACCAGCTAACAAACTATGTGGTTTAGGCTCGATAGTAGCTTTGAATTGTACCAACCGCATGATCATTTGCGACTGGCGACCAGAAGGCAGCTCAAGGCGACCGATGTCAACAACTTCCGCGACCACTAAACATAGCGACACAGAATGCACGTTTGCTCACATCATTGTCCTGACGTACTGGTTCTGCCCATCCGATTGGTTCAGAGGTTAGGTGAACGCATTGAAGCGTCAGCAAAAAATAAATAAATAAAAAATTGCCCGCAGCTTCCCTCGGGGGAACACTGAGGAGGATGCGGAGCATATAATTGGTTAACGGGGTGTTAAAGTGCGACTTACTTGGGTCGATGGCTAAATTGGTTAACGTGGTTGTGAAATGGGGTGTTAAATTGCGACTTACTTGGGTCGCTGGCTAAATTGGTTAACGTGGTTGTAGGAGGGGTGTTAAATGAGTGAACACGTACGACACGTATGCGAAAGGGCGGTGTTTATTTATTGCGACGAACTTTGAGCACGATGGCTTTTTGGTCGGTAAAGTGAAGAGTGAGTGGATCGGGTTGCAGTGGTCGTAGGTCGAAATTTGCAAAGACGTGGTCGATGCAGGTTCCGCGAATGGTGGTCGGCTGGTGGTGTTTGCAGTCGTCGTGCGTTGCGCGTTTCAGCGAGTGTCGCGACGCCATGTATTCGACTATCCAATCGTCCTTGATGACGTCGACGTTGAAGTTGCCAACTAGCATGAACGGTCGATGTTGCGGTTGTTGTTTTCTGTAATCTTGCACGGCCTCGTCGACGTACTTTTGTACGGCGGCACGAGAGAGGTTTGGCGCGAGGTACATCGTCATGACGTCGACGCCACAGACGGTAGCAACGCAGTGCTCGCCGTTGGCGCGTTGTTGAACGCCGGGCTGTAGTCGGATATCAATGAAGTAGTCGTCGTCGTTGTCGACGTCACGCTTGACGTAAATTCCCACACCGTCTGCAGGTCGTTGGAACCCGTGCGTGCGCGCGACCGAAGCGTATCCCGCAACGTCGACGTTATTTGCGTTCCACGTCTCGGTGAAGCAAAGCACGTCCACTCTGCGTAGTACGGGATCTCGCACGACGTCAACCGCGTGAGCGCCTAGCATGCGCGCTACATTATACAGCTAGCGAATGTTCGTGAAGAGGAGAAGCGCACGCGGTGTGTAGAGGAGGAAGGGTGCACAGATGGTGGAGGAGTGAAGCGCGCGCGGTGTGTAGAGGAGAAAGGGATGCACAGATGGTGGAAGAAGGAGGAGGAAGCTTGCGGACGGCGCCGCACTACAAGCCTCGAGTATTAGATGCTCCGCATCTAAAAGGTGAACAATGTATGTGTGTCTAGCAGCTATCAAAAACGTGATGACATGGGTTCGATTACCAGCCGCAGTGAACATGTAACGAAGATATCGTCTATCGCCGGCACTATAGAGAAACAGCTCCACTAACGTCAAACCTGGGGAGGTTTTGAGCCTCGGTTTCTCACATATAAAGACACGTCAAACAGCAATGACAGGACCGCGTCATCTCATTGCTAGAATAAGCGTACATAGCCGAAACATCTTTTACTGGGTGAACTCAGGAAGTTGAAACCAGAAGAGTGCACGTGGCGTTGTATCGTGAGCTTTTTTCTGAGCAGACGTGCCGTTTTATATTCGTGTCACTCGGGCGTTGGGAGGACCTTCCAACCGATAGTCCATTGAATCAAAGGTTCAGCCAACGTCACGTTCAAACTGTTAAACGGGATGCTTCAAAGGCTGCCGAGGCAATGACCTAATGAGCTAACTAAGCATTCCAACTCTCTAGAAACTTCAATGGACATTCAGCAGCGGACACGGAAACAGCGAGAACATGCTCTTTCGTTCAAAGTGAGTTCGTGCGAACGAAAAGAAAAATAAATCTAACCAATATGCTTTAAAAGCAGCATATGAAAGGGTTATGAATTATTGAATGAAGTATATTCGCCCTTCGACAGAGAGAGAGAGAATAAGAAAGGTAGGGAGGTTAACTAGACTAAGTCCAGTTTGCTCGCTACTCGTAAGAGGGGAAAGACGGATCAAAAGATAAAGAGAGAGGAGCAGATGCACATTGCACGCCACTCATGCACCACACAAACAGTGCTGGGTTTCACAGGTGGTCGCTCAGTGATGTTGCCTTCAAGAGTCGTAGAGAGGCTCGTGCTGCTTTCTGGACCGATGAGCTTGAAGACCACGCGCCCAAGATCTGGTCTTGAGGAAAGGGACGATTAATTAAGTCTCCTGGAGGCACACTGGAGAGTCCGTCGAAGTCGGGACAATGGCAGAGGTCATGGTCAAGGGTTTCTACGGAATTGCAGTTATCGCAGTTGAAATGGGTGACCTGCAGATGATCTCGAAAAGACCGCCGTGACATAGATACGAAATAAAGAACCGCAGCGCCGCACGATTTCTTACGAGAAACTCCTGAACCATTCGACGACCCTTCCAAAACTGTCTTGTAGCACCGCGACAGGTCTATTGAGCCGGTAGAGTTGTGGCACTTCGATGGACTTTGAACACATCCCGCGTGAGGAAGTTAATGTAGGTGTCACACCAGCACTTTTTGAAAGGCATTGAGACAGGTGGTGACAGGATACACCTTGACGGGCTATGATAACAGGAGACGCCGACAGTCCGAGTGCACGAGGTGCTTCGTATCTAAAATCTGGCAGCATGAGCACGAGCCAAAGCGGTCGCTTTGCGTCCATAGCGATCATTTGCGACCACTTATGACTAACTTGGTCGCGTGGCCGATTCTGAGTGTAGGTGTGAACAAGCATTTTTATCTTTTCGCTGCCAATCCCGCGAGCGCCGCACAGAACGTGAGCTATGCATGACGCCAAGCGACTGATAATGAATAAAGCCACTAGTCGAGTGACGTCTGAGATGTGCATGGGGATTCATAGTTTTGTAGGTCAAGGCGCACACGATCACAGTCTGTTCTCCGTTATGCATGAATCATTTTTCAAGAATGTTGCGTTAATCTATTCACTATTGTCTGCTCTCACTACGCTCATTATCGCTTTCGGGTTTTATACTAACCTTATTCAGATATCGGACTTACTGGTCTTCAAATTTCTCGTAGTTTACAAGAAAAAGTGTGAAGCGAATATGCTAGTCATAAAATAGTAACCCGTAGTTTTTAATGACGGGTTCCTTAGCAGTAAGCGCTCACGTTAAGTCCCTTCTACCGTCGCTTGATGCTTTCCTTCACGCTTCTACACTCTATAAACGCATGTTAGTGTTATGCTCGCTAGGAGCGTGGCTCCTTATAGGCCCGCAACCCTGTCGGTTCTTAACTCGCACGTCGAGAATCGTATCGCAGCCGCTACGGTCACATCTAGAAGGAGGCGAAACGCTGACGTCTGCGTACTGCACGATGTAAGTTAAGGAACGCTAGAATGCGGATATTACTGATACACTGCACTATACCACCCGCCTCACGATAATATTGTGGTTTAGGGACATGAAAACTAAGAACCTAAACCTGCTCCGTAATGATGAAAATAACTTTATTTTTTCACTCAAAAGAACAAGTAAAGAAGGAAAAAAGGATGAAAATAACTGAAGGGAGGTTAACCAGCCTATAGGCAGCCGGTTTGCTACCCTGCGCATCGGAGGTGGATGGGGGAGATAAAAGATAGAGAGCAGAGAGGGAAGAGAGATAATCACAGCACATTCGGCAGCACACGCGCGCATGCACACTCTGTCATAGTCCAGTCTTGTCTTTCGCGTGTGGCAGCTTGGGCTAATTGGTATGGCATGACGATAGTTAGAGCGCGAGAACAAAACGACGACACAGAGACACGTGTCTTTCGTGTCCTTCTTGTCTCTGTGTCGTCGTTTTGTTCTCGCGCTATAACTATCGTCTTGTCTTTTGCGTTGTGTGACACTGCTGTTACAGCCGCTTGTTCAATGAATTTCAACAGAGCTTTTGTCGCCTCCTGTTGCAATGTCTTAAAAGAACAAGCTTGCGAAAATTCTGAATACAGCCAGCACTTTCCATGAAAAAAGGTTTGCTTCTGTTTCCTTTCTCGTTGTTCGTACGCAGCTGGTCCGCAGATCACGCCGTTTCGTTGGCTGGACGACGTGCAGGAAGGAATGCGCGCTGGTCTCAGCTGCTTCGTGCACGCCGGCGAAAAGCCTATCGTCATCGAGTGGCTTAAGGACGGCGCACCGATCCTGCAACCCGTTCGCCAGGACGGGTTCGTGTCCACGCTCTCGCTGGAGTCCTTGTCGTCACAGGACAATGGCAACTACACCTGTCGCGCCTCCAACGCCTGGGCAGTGGCCACGTACAGTGCCGTGCTCAGGGTCAAAGGTCGCTACTTCTATTCCGTTTACTAATATTATGCGACTCGAATCACTTTCTAAGATCCTTCTGTAGTTTAACGCTCAGACATTACCATGCCGTGGTTGCTTAGCGCAAGGTATCACGCGAATTTGCGGGTTCGAGTATAAACTCGAAGTTGCGGGTTCAATTATCAACCACTGCTGCCACATTTCAGGGAGAGGAAATGCCGGAACAATGATGTGCATAGATTTAGGTGCACGTTGAAGAATCCTAGGAGATTTGAATTGATAGGTTCATCCCTATATACGCATGCCACCTATTCATGTTGTGGTTTTGGTATGTAAGTCCCCAACATTTAGTAACGCTGATGCATAACGTTCTGCTTATACATTGTTCGCCACAGCCTCTTTTGAGCAACTGCAACCAACTACACGCCGCAGTCATTAATCGTGAACAGAGTAACCGCTTGAGCCTGGACATATAAAAGACAATATTCAGATCCAAATCATTACGAAAAACTTGTGTAGTGGTAAATATTTTCTTTGGAGACACACAGAGAGTATCGAATATATATGACATTTACGTGAATAAAAATTGACTTTCGATGTTACAGCGCTGTAATACCACGACACTGCCGCAACCAGCAACCTTCCGCTGTCGCTCACTTGATATGAAAACTTGCTGTTGAGTTTGATATGGAAGGCTTGATTCACGTCATCGCTACCGCACATAGATATAACCAAAATGTAATTAGAAGAAACAGAACAAAAATAGTTCGTATACGATGATTCAGGTCACGTTCATAACGGCCGTTAGAAATAATCCAGAGCCCCCAATGAATGAACGAACGAACAAAGTTGAATGAATGAATAAAAATATTATTTGCATACGATGGCTTAGGCCACGCTGAATAATTCTTGCTTTGTTAAGCTAACGAAAAGTATGCTTGGCTGCGAAAACAGCGTGAAAATGTAAACAAAGACGGAAGAAGAGGCGACAAGGCACGATACATCAGCACCTTGCCGTCTTTTCTTCCGTCTTTGTCTATATTTTTGCGCTGTTTTAACATCCTAGCATGAACCACCAACTAACCCAACTTTCGCTTCTGGTGTAAACAATAGTAGTCCACTAAATCAATCAATCAATGAATCAATCAATCAATCACAGCAATAGTGATACTCACACGCAGTTGCACCGACATGGCGATCCGAGCCCAGGGATGTGGTGGCGGTCACTGGTCACTCTGTGGTCGTTGACTGTCAGGCTGACGGGGAACCCCCTCCACACATACGCTGGAAAAAGGCATCGGGTAAGTAGCTTTGATTCCATCCAGGTTGGATTAATTGCCTCTGGTAAGTTTATAGTTTTGTTTGCGGTGGTGTCTTAATACATGCTGTACAATAAAAGCGCTTTAACAAGATTGTTTGCAGTTTACTATATTCGATCGCGTTTTTGAAGGCAGCCTGAAGAAAGTTAGTCAACAAAGCATATAAGAGTATGGCTCCATAGCTTTCCCGAACTTTGAAAAGAGCAGGAAAAAAAAGTCTTCTTATGGCTATGTTAACAAAAAATAAATACTTGTGTTGGAAATCACAGCAGGCATCCATACTCATGCTCCTACATCCCTTCTAAACAATAGACATGCTAGTGAAAAATTGTAATAATAATGTTCAGCCTGTTATTAATGAAGGAATGTGGCTAATGACGAAATCAGATAGACGTACACATTTAATTTCGTCTACAGTTATTTAAAAAACGAGGCTTGTAAGGGTGGCCGAAAACAATATTTAAGGAAAGAAAGTACGGGAAAAAAAGGTCAAGGGAGGTCTACCGTATACTACCAGAATGACATCCTTCATATTGTCTTTGCCATAACTGGAATTATAAGACTAGAATCTGGTTCAAACTGCGTGAGTGAGAGGTGAAGATAGCGCGAGTAGTTACTGATACATTTCGATATAGAAATAGAAAAAAAACGTATCAATGAGGCGTTTGCTTATCATCTTTGAAGAACTAGCACAGTTTAATATGCAGGGCGTTTCACAAAATGTGTCCAATATTGTTCAAAAAACCAGGAAAAGGCGCTATTTGCTCGCTGTCTTCGCACTTGCTTTTTCTGTAGCAGCAGGCACATTAAACAGATTGAACAGATCATTTGTACCCGTAGTTATGAAAGTTAAATAATATATTAACTCTTAAATACTGAAATTAGAAAGTTAAGTGAAATAGAAGAATAGAAGTCCTTCATGCCGAAAACCCATTCAAACTGAGATTTCAGAAAAGCAGCCTGTAGTAATAACTGCACATAAATGGAATTATGAGAAATTTTGAGGTGAAACTGAAACTAAAGAACCAATGAGCGCAACCAGCAGCGAAAAAAACAATGAATGGCACGCAAAATTAGCAATCACAAAAATACAATATTAGCACATTGAGGCCAGATGAAATAACATGTTGATGTAAAGTTTGCTTGCAGCAATTCAAACTGTCATAACAAGTTCACACGCACGCCTTTACATTTCTAATCACATATGTACTAACACACCATTCCTTATATCTCAACCCCTAGCAGTATCCCAAAAGCAATTATCCAGTCCGGTGTCTGCTAAAAAGTCTGCCAAAAAGATATGCGCCTTTTTCTGAATGTGCATCTGAAATCATGGTCCATGTAATCTCTTTATTGTGATGAGCCGTGTGTCCAAAGTTGCCAGATCCTTCCTTTACTTTTAAATGTGAAGCATTTCTTAGCGAACTTCGGCGATCTTAAGCGTATCTATCTATCTATCTATCTATCTATCTATCTATCTATCTATCTATCTATCTATCTATCTATCTATCTATCTATCTATCTATCTATCTATCTATCTATCTATCTATCTATCTATCTATCTATCTATCTATCTATCTATCTATCTATCTATCTATCTATCTATCTATCTATCTATCTATCTATCTATCTATCTATCTATCTATCTATCTATCTATCTATCTATCTATCTATCTATCTATCTATCTATCTATCTATCTATCTATCTATCTATCTATCTATCTATCTATCTATCTATCTATCTGCCCCGCCGCGGTGGTCTAGTGGCTAAGGTACGGTGGTCTAGTGGCTAAGGTTGCAAAACTGGTTTGGTATGAAATGACTGCATGGCGAACACAAACGACAGATCTTAACATGAAAATCATAAGATGCGTGTCATGTAATCACGCTCATGGTGCGCTCGCGGCCGTTTCGCTAGCTTCACATATACCGAATTTGGTACTACAGGACGTGAATGGATGACGAAGGTATGGGACTAGTGCAAACATGATAAGCATGAGACGCGTGCCATGTGAGAACATGACTACATGCCACACTCAAGGCGCCAATACACTTTGACGTGACCCGGCGCACACGTTCGTTCCATCGCGTCACGCCGGCGATGCCACGCGAGGTGCCGATCTGCCTGCCATATACTCGCAGGCGCGCGTCGCGCTGCGCATGCTCGTTTGAGCGCGCCCGGCCTCCCTCCATCAGGATGCACCACGGAGGAAGGAAAAGGTAAGGAGAGGCCCTGAAGTCACTCGTTGTGAAGCCGCGATGAAGCCGGAAGTCGGCCATATTGAGTAGGCAAATTCTCCTCTCTTGTTTACATATGAATGCGAAGCAGAAGGCGCGACTCCCTCTCCGGCTCGGAAAGCACGTGGGCTGCGCAGCGCGTGTGTCGTGACGATCCGAAACTAATGGAACTGAGCTCATCACTCGGAGCCAGCGGGACAGCTTCAACGAAATCGCTTCGTCCGAGTAATAACAGGGAATAACAGCTCGCCGACAACGAAGCAACTACGAGAGAACGCGCGCTAGATGCACTGACAACGGCGAGTGCCTTCACGTCATTAATTCAGCAACTGTACAGACAACACGATCGGTCGTGCGCCTTCTACGGTTGCATTCCGCCACGCAGCCGACGCAGCGTCCTGCCACTGTGTCCGTGTTCAACGTGAAAATCACCGGCGTCAGCATTCTGCGACCGTGGTGACTGAGCACGGTGCTAGTGACAGTTGAACGTGGTTGCTCTTACGTTGAGATTACATGCAGTGCTGGTGGAGAGTGTACCAAGCGGAACAGAAAAGGTGTTTTAATACGCGCATGCAAGTTGTTACTGTACACACACAACACGAAACTACGTATGTGCACATGGTCCTCACGGCGTCTTGCTGGGCTCAACAGCGTCGTCCATTGTCACAAGCAGGAGCACTGCTCAACCGTCACTGACCTGCAAGGCGTTCGTCGTCATTCAGCTTCGTCATGGTGCCCAACGCAATTTCGCTGAACACTAACTGCTTCATCCGCGTCATCCGCCGCATGACACATGGATATGCACTTGTTCTACGCACTGTTGAAACCCCGTGATGGACAAAGGGATTTGTAAACGCTGCTAAGAGTAATGTAACAGCCAAGAGAACACTGCGTAACCAATAACGCGGCGCAGAGCACAGATATTGTCCGCCACAGCTCAGAACGAGACCTGGGGAGGCACACATTCTGCCGCCAGCCGCGGCCGCTCACTGCTAGACCAGCTCCACTGCTCAACACGTAACCATAGCAACGCCGCCATTGTGCCGTCTGAATATGGCCGCCATGATGTCATTTCCGCCACACTTTTTACGCCCTGCGCCGGCTGGGCATGCCCTCTCCTTACCTTTTTCCTTCCTCCGTGGGATGCACTGACGGACGCTCGCCGCGCCGGTAACGATTATAGAGTGCTCGCTTTTTGCTAGCGTAGCATCACTGCACCTAGCGTGCGCGCGCGTCAACGTTACGTCGGAGTATATTGGGCCCTTCATGCTGCGCTTGCAGCTGTTTCGCTAGCTCCACATATGCCAAATATGGTGTTACGCAACATCAATGAATGACGAAGGTATAAGAATGGTGCAAGCATGATAATCGTGACAGGCGTGCCATGTAAGAACATGACAATATACCACGTTTATGATGCGCTCGTGTCCGTTTCGCTAGCTCCACATATACCAAATTTGGCATTACGTGACGTCAAAGACGAAGAAGTTAAATGACACAATCAAACATGATAATGATGATATGCGTGTCATGTAAAACGAGACTACAAGCTATGCTTATAGCGCGCTCGCGACCATTTCGCTAGCTCCATATATACCAAATTTGGCATCAGGTGACGTGAATAAATGAAAAAGGTAAATAACACGTCCAAATATGATAATTAGGACACATAAGTCATATACGGCATAATTTACTTCACCTCGTAACTATGTGCTGATTTTAAAGTGACATATCAACCTTCCTCATTCGTGCTTCGCATATCCTCGATTCCCTCTGTACATGGGATCTGCCGATTTTTTCACTTTCATTTGTGTTCATTACGCACTCCAAATGAATATGGCGAACTTTTCATCTGCATGACCACAGTGGTATTCCAATGAGTTGGATTGGTTTATGTTGTGCAGGAAGTTGTTTGTGTATGCTACTTCCAGTCAAAGTATGTGGATTAACGTCTCTAAGTGTCGTGGTAGATTTATCACCATTGAAAATTTTCTGTGCGGATCAACTTCATAAATTACGATTCCCTTGACTGAGGGCTATCAAATCACTTCTCCACGAAATAGTGGTTAGCTCTTCGCGTTATAACATTTCGAATATCGTCCCCAGATATAGGTATCGCATAATTCCGTCCTTTGTTCAATGCTTTCTTGGTGAGGTTACTCTTTATTTATTTATTTTTTTATTTATTTAATATACCTCAAAGGCCACCCAACAGGGGGCTTTACATGAGGGTGTGGGCAAACAATATAGAGTTAATAAAACAATGATTCTATGGCATTTTTAAATCTATCCGTGTTGCTATGATGGATGACACTTGGGGGAAGATCGTTCCAGTCCCTGGCTGCTTGAGTGAAGAAGGAGTGATGGTGGGCTGTGGTACATGCAGGAGGTGGGTACACGGCCTTGTGGTGGCTTGTGCGGGCTGAAGTACGATGAGCTGATTGAATGGGACAGTTGTAATGAAACGTATGATACATTTTGTGATACAAGGATAGTCTGGAAACCTTACGGCGTAGGTCAAGGTTAGGTAGATCTGCTATTCTTTTAAGGGTGGTAACACTGGTATGATACGAGTAATCTGAGTAGATGAATCTAACTGCTCGGTTTTGAATTAGTTCGATGGACTTACTTAGGTTAATTTGGAATGGGTCCCAAATGGCGGATGCGTACTCTAGTTTTGGGCGAATTAGTGTTTTGTAGGCTAGTAATTTGACTGATGGAGGGGCAAGATGCAAGTTACGACGAAGGTAACCGAGAGCTCTGTTAGCATTGTTAACTATTTTACTTACGTGAAAAGACCAGTTTAGATTCTGTGAAATGTTAACACCGAGATATTTAATGGAACTTAGGGAAAAAACTATGGAGCCATTAATATTATAGTTAGTGGTGGGTAAGTTTTGGCGTCTGTGAAATGAAATAAGTGCAGTTTTATTAGTATTTAATACCATGAGCCATTTGCGACACCACTCGTCCAGCTTTAGTAGGTCCTGATGGAGAGTAATTGTATCTGAAACGTTAGTAATAGGTCGGTAGATTACACAGTCGTCGGCAAAGAGGCGGATGTTAGATGAAATGTTATCGGGTAAATCATTGATGTAAATTAAGAAGAGGAGGGGTCCTAGAACTGTACCTTGTGGCACACCGGAGATTACGTTGGAAAGGGAAGAGGGCGTATCGTTAGCTTCAACAAATTGCTGACGGTTAGTGAGGAAGTCCTGAATCCAATTGTAGACAAGTTGGTTAAGGCTTAATTGGGAGAGTTTTAGTAGTAGGCGGTTGTGGGGAACTTTGTCAAAGGCTTTCTCAAAGTCAATAAAAAGGGCGTCAACTGGTATGTTAAGGTCTACACTAGCGCTTAAGTCATGGATGAATAGTGCAAGCTGAGTATCGCATGAGAGTCCCCTTTGGAATCCATGTTGGTTAGGGTGAAAAAATTTAACTGAGGTAAGGAAGTTAGCGATTTGTGAATGAATTATATGTTCCATTATTTTTGAACAGACGCTGGTTAAGGAAATTGGCCGGTAACTAGATGAACCAGGCTTAGGAACCGGAACGATCTTACCCACTTTCCAGTCGTGAGGAACGATGCCGGATGAGAGTGATTGCTGAAAAATATAGGAAAGAATGACACTGGTGATTTCTTTGGTGTTTTTGAGCACCTTAGCATTTATACCATCGATGCCGCAGGATGATGTAAGTTTTAACGACTCGATAATTTTCTGGATGCCCTGAGGTGAAAAAATGACGTCCGGCATGGTAGGGTAGTTGTGGGGGGAGACATCAGGGAGGTTTTCAATCGGTTCTCTGGTGAAAACGGAAGAAAAGGTATGGTTTAGTTCTTCTGCTACTGCATTATTCGCGATAGGCTGTCCAGTTGGATCCATTATTGATATGCATTTGTTTTCGTTTCGCGGGTTAATCACTCTCCAAAATTGTTTTGGGTTAGTGCGGAGTAAGTTGGGCAAGGTGGTATTATTAAACAGCCGCTTCGCTTTATCGATGGCAGAGCAGAATAGTTTCGTGGTAGTCTGGTATTTTTGCCACGCCACAGGATTGTTGCTGTTTTTTGCGGCACGAAATTGTCGTTTCTTTTTGTTTTTGAGCCTCTTGAGTTCAGGATTAAACCAGCGGGATGTGCTACGTTCACCAATCGTAATTGTTGGAATGTAAGTACTAATAAGCTCATGCATTTTAGATTTAAACATTAACCAATTTTCAGTGACAGATCGTTTGTTAAAATCTTTAACTACAAACTGACAGAATTTTGTTAGTTATTCCAATGCGGATGGGTCCCCGTAAGAATACGACGTTGTGACCCTTCGCTGAGGCATATTGCACAGTTTCTGTGGCACAGTGTGCTATGTCACCATTTTTGTAAGGTGATCTCGTATATTTGATTATTTGAAGGGCGGGTTTGCTATCCGTGCATACAACCCATTGCCGGGTCCCGTAATTGCTGATTGTTCATTTTGGGTAACATTCATTATTACTTTTTTTCCGTTGCAGAATTTATTCAGCCGATGTAGTATTGACCTCAATATCTACACAGCAAAACATTTGGAACAGAACAGAGCATATAGGAATAAATATAACTTCCAAATAATCTTATTGTCTCTTGCTTGAGCAAAGAAATTTATTTGAAAGTTATGTTTGCGGTTAAATTCAATACAGATTTGTTTGTGAATGTGGCCGTTGCCGAAGCCGTGCTTTGGCAAATTTCTTTGAGATTTCAATTATGGTGGGATCAAGTCAAGCGCACAGCCTGCCCCAACTTCCCGTGGCCAATGAATAGAAATATGTTTCACGGGAGAATACTTGAAAGAAACACAAAATACAAAGAAGGAGAAAAAAATGCGCACAACAGAAAGGTACAACGGAAGAATATACGAGTAAGATCGCTGCATTACACTTCGACAGGCGATCAACGCTACATAAGGCGCAAAAAAGACTGCACCGGAAGTACCCTGCAATCATGGTCGTCGTCAAAAGCGATGAGGGCTATCCTCTTCTGCATCTTCGTAAAACATAAATAGTAATAGCGGGAGGCGAAGTCAAATCCAACAGGAGCCATTTAAAGCCAGCGAGCCACCTGCGTCTACACTCACGCCCATATTCCTCGAGAATTCACCGTGGCCATATACACACACGGGCCACCTGCTCACAGGGCTCTTATTATTCAAACTACCTGTGTGGGAGAAGAAGAACGTCGGATTTTTTCGCGATAAGTCAGGCCTTTTTTATTTCAGAGGCCTTTCTTTTCACTCCACAAGAACACCCCTTGACGATAGACGTCGTTCTGCTTCCGTGCGTACGTCTTCGGCGTATGGATGACTCAGTTTTTCCTTTCTGCGTTTCTGTTTTTTATATGTTTTCATTTTTCGCCACGCTCCTTGAACGATGCGTAGTTACGGCACTGTCAACCGTTCACAGAAAAAAAAAATTCCTAGCAGGAGGTCTTTTCTGCACGATTGGAGTTTTCGTGCTAGTTTTTTTTCCTTTTTTGCTATGCAAGTTTTCACGTGCGACATCTCTGACAGGTCGGCGGGAATTTGTACCGAAAGCTTGAACCCTAAGCATTGAGAAAAAAAAAAACAAGGACACGTGCATGCCTGTTGACATAGACGGTGTTAGTGTAGAAACAAAGAGTGTGGGCCAGGCTTAAAACAAAGGAGAAACACCAGCTCATTCGCGGTTTACGAAGAACTAAAGGAACAAAAAGTGTAATGTTGGTGCGGGAACAAAAAGAAAAATGTGGGCTTAGCTCAAAACAAAGGGTAACAAAGGCAACCACTGGCGCATGCGTGGTTCACGAAGATTGAATGAATAAACAAAAAAAGTGAAAAACTGCGGACGACTGCGTTTAATCGGCAAAATCTGGGCGAAGTCAGGCGTGTCGACGTGACTAGTAAGGCCGGGTGGGGAAAAAATATCACCACCATTACTAGAATCGGAAGCCCGAAACCCGGGAACAGCTATGGCCAGGTAAATAAGTGTGACGAGTAAAGTATACAAAAAAAAAAAAGAAACAAGAGAGACAAGAAAGGCATGGGTCAGAGGACGACAGTGGAATTTCAACGCCCGGCAAACACAGAAGCTCCGAAGGGAGCGCAGCCATGAAAGATAAAAGTAAACCAGAAGTGAGCAGACGAAAAAGAAACAGACGATGCGAAACGAAAGAAAAAAATGGGGGAGGGGGTGAGCAAAAAGGGCAGGGCCCTGCATGACGGTGCGGGAATAAAACGTGAGGAGAATGGCGTGGCTCTCGGAGGCACAGCTGTTACATTCCCGCGCATCGATTTGCTCTTAAGGACATATGCCGACATAAATTCCGCATCTCCTAGGCGGCGCACTCGGTGCAAGTAGTGCTGGCATCCCTCCTTCTTTCGAACTTGATTTCGGAGGACGACTCGCAACGCTGATAAAATTGAATTCCAGAAATGAATAATGGAAGGATGAGGAACAGGCATGCGTCTCGCGGATGTAAAATGATAAAAAAGAGCGGGAGCAAATAAAACGGCGCATTTAGGCGGGGTGCTTCGGCAGAAGCGTGTTTACAGAGACGAAACAGGAAGAGTATTCACCGGTGTCTCACGGGTGTCTAGCGACACATGCACCACCTCGCAAAACACAAAAAGAAGGAGTAAAACTAACACGAATTGAAATGAAACACTTTCTTCTTGCAAGCTATGACGTAAGGCGTTGCCAGGAGCTTTAATAAGAGTCTTATATCTTGCTCAAAGTCAGTGTGGAACAACACCTCTCGCTGTAGAAAATACATTAAAAAACGGCACAGGTGCTCTTAGCTTAAACATACGGGCTTTTCGCGTACCTGTTCCAGCACCTTCTCTCTCTTTCTTTAGTTTTACAATCGTGTTCTCATTCTTTCGCCCCTTCGCCTGAACCGTTTCAGCGTTGGACTCACGAATATCTTTATCTGCACGCCTGTGTGCGACAAGCAACCTACCTGTAAAGATAATAAGCACGTGCAACGCTCTTACCTTTAGGTTTAGAGTATAGGTTTCCTTCTACGAGCCTAGTGCATTCTAATGATCGCCCTGCTGTTAGAAGCCATTGTTCGCAGTGGCGTCTCGCTCCTCTTGAGATTTAGCAAAGACGGATGGCTGCAATTCTGATAGCAGGTTTCGTAGAGATTGGTCGTTTATTTTTACCCGTGTTAAATTGCCTCCTTATTCTGGCGAGTGATGGATTATAAACGGGCTCGTTGAGGCACGCGGCTCCGCCAGTCGTTGCATCATTCGAAGCAATTATCCGAGGCAATAGAATACACCTCAAACTTTGGAAACTCAATCTTTTCTTCTTTGTTTTTGGAAAAATTAGGTATATACTTGTGCCATGATGGCGTGTGTGCATTTCATTTTGATAGCTCGTCATTCGAAAGCACGCATGTTTTACCGCATATAGCGTTTATTCACCACGTGAAGAAGTACCCATAAGAACTGCATAGAATTCACTAGAGTTGCCTTTGCGGCATGGCTACAATCTGTCAGAAGAAGCAATTGTGAAAGCATTCATGAATGATTAATAAAGCATGCACAGAACACGTGAGACGCTCACTATTTGAAACGCTATACGAGATTTTTTTTTTATCTACTGACTTTTGCCAGTGCACAGTTTGGTCTGTTTTATCGGTTAAATAAAATACACTTGCAGCTAGGCTGCTGGTGACGCTATTGTATACTGTGAAGGTGAAATGCATACTGCAGAAAATACGTGCATGTAATTCATTCCTACAGCAACCCTTATTCAGACTTGAAGTGTCCATGCCTAAATTTGCTACAGTACAGCTGCATTTTTCTGGCAGAACATTGACTGTAGCCGTTTAATATGTACAAAATTTCTCACGAAATGTAGCGCAAAAAAATCTCTATTTGTTAAGGGTTGCAGCGCTAGCACGAAAGTTCTAGCAGAAAAGTGAACGGAGGTCGAGGAACGCTAGGCAAAGGGGACAACACAAGCGCTGTTTCTTTTTTTTTTTTGAAGAACACGCAGATTATTCGTAGATAGGAACCTATAGAGAGTGGTTTCAGACGCTTCACAAATCTCGACCGACACCCACCTTTCACGAGGACGTCGACGCATTCCTTTTTGCTGTCCGTTCCCTGCCCTTCGTTCACTTTTCTTCGGGCACTTTCGTGCTTGCGCTGCAACCCTTAATACAATGGAACTTAAGCAACTAGCCCAAATAGCTGTTCTTCTTTAAGAACTGTCTACTTGATTGTTGACAAGCGCGTTTTGAAGAAATGAATGGTCGTACATTGCATTTAAAATGTTAAGTTAATAATAAAGATGTCACATTCAGATTTCACTTGAACGTCTGGCGCAGATATAAACATAAGAAGATATAAAAAGTAATTTTTTTCCTTGCGAAACATTGTTTTCGATGCTATAGGTGATCAGAAACCTTCAATAATTAAATCTAGCTCTATTTAGTTTGTGAAGCACCACACAAGTAAATAAATAGAACCACCCATTTTCTGGGTTGCTTTACAGCGGTTACTGAATGTTTACGTGGGGTAGGCATGGGTAGAAATAGCGACTCTTACTTTTAAGCTGCAGGCTAAAAGCTATGCAGATGCTTCGAAGACGCGAGTTTGCCAGCGCTATCAAAAGCAATTCACCTGCTGTCATTTCGCGCGATTGTACTACTTTCTCCCAGGAGCAAGAAGTTGCACGTTCTCTACACTTTGACAATCGAAATAATGCACTATGCACCATCCGGGGTCACATCGCAGGCAGAGATAGTGGCCCCTATCGCGCCCTGGTGAGCACCTCCCGAGTGCACGTGCTCGTCAACGGATCTCTGAGCGTGCGCAGTCTGGAGAATGGCGACGCGGGTCTCTACCTGTGCGAGGCCTCCAACGGCGTCGGTGCTGAACTCTCCAAGGTGGTGCGCCTCACCGTTCGCAGTGAGTGAGAGAAACTGTGTACTGAGCGTCGCTTTTGCTTCCACGTCTTGGGCTCTTTTGCGCAGAAGGGATGCGGTTTGGCCGTGTTATTGGTTGGCCAACGCTAAGCAGACTAGTTAGTGCAGAAATGAACCCACAGGACAAGAATAGGAATGAACGAGTAATATGTCGGACGAATAACCGTTTTCACTGGTTGATCACACTGACGGAAAGGGCACCGGTACTCTTAGAGTCACCGATGCTTTTTCTCAAAAATCGCTTTAGTCTGCACAAAGCATTGTGTCAATGTAGTTGAACACCGTATCACGGAAAATCAAGAAATAGTCGAACTGACCAAACCAAGAGGACACAGCACCTGTCTTATCGTTTGGCTGGCTCGAGTTTCTTAATTTTCCGACCTGATAGAGAAAGACGTATAATACGCTTCCTAGAAGTAGACCTGCTTGCATTTGATGTCTATAGCGAAGTTCTTGCCTGAATATTTCCGGAAATCGCTCTTTCAAACCAAATTTATCCTCATTTGGCGTTTTCTTCATCAGTTTTGTGCCTTTAGTGCATTTGATAGACAAAGTGGCCTAATATTTTCAAGCCACTATTGTAGTGATCCTTCACCCTGTTTCCCAATTTGTGCCCTTTAAAGCAGATAGAGTGCATAGAAAGTTAAGGAAAAGATGAGATAACGAATCCTAAGAAGTTTTGGATGAAAATAACTTTACTTGAGTACTTTATACTCACGGAAGCTTTACAAATGTGCATTAAAGTAAACAAGACTAAAAGGCATTGTGAATACTTGAAGTGCCACTAGCGTAAGCGCAGCAGCTAGGTTTATGCCCTATTTGGCATAACTTCATTTGCCAGTCTGGTTAATTAATTAATCCACATCCCGCTAACAACTCTGGCTCTTGTATTGGTTCCTATGGGTCAAAATAAAACGTGTTAATTCAAGTCAACTTTTCCGTTGTCGGGCCTCCAAAGATTTTTCACGGATATAGCGCAGGACGAAAGTGCGGAATTTGTTCTTTCGCAAATTTGGAAGAAGGCAGACTACCAAGCGCTTATACCAGTCGACAGTTCTTATTTTTTCTTTTTCTTTTTTTTTTCCACCGTCTCCATTCAGGCAGCCCTCGGCTCTCCCCCAAGGAGTCTACGACATCGGCAAAGCGGGCAAGCACAGTGCACCTGCAGTGCGAACCTACCGGCGACACGCCCATGCGTTTCTGGTGGCTTAAAGATGGCGTCCCGATCGCGGCCATCGGTGATCACAGGTACTAACAAGGGGGAGAGGTATTGTGTTCACAAAGCATGGATATTTGATACTGCAAGGGTACACGACAGGTGATTGCTGTGCTCGAGCATCTCGTATGAAGTTGTACGGAGTAGCTATGCCACAGTTACACGCAACTTAAGCATGGCCCGCTGTTGAAAGAGAATGAAAGAGGTAGGCAGACGGGGAAAATCTGCATTACGTCTATGCTCTTCCAACATCAATTCCACAATAGTAATTATTAAGCGGTGCTAAACGTCACCACTATCCAGGAGCATCGGCCTCGCTATAAAACTTCAACGTAGGCGATACAGCTCTCTTCCGAAAATGTAGGCTCCGCGGGTAGTGAGTGTAGTCTCCGCGGAGCCCCTCCACATTTCATAGCTTTAATGAGGGCATTTTATCTTGAAGGAGCTGTGAGCAGTGAAACAGCTGCTGCTCAATATTATTTTTCCGTGTCTAATAAAAAAGAGTCATATTGCTCGTGTTTACAGCCCTGTCACTTTTCTTAACTGAAGTTTGCATGCACTGACAGCAAGCACCTCAGTATGGTGCTGGTGCGACCAGGGAGTTTATTGAACTTCCGCGAAACCAATCCTACAGGTGCTTTTGTGCTCGTGAACGCATTATTTGTTTGTTATTATTGTTGCTTACCTATATTGTTGGTTAGCGTAGAGGGCTATATAAGTTATAAAGTGTTGATTATTTTGCGAATACAGACTGTAAGCCTAGATAACGAGCTTCCAGACAGTTTACTAACATGTTGAAAATTGGTGTTTTGTTCAAATGAAGGGTAATTAATTGCATGGTAAGTGTAAGTGTGCAGCATTTGCACTTCTGAAGCAGCGTGCACCTCGCTGTGTGTGCTTTCGCGAGTGAGCGGCAAGCGTATAACCTCATTTGCAGATATTCCCAGGTCGAGCACGCTGAGGCCAGCAGTGCGAGATCCACGCTCACCATCAGGGACACCAAAAGTCTGACAACGCCCTGTTCACCTGTCATGCATCGAACGACTTTGGAGAGGACACGACAAACATTAATCTCGTCGTTCAAGGTAAGCCGTTCTTTAAACTGCCTCTAATCCATTCGGCGTTGAATACGAGATAGTGGTTTTCTTACTCGTCTTCACTATCCTTCCTAGAGACGCTATCTCTTCTTCATCTATTGCCTTACTCGAATATAACGAGATATTTTCCCCTCAGATTTTCACTATACCTTAAGTAGATCCGCGCTTTACAATGAAATACAGAAATAACAAAAATACTACTATTTTTTCTACTTTTCTTTTGTACGCAATTAAATATCATTCAATACATTACACCTCTCACACCCCTCACGTGTTACAATCGAGTAAATGCGTAATGTTAACATAAAAACGCGGAAAACATGAGCACTATGCATTCAGTCTAGCAGGGTTTTACGCTTTTCACGTAAAGGCTGTTATTCTCGTTTGGGCACTGGAAAATAATGAAAACAACTCTCTGCTTGTTTAACCTCTCTACTTTCTCTCTTTTCTCTTTTCACAGATGTTCCCGGAATACCGGATAACCCCCAAGTGACCGAGGCATCCAGCAGGTTCGTGCGTCTTGCCTGGACCGAGCCTTTCAACGGCAACATGCCCATCACGCAGTACCTTCTGCGATGGATAAACAAGGAGGGTACGTCGTCACCTTGTTGCTTCGTATTACTTCACAATGAGCGATTACCTTTGTGTCAACTGATATGGTGGCTGTCTGTGAAGACGTGCTTTCACAATTTCTCGCAGTAAACGTACCGGGACATGCTAACAAAAAAATAATACTTAGAAGTAGACACAAGCTGCCTTTTAGGTGTTGCTTTCATTAACAGTATTAAGGGAAAAGCCTTAGATGCCCCATAAAACAGAAAAAAAACTGACCGTCGTCATCGTCAATGCTAAAACGAGTTTGATGCAAGAAATAACCATAATGCGATGACGTCCCCATATGATGTCATATATTCACTGAACTTATGACGTTATCTTCACGTAACACAGCATACCGTCACATGACATCGTTGCTTTGTCAAACATGTGCCGATCGCGGACGCAGTGCAAGCTCATGTGAGGTTTTCAAAGCTTGAAACGCCTGGGATCCCAGTGCTAGTGCAAAACGAGGTTATGTACAGAAAGGCTAGTGCAGAAAGATCGATACATTAACTAAAAAGAAATAAAAGAAAGGTGGCTTTAGACTTTGAGTCGCCCTAGGGGAATGATATAACACCTTGTAGGTTTCCATATCGTGTTCAGTTGGCGCATTGCAGTATATTGACAAAAAATAAGAATGCGCACAAATCAGCCTAATTTATTGCTGTGTTGAGAACGAACGTATAATGATGTGCAGACGACGATGGCGATACGTTAGTCACATGTGGCTGCTTTGCAATGAACAGTAAGCTTGCTTTAGGAATGAGTGAATTTCCTGAGCGGACTCACGTTTTCGCTTTTCGCACAGGCACGTGGGAAGACAGGCGTGACTGTGTCAGGCACCGAGACCAAGGTGACCGTGCGGGGACTGGAGCCTTCCTCGTCGTACTTGTTCACCTGTGAGAGCGGAGAACGCCTTGGGGCCCGGCGATTACACTTCTCCGCTGGAGGTGCACACCGACGACGAACGTAAGTGGCCCTCCAGTGAATTGCCGAATGAAAACTATTACCTAAGCTTTCAAGCGTCGAATGAAATAATAGCACAAAACAAGGGACCATTAATTTGAGAGTATAGCAGCTTACCATTAAGCGCAGCTTCGGGAAACGCGACGTTTCAACTTCGTTAAGTTCGGCAAAGTCTAAGCCGTATGCTTAAGAACGTTTCTGTATCACCCCTGTGCACTCCTTAATTATTTTTCAGTCTGTGCGTGCCCGTGTGCGAGGGTGTTTTTTGTGTGTGCGCGCACGCGTTGTCAGATGTTGCTAATGTTAATTACATCAACTTCGCCGAGGAAACGCAAAAAAATAAATAAAGGGCCCGTAGTTTCCTAACATGACGCGGCAGATATATGCGACGTCGCAGGGATGTTTGGCTGGCTGATATCTGTACTGATGTATCTTGTCTCTTGTCTGCACAATTACTTGACCATCTGATAGGCAATATCATCCTCTATAGAGTCATATTGGCCCTTCGTTGATGTTTATAACAAGTCATTTTTTTTATCACCTCCCCCTACTTTCCCTAACTGTTACAGAAGCGGCACTGCTTGAGCAATGGTCCATTCGCTTCCTTTCGCTTGGCGACTCTGATTGCCCACATTACCGTTATCCTCGGAGAAAGCAGCGGGCACTACACCCAAGGGCCTCACGCCGCCATACATATATTTTCTGACGCAGCTGCCCTGTTTTAAATAAGGGTGACCGAGCCATAGGGTATAGTGTTGCACGACTGCACATGGAGGCGCCTGTTCGGCGTAAACATTGATATATACCATCCCGAGCATATCTGCAAAAACAGCCATCCGCCATCGAAGTGTTTCTGTTTGTAAGCACGTCGCAGTGTAGAAGTTGATGCAGCAGCCGGTACACTTAAGTGGGAACGTCAGTTTGGACGTTTTCGGGCCAGAAAAGGTGTCGCTTCGTAAGCTAGTACTCAAGTAGTATATTCAGTATAAACCCCGGTAACTAGCATATTCAGCGGAAGGATGTTACGTGGCGTCCTTATGAATACCATGAGAAGATGCAGCCTTCTGTGCATATCGAGAGACGAAAATCTATAGAACAACTCGATCTTTTAGAAATAGAACATGCCATAGCACAGTGCCTGTGTGCGCTAAAAACTCTTTGGATATCTGGAATTTTTATTACCCACCTTCTTCCGCCTTGTAATTTCTGTGATATGCTTCCCCCCGCTACGGGTATACAGCACATGTGTAATATATTTGTGTACATATGTCACACTGGTCCCGTTAATTAGGGAGGCTATCGCCGGGCTAATTCCAAGGGCCGAAGTATCGGCCCCCCGAACCGCACCACGAAAGCGTGGACAATTTAGAGGTGGTCCTTCTTGGCGCGCCAGCGGACGCCGGCTGTGGCTTAAAGAACAAGTCAGAGCCGAGAGTTGATAAACAAACAAAATTATATTCTCAGTAATGGCAGATCGAAAACAATACACAAGAGTGCACACTCCATAATAGTTGCATACAATACGCCACCAATCAAACAACGTATCACACAGTACAATCAGCCACACTCGAAACAATGGACACAGACAACAATACGCACTAATATGCCGTCGCATTTATTGAACAGCCAAGACACTTAAAGACTAAAGAGATAAAAAAACCTATTCAGTCCAAAGTTCTTGGAAGAAAAGTCTGGATCATACTCTTCCGAGAATCACTCACTCAAAGTCCAGCGTTGCTGTCGTTCCGCTGCCCCAGGGAAGTTTCTCTCCCAGGAAACCTCACGTCTTCAGTTGGCCTCTCTCCAAGCTTCAAACTTCTTCGCCGGAAACACGTCGGCTTCACACACACAGCTGTTGCCACGCGTCCTCGCTCGATAGCGGTAGACACACGCTCTTGCCTGTAGCTCGAGCCTTCACCCCTCAGGTGGAAATCCTCTTCTTCTTCTCCTGCTTTGTCTCTGTAGACAAAACCTTCGCCGACTACACGGCGGAATCCCTACGCGCTCTGGCGCTAACTTCCGTCTTCTCCTGGTCTCTCGTCTCGGCCGCTCGATTAAATACCTTCCGCACGACATTCCAGAAAGTTCTCGTCATTTCGTCGGCGCGATACGCAACGAAGGCTGGGGAGAGGCGCGAGACTGTACGAATGCCCTCCGCGATGGATGACTCAACCCGGCGTGACCACGCCTCTTTCCTTCTAGAAAAATCCAGTGCTTGCTCAACCGCCGTTGTGGGGTGAGGAGGTTCGTCGGCGAAGCCACGCTTCCAAGGGGAGAGCGCGCGCCCGGGGAGCCTTGGATGTTTGTTTTCCTTTTTTTTCTTTTGACCTCCCGGCCTCTCTCCCGCGCGTTATCGCAAGAATTTGGCGGCGCGCCCATTTTTAGCGCTCGTTCTGTGACAACATAACATTTCTTTTTTTGTCTCTAAATTCGCAACTTTTGGTGTTCCTTTTCGTTCATCAATACAGCCAGCCCTTCGGTAGGTTTATTTTAATGCTGTATTATCATGTGGTAATATACTTCTCATCATTCTACTCACATATGTCATCGGGTGCTTATTGCACATTTTAATTATATGCATCGAATATTATATGCGAAAATTGGCTGACTTTGGCAAATAAAAGAGTTTGTCAGAGCAGTCTTTGGCGACTTTAGACATGTGTGTGGCAATGCGAGAAAAAAAAAGAGAAACTAATAATTTGACCCTTTAAATTCATTTGATGGTCAAACGATGATGACTGTCAGCCAGAACAAGTGATGATGATTGGCTGCTGTCCAGATTAAAATGAAGCACAAAATAGATGCTTACAATAATATCAACAAAATGCGTTCAATGAAATTGGAAATCTGTATATGTTGAGCCGATTCACTGTCTATTTACAAGACATTTAATACTGAGCTCAATCCTTGACGTATGTGTTAATATTTTTATAATTATTCGTTTCTTTAATTCACGTGCAAGTGATATATCCGTAGCTTTGCTCTACTACTGTGTCGTTGCAGCTCCTCGCAGTGCACCGAGTAACGTTCACCTCACGCCTATCGACTCCACAAGTATAGCAGTAAAATTCGAGGTGAGTAAATTCCGTACTTTCGAGAATATGCTGCTTCACTAACTTCACCAATGGTCGTCTGTAAACATAGCAATTATTTTTTTTTGTAAAGTTGGGTTCTTTACAGGTTACAGCAGCAAAGCACAAAAACGAATTTCTAGTTTACGAGTGTAAATGAGGTACAGTTGCATGGCCTCGTAGAAGTTACTCATAGACACGGACACGCACTACTTCCCTTCGCAGTACGTTCACAGACGCGTGTGAGAAATGTACAGGCAGGGGCCTATAGAGCTGCTGCTCTAAAGACCTGTCCGTAGCAATGCCAAGTAGGCTACACACACACACACACACATATATATATATATATATATATATATATATATATATATATATATAAATATATATATATATATGCCTGAACTGTAATGATGGCGAGTAAACGTATAGCATGTAACCTATCCCATTCGCCACTTGACGTATTTTCTTTCTCTTTTTCTGAAAATGTTGTCGCTCTTTCGGGGATTGCAAAGGTGAACGCCGATGCGTCAACACGTCGGCATATAACTGCAGTCACTGGTCTTGCTTCAAGTCTACTACACTCACACGAGTTTTAGAAGTTTTAGTCTGAGGGACGCCGAAGTCCACAATATCAATTCTAAATATGGCAAAGCAGGACTATATGCGGAGGCACGCGGGATGGTAAAAGGTCAATCAGAGGACGAAAGGCCGTATCCGCCTGCACGACGTAAGGACCTACAAACTAAACCCTTGCGATCTAACTTTCGACCTGACTTGTTTAAGGCATTGTTGCGTGATGCATCACATGCGTTTACCTTGTTCCAAATCATAGCCATTGGAGTCGCTTGGTGGATTCTGTGCTGAATGGTTGTGCCGTCCGCAGTATCCGACACCAGCGTAGCTCTCGCCGATTGGCCCGCCGTCCGCAATCTGCTTGTGCCGTGTAGCTCTGGCTGTTCGGCTCCCCATCCTCGGACACCCTCGGCCGTGCGCCCCATCTTTCCTCTCTCTTGTTTCCCCTTTCTTCAGTCGTGGGTGGCGAGTGCTCCATCTTCTATATATTTTTCTTTGTTCTATTCTTTTTTATCCCCTTACCTCATCCCTTACAAGAAGCTTAGCTACGCCGCAAATTAGGACGGAAAGTAGCTCCATTTTTCTTTCCTTCAAGAACCACTATACTCAACCAGGAAACGAAAATTATCTTTCACTTTCGCAGTCAGCGTCCAGATTTGAGTCACCACTTTGGGGATTGATATCACTATGCGGAAATACTGGCATCATATATCCGTCACAAATGACCTCTTTATGAGATATGGCAGCATCGGCCTGCAAACTACGTTAAACCCCACATATCAATCAGTTAATCTCCTGAACAATGAATTCATACCGAAACACGAGAAATGCCATCTTTCACATGGCAACTTTAGCTGACATCTCGTTCACGTGCGGTAGACTACATTTCGTGAAAGCGGCCCGCTAGCTGAGGTTAGTTTGAGGCAGCTGGGTTAAGCGTCTTTTCTCAATCTTTAGATATAACTCATACGAGGAACTTGATTTTAGCCAAGTATTTCGTTGATGTTTTTGAGAAGCCGCACGTGGAAGTCGAACCAGCATGTGTCTCTCCCTCCCCGCAACCAGCACCCGTCCTCTCCAGCCCACCGGGCAGCAGCAGCAAGAGCGGTGACGGGCGAGTGGACGGCTACTACGTCGCCTACCGTCGGCAGGGCACGTCAGAGCCGCTGCGCTACCACACGCTGCACGAGTGCGAGGGCGTGCTCTCCGGCTTGGACAAGGACACCCGCTACGAGGTGCTCGTGCAGGCCTTCAACGCCAAGGGACCGGGACCCCCGTCGGGCACTCACGTAGTGCGCACCTTGGCGGCCGGTAAGAGCAGTTCGGGCATGTGTGTGCATGTGCTTGTTAATCTAGCCGTTTAAGCTGAAAACTCTTCTAGGATGCATTGCGTGACTTTTCGGGTAGTTGCTACTTAGCTTGCTTCAGATACTTGCTAGCGTATAAATCTAGTCTCTTTCTCCTCTCTTTCCATTCTATTTCCTCTCTGTTTTTTTATACTCACATTACCCCAGCCTAGGGTTGCAAACAGGGCATGTGTCTGGTTAGCCTCCCTTGTTTCTCTGTTGTTGTTATTCCTCCTCCTGCTCAAATTCTAGCAATCACTCCACCTATGCGCCTTTTTAAATCTTCCTGTCATCAGCAGCTGGATCACGTCCACCACAGAGCAAAGGCTTCTTTTACGTTGCGCCCCTTAACCCGGTTTCTTTCTTGCTTGCTCCAATCACGTTATTTCCGGATGTTTTATATCTCATCTGCCAATCCAAGATTCTGCCTTTCATTGGGCGCTTTTGTAGAAGATAAAGTTCCAGAATTGTGATCCTGCAAAATGTATACATAAGTTAGATCTCACACAGATATTGTCCTGGAAGGCGTGAGCCCGTGTTTGGTACAGTACTGGACAATTCGAAGAATGTTGTCCACCTCGCATATGCATTCGGGACGTATCCTGGCGAAGTTTGTCAAGCATAGCCTTGTCTTCAATGTTTAAGCTGCAGCAGGACCAAATGGAAGGCCCAATGTTTCGAAGACCTTGCCTGGTTTTCGGTTACGGTATAAAGCTTTACGGAAGCTAAGCACGCGGATCAACTTAGGGTGTAAATGCAAGAAACTAAGAGTTAGGAGTGCCATCAAAAACAGCCCGTCTTCATTGTGAATGACATATATACTTGTGCAAATAGGACAGCTGCAATGTATTCTTGTCATACAATCTTAGTCTTAATCCATCACCTCATGCCCTTCTACAGGTAGATACTAGGGTGGTAACATAGCATAGCACGGCTGAAAACATTGACGGGAAAAAGAAAGAATTGAAGCGATTTCGTCACGTTATTCCTTTCCAACCATTTGTATCGCAACGAGTACAATCGTTAATGCCCCACGGCTTCTGAATCCTAGCAAAAGCTGTATAAAAAAAGCGGTCGGTTTTATTCCAACAGCAGTTGCAGAATGCTAAGATGGAATGTCATTTCTCTCGTCTAAAATAAGTTTAAGTCAGGAGATACCAAAGAGGAAAGTGATGTCCAACAGAATGAAAATGCAAGAAAACTGAATGCCAAATTGATAAAGCATACAATCGATAATTTTGTTTACTAACTCTTGCGGTGGTTGAAAAATTCAACCATGAACATCTGTTAAGCCGTTCTTTTGAATGTTTGATACCTTCCGAAATTTTCTAAGTTGGTTTAAACAGAATTACTACACTTGAATTGTCCTTCGCATGTTTAAATAGATGCCACTGTTTGATTACGTTGCCGCTCGTCAAAGTGTATGCTGCTTGCACGGAAATGATGCTGATACATCTTGGGTTCGACAATGTTGTTGAAGTACTGATTTATCTATAACATGGTTTGAGCTTTTCGAAAAAGAGTATGGGTATTAATGTTCACATAGCCGGAAAAAAATGTGTATGTGATTTAGTGGATTCACAAACGTAGACACGCCGCGTACGATAGGTATACATATTGCATGCGTCCGTGCAATGTCCATTGCAATCAAGATGCAACAACAGCAATGCTTCTTTTTTTCATTTGGGTCATATAACATCGGCGTCTTCGTGGACCATAGCGGTGAGTCAAAGCAGATTTCGCGTCTCTGATGTTACAGATCCCCCTCCACCGCCAACGTACCGTGTTGTGGGCACTTCGGCTCGGACCATTTCGCTGGCTTGGGAGAGGCCGGCCATCCCACTCGACGATCCGCCTATAAGGAGTAAGCCTACCCGCTGCATTATTGAGAAAGTAGCGTGGTTTGCCGGTCGAATGCGCAGCGTGTTCCTGGAAACGTACTTTCCTGGTAAACTTGCGAAGAAATGGTAGAAATTCGAAATATCCTTATGTATCAGAATGACTTCAGGTGAAATTGACACGTGTTTAGATAAAAAAAACTTTTCTTGTGGAATGCAACGTTATTATGATACCCTTCATACGTCATTCAAATGTCCTTGAGGGATTGCATAGCATCTGCACGTCCACTCGCTCTGTTTTTATCGAGCAGCCGTGGTGTTCGAACGATGGCTTGATCATCCAATTTTCCCGTTCCGCGTCTTATTCAGTGGATGGAGTCAGCAAGGGCCCGAACAGTTCGGTGTGCAAATAGGCGTGTTTCAGACATTTGCTTTCTGAAGTGAATACTTTAGCAAGTGCATTCACCATACACGAGGGCTGAAAAATTCGCAGCTTGATATGCTGCAAGTGTTCGAGTGGAAATAAGGTGTGAAAAAGAGGCTCTATAATATTTTGTGAGGAAGCTGCAAACTTCCCTTTATCCTGACGAGCATTAGTCTAAACTAAGAATACCGAACTACGTGTGCAGTATTGAATCCTACGCATAATGTCCCGAACGTTATGGTTGCAGAAAGTGTTCAAACAGGAAGAAAAGTCTTTAAAAGAGTCGAAAAGAAAAAAACAGCGTGAAATTCAGACAGACACAAGATGATGAAGGCATGACATGAGCCTTCTTCATCTTGAGTCTGTCTGAGCCTTCTTTATTTTGTGTCTGTTTGAATTTCGCACTGTTTTTTTCTCTTTTAAACACGAACCAACTCGCTCAAGCGGCAACCCCAACAAAAAAATTCCGGCGCCTTCATTTATCACTCTCTAACACCGATGCGAAAACAGTGTTTTTAAGCGGCCGAAGAGTACAGAATGTCTCTTTCTACGTTTATGGATAAAAAGGAAGCGCATAAAAATCAGAGTACTTTTTATAGCCTTGTGTATTGCTACAAAGTGTATTTACGCTTGCTTCAACACAGACAGAAAAGAGCAGTATGTGGCCAACTTTCCATTGTGCTTAACGCGATAGCGTTATAGAGCTCGTGTCGCAGAAAACCCGCCGCCGGCGTCGGCCCCATTGGTTGTGAGGGAAAAATGGTCTGTGACCGAAAAATCAACTTACCGAGATAGCAGCGGGAGGTCGCTACTTGTCCACGCGTGCACGCGCGATCACACTGACAAATCCGTGCATTCGAAAAAAAAAGTGCTCAAGGTCACGAGGCGCGGTATTTTATTTGCCCTGCCACCCATTCCTGCTTAGCTTCTGCAGTGCTTTCGTCGGAACGAGAAAAGAGATAATGCAATCGCAGCATGCAACAAACCTTTGTACCTCCACTCGCACTGGACGGATTCTTAAAATTTTTGCAGTCTTGCATTCGCGAGGCAGTAAGCTCTTCTAGTGAAATCATTCCGTGGTTATCTTGAAAAAGTGTTTCAGGGCCCCTTCAACGCATTTTGTTCGACAGGTGTCACGACAAAACCAAGCCCATTTGGCGATAATAGCGCGCGCTGGTCCAACCTACTGTGTGCGTGCGTGCTTGTGTGCGTGCGTGTGTGTTTAACAGAACACATCAATAAGTATGCACTTAGCAGTTGAAGGGTGCACTAGGGGCCGAATTTAGCTATCGTGTTATACTTTTAAAGGTGAAGCTTAAGGTTCCCCCATTTTTTTTTCTCTCAACTCCTAGTAAACTACGTCAATGAACAAAACCGGTAGCCGTTCTGCGCACTTGGTGAGGAAAGCATAATACGCCACGACTTTATCTCCCAGTGCTCAGTTACATAAGCGTTGTGCGCGAAACACTTATGTCTCCACAACACTCCTACCCCCCCCCCCCCCCCAATATCCCGTTACGCTTGATTCACAATAAAACTAGCCACTGTGACCAACTTCAAAGCCCGTAAAACTAGTGAAATTTTCAATAACCCGGCGAGGTTAGCACATCTAATTTCTTTACATTGGCCTCTCTACCTCTCCACCGGACTTTCACCTAAATCCACTTTATCCGTTTCAGTGCCGGCATTCTAACTAAAGCTTATTTCTTGGTGTTCCTTAAGTCCAATCTTTATTTTGCATCTGCCTCTTGCGCAGATTACTACGTGTCATGGCGACTAGAAGGTGACGAGCACTCGTGGCGGGAGCAGTCAGTGGGCGGCGACCGCACCAGTTTTTCGCTGTCCAGTCTCGCGTGTGCGCACGAGGCACCAACTGCGCATGCACTCAGCCAGTGACGTCGGACGTGGGCCCGAAGGGAATGTCGTCACCGCCTCCACTGAAGGAAACCGTAAGTTTTACGCATCAGTATTGTTAAAACAAGTCAGTTGGTTGAACTGCTCTTTCATGATGTGTACAGACAAATATATTCTGACCACTGCCGTTTCGTGTGACTCATACTTTTGCAATATTTTAGTGAGTGCGCTGTCATGATGCGGGTCACGGATTCAATCGGTTCATCCGCCGGCCGCATGTTCTTGCGGTCGAAATGCATGAACGCTCTTGTCCTAATTTTATCTTCATGGATAATAAAGTCTTAATAAGACCAGACAGAAGCCGGTGAAACAACGTTTTCTCGTAGAGCCATGCTCAATTAGTTTCCCCTATGGAACCAGAGTCTGCCTGTAGATATGAACACCTCAACCGAAAGCTCGAAGATAGAAAAAGAAGTTTTAAAAAGAAGTTTTTCTTCTGTCTCACAGTTTAAAGCAGGAAACTTCAATGATAGGTTTTACACTTTTCAGAGCGAAGACAACCGAGAATTGAGTACTTAAGCTAAAAAGCTTACAGGCATTACTTGCGCAGAAATGACAAGGATGTTTTATGGACATCACAGGACTCCCCATAATTTTGTGTGTATAATTTTTTTTAAATTAGAAAATGCATGATGACAATTTAAAATTTTAATGCATGATGACAATTTTAAATTAGAAAGTGCATGATGACAAGTGGGTGAAGCTAGGTTTTAAGGTTCATAATATCTACGTCGAAGTTGCCGACTAGAATAAACGGTGGACAGATGGAGGTACGGAGAGGTGCATGAACGCACGGAAGCACGGACGGATGGACAGACATATTAACGGATGGATGCACGGACAGATAGACAGATGGATGCGGACAAACGGATTAACGAAGGGACGCAGGTATGGACGAATGAATGGATTGATGGACAGACGCACGGACTGGCCACGCATAGACGAACGGCGCAGGTGATCATGTATTGTGCTGTCCCATAGGTGATTGATGTGCAGATAAAGTCGGTTTTTACACAGTTCTTTATGTTTTTATTGTGCAGGTGTTCTGTTTTGGTTCGACTCTCTTGAAGCTAGCCTTATTGGCGCGGATGACAATAAAGCTGGTGTGGATGACAATAATGCTAGGCTCTAAGGAGCTTCGCCACCAAGACACTGAAAAGTGCGTTTCCGATAGCTACCTGCCACTTTTCGTAGGCCCCGTGCTCCAGCAGCCGGATCGCTTGGTGGCGAGCAACTCCAGCGCCGCCTGGCTACACCCCGAAGCGTGGTGGCATGGCGGATGCCCAATCAGCCACTTCACCGTCCACTACAGACGCAACACCGAGACAGACTGGACTCTTGTGTCCAGCCACCTTCCCTACAGGCTCGACGAGTCTCTGGTCCTCTCTGACCTGCAGTCTGGGTCCTGGTACGTGCTGCTCATGGTTGCCCACAACGATGCCGGCAGCACCACGGCTCAGGTCAACTTTGCCACACTTACGCCTGATGGAGGTTTGTTTCGTTCTGGCCTCTGCAGAAACTTATAACCGTTAACTCATGCCACGCCGACCTCAGAATGTCAAATGTTCAGTATGTTTTCTCGTGACCTGCCATGGTACGATCTTATAATGTTCGATTAATGGCACAGGCATCGAAAAGATTTCACTTGGGGAATGGTTGCAAACCCATGTTGCATAACGGTAAGTAAGGTAAAAGTGCTGGTGGGGCTTGGGGTGGTGGGTGCAATGTCGTGAGTTTGAGAGGGGGGTAGGAAAGCATGATGTGCCGCTTTTGCACTTCCCTGCTGACGTCTGTGATTGAGGGTTTGCGTTCGAAATCACTAGTACTTTCATATTGAATTCGAGAGAGAGAGAGAATAAACTTTATTGGGTTCCAGCATGCGGGATTCCCTCCGGCCGCGCAGGGCGTGGGGTTCACCCTATCTCACGTTACACTAGAAGTCCTAATGTCACGCGGGCCTAGACCTCAAGGCCTTCGTGCCCCGTCGCCGCTCGGGTTACTGAGGGTGTCCCCCTTTCGCCTTTGCAGCGCCAGTGCGACCTCGAGCTGCCGGACGGCCCTTCGCTGGTCTTCTGGGTCCGTAGACCCCACACGCTGTTCTACTTGCGGCGGTAACACCGGACCGTCCGCGCTGTCTGCGTCACATCCCCAGAGTATGTGAGCCAGGGTGGCTCTCGCGCTCGCGCACACACTGCACATTTCACTCACGTAGAGTTCGGGGCACACGTGTCGCGCTAGCGATGGGGTCAGCACAGTCTCGGTTTGGAGCTGGCGCAACCTCACCGCCTCCCACCGGGTAAGATCCCTGTGCGGAGGCGGGAAGCCACGCCGTTGCTCCCTGTACCACGCGAGGATGTCGCCGTAATCGAGTATTGAATTCGAGCTTATACACTTCAAGAGGTGTGAGGTCGGTCCGAATGTGTCATAGATACAGAATCTTTTTAAGGTTGTTATTTAAGTCATACTAATACCGAATATGCTACTTGTGTTTCAGACGTGCCTTCACACAAGCCACACTTACTGGATGCCAAGATGGCGTCCTTATATCGGCACCTAACTGTGACGTTGCCCATTGGCAGCTCTGTGCTGGTGCTCGTCGTGGTGCTGGCGGTGCTTTGGTGTGTGATGCGGCGGCACACGGACGATGGCACTATTGCGCAAAGCACGCCACAGGGTGAGTTAGGTTTTCTTTCTATATCAAGAGCTTGCTCAGAGATACTCGAACAGATTGGATTCGTGCAGAAAGTGTAGGAAAGTGCTGATATGCTCCATGGATTCAACGACCGAGTTTGTGTGGCCGGCGAGACTTGACGCCTGGTTCAGGGACGTGCAGTTGATTCGCACAGTTAATGCGGGGGGGGGGTGAGTTGAGAATGCTTGATGTAATGCTCCTCTAGGCATCTTACACTTCACAAACAGGAGACAGCGCCTGCTATCTTTATGAACCTATATTCTGAAACAGACTAATGAAATAAGCAAGAAACAATGAAGTTACTGGTGACAGGTTGTGAATGGTGACCTTTAGGTTTCTGTATTTATCTGCAGTTTGCTCCTGGGAACCTTGAAAACACTAGCAAAGCCAAGGAGAAGAGGGATGGTGGAGGGTGTGTGCTAGCCCTCCCTCCATATTTTGTCAATTTTATGTGTGTATATATGCAAAGGTATGCCCGAACACACAAAACGCGCACAAAACTTGAAAACTTATGACTACGCCCTTGTTTGAGAAAAAAGAGCATAACCCGCAGCCATGCCTCGCACGATGTATAGACATTTCTCTCTGTGGTGTTGGAGGCTAAAACACGATAATAATCTGTAAATGAGTGCTATGTTATTTGTAGTAATCGGCTTTTCTTTTTCTTACTCGCAGGTAGCGTGTGCGGCGAGCGTTACAAAAGTGAAGTGCTGAGCACTGCCGAACCGACGTACTGCGGTGGTGGCTCATCCCGAGGATCATCAGCTTACGCTGTACCACACAGAGTTTATGATGTGCCTTACGCCCAGAAAAGGCCAGGTACAGTTACACGAGTTAGAGAGCGTTTTCTTACGAGAAGTCTATTTTTCATAGAAGGCGAGTGTCTGCAGTGATTGGGTAATGTGGTCGTTTAATATTGTAAAGAAAACACGTCCAATGGATGACGCAAAATCAGGTTCAAAGAGACAACGTAACACAAAAATTAATTTTAAAAAAGCAAAGCCCAAAGAAAAAGTTAATGAGTGTTGCAGCATGTCGACGTAAAATACGTCAGTCGTCTTTTTTCACGGAACAGCAATCTTGATGCAAAGGAAACAAGTATAGTGTTCCAAGTGCCTACATCTTATATGCTGAAGACCGTTGAGCGCAGCATGGACGATGCCCTAAATTGAAAAAAGCAAATCAACATCGACGTCGACGCAAGCATTGCATTGGGGAACTTTCGTGCTTTTAACGCGGTAGCGTTGGAGAGCTCATGTCGCAGAAATTCCGCCGTCGGTGTTGGCACCGTTGGTTGTAAGCGGAAAATTGTCAGTGAGTGAAAAATTGAGAAACAAGCAAATAAAATAAAATAAGGAATAAAAATTTCGGTCCCATTAAGGACCGAACCCAGGCCGTTCGCGTGGTAAGCAGGTGTCCTACCACACAGCTACAACGTTACTTGCAGCTGCTTTGAGAAACAACACTACATATATGCCATGTAGTGGAAGGAGTCGTCTCAACGCATTATGTTCGACAGGTGTCACGACGATAACGAGTCCATTCGGTGATTTGTAGGCGCATTTGGGAGGCAATCAAACTACATAGAAAAAGGCCGGGATAGTGCAGCCATCGCCGCTATGAACTCACAGAAACTTTCAAACAGCTCTAAAAAGGGACAACTATGTCCATCTAGCGAAAAATATATCATGCCTTTTCAGAGACGGTGATCAAGCAAACAGCAAACGCTAGATAATGTGCTGCCATATGTGAGGCATTGTGAGATTCTTTATGACAAATATGGCGAGTGCGCGTTGTACATCTTGGAGGCCATGCGTCTCTTGTTTTAGATTAAAAACCTGTATGTACTATCAGCGTCAAATTCAACCCGAACAGCAAGCCTTCCCCATAGTATAGACGAGAGCGCGCCTATCTCGCGCCCAGGCGCCTTTGGTGATATACCCTCGCTCCCAGAGACGCCATAAGTTGGAACTGCAAAGGCGCGCCTTTATAGCATGGCATGCAGTGGCTCTGGGAGTTTAAAATGCGAAAAAGCGCACGTTCACGCTGCGCCCGCTTATAAAATGTCATCTGGGTGCCACTGCGCTGTCATCCAATGCGACAACAACCAGCGCAAGAGGAAGAGATTGCTGAACACTGCCTGTGAAGTTCACAGCTAATTGCGGGAATCGTGCCGGTGCGGTGTTTTGCGATTGCACAGATTTCCGTCCGTAACAAAAAAAACGCTGAGCTCGGCCTCCCTATAGGATATAATCGGAATCAGCAGGAAAAACTACTGAGCCCAGTGGAGTGTAGGAGTAAGTATACTTATTGCGTTTATTCAAGCGCGACTCCAGCTGTTCCACTTTACAGCAGCGATTTGCGTGCAGTATGCCTGTAGTAGGCGGCACAAAACTATTGCCGTACTCTTTTTGCAGGCCGCATGTCAATAATAGGATATGCGTATTACGACTCACGCGTGGATGCACGCGCCGCACATGTTTAGTACAACTGTAACGCCTACTATCGCGATGAAAAGAGATGTGAAAGGCACGGAAAGCATGACTTTTGACTTGGTCGAACTGCGACATGCCTTATTTGTCACTAGGCGAACCTACGTGTGCTTCGGCCGGCGTCACCATAGCATTTTAAAATCTTGTTCTGGCTGGCACTTTTGCAACGCGTGTGTGTTCCAACTGCCCGGCAGGACTGGCAATTGATACGCATGCGGTGCATGAGTGTAAGTAGGAGCCAGATTCTAGCGCTACGTTGACGCCGGCTTACAGCACAAATTCTGCCTTGTCACAGCCAAGGCACGCCGCAGTTAACGCTGTTCGCGTTTCTTTCAGTCGGATAATACGTACCGGATGGAGTTGCTTCCGCAGTCTGCAATGCACGTGCTCCGGACTGTCGAGAAAGGTCTCCTCGACGTTTCACGCAAAATCAGCATAAAATTCCAACACCGGAACAGCGCGAAACAAGAATTACAGCCGCACTCGGGTTGTGAAGTTTTGCGTTTAGTTTGCTGAGCGTCTGCTCGCGTGGCAGTTGACGGTGTTGCTTCACCACGCTTCCAACAGATGGCGCAACGCGCTTTTCAATATGGCAGCAAGCACTGAGCTAGCTGCGTTCTGGTGTATAGTGAGTGCCGTCCACTTAGTGAGCGCGCGTGAGTGTGTATGGCTTGTGCCATCTGTGAGACATTGTAAAAAACGTGTCTCGACTACAGCAAAGCGCCGTTCTAGCAGAGGGAAGTGGCCACACTGCACAGTCACTGCATTACTGTAGATACATCGCGCTTGCACGCGTGTGCGCGTTTGAGTGCATGCGTGTGTGTGTAACAAATAATAATAAGTATGCACTTAGCGGTTGAAGGGCGCACTAGGGGCCGGATTGCGCTATCGCGTTCAACTCCTAAAGGCGAAGCTTAAGAGCCTCCTAATTTTTCACGTATACTTTGCTTATATTCATGAAATTTCTCTTGCTTAAAGACATCTTCTGAGTGGTTCATCATTGGCTGTCAACAATGGTTGTGATAACGAGACAACTGCACAATAATGAGCCTCTAGACGGACGTATTATTGCGTGAAGTCTCTTACTATTGGACACGAGTTTGCAGTACTGGGACTGAAAACGCAAAGGATTTTGTTTGCAAGTGCTCGTTCTGATTAGCCAGCTGCTTGTTTATGATTGTATGTGCAGCGTAACGGCCAACTGAACATTGCTCTTGCGAACAAGTCTGTCGTAAGCTATTTCTGTGAATGCAAAATAAGCTGAATGATGGCTTCGTGCGATGTGTGTACACTGTATAAGAACAATAAGGCTTATTCAATGCACTATAAGATCCTATATAGCATGTGGCCATATTTGAAGTGTGGAAAGCGCTTCGAGCTCTATTGTTTGTTAGGAAGTAATTTAGGAAGTCGTCATATTTATTAGAAGGTCGCTATCGTGTTTTCTTCACAAAGAATTCTAATACAATGCATCCGGATCAGTAAATGTAAAAATGATTTTCATTCTTGTTTTATTTCTTTTTTCCTTTTCTCTCTTTCAGTGGAACAGATAGCAATCCAGTCTCGAAAGTCTCAGACTTCTACGGGCATGTAAGTCTTTTCCCTCTTTTTTAGCATCGGGATATATGTAGTCAAATTAAAAACACAACCACTCACACGGGAACCAAAATTATTGTCCCACTTCGCAAAAAAAAAAAAAATGGTAAAAATAAACGAGAAGGCAAACATTACGGGTAAAACAGACTTTCTTTTCAAATTTCGCAGGAGTCGAGATGGTTCTCAGCTTTTCTATGTCTCGAGCAAATCTAAAGTGTTCGATGAGGACGAGATGCACAGGTTATGACGTGCGGTAAGTTCTAGAGATGTGCTCTTCTTTTTCAAACTGAAGCTGGAACTCGACATGTACCATTCGTATTACAGGTTGCCGTAATACCATTGTGTTGAAGGACATAATGCGAGCAGTCTTGCCAGAGAATAATGGCCTCTTGTCTGCTATGTATCAGTAAGTACCGATATATTTGCAAACGTTCCTTGCCGTCTCGTCTAATGTTACTAAACGATAACTGCTTCAAAATCTTCAGGCTTTATTTTAATAAAAAGATGACGCTATCTTAAGTGTATCGACATCTGATTGCCAGCTGTATATTTTTAGTTATTACCATCTTGTCGTAATTATCACACTTTTGCAATCAACAGTTGTTGTGTTTTTATGAAAGATCAATATTGATTTATATCTGGAGCTCTTTGATGCGTCTCATGACGACATCGTACGTAGCCATTTAAAATAAAGAACGCAGTTGCACAGATACAACCAGACTAGAGAGATGGTAAGCTGCTTCAACAACAACAACAAAAAAAGTGGCCGCGTGTCTCTGGCTCTGGAGTAATTGGTCACAGGTCCGAATACTGGTGGGGCACTTCGAAAATGTGTCCTTCTGATTTATATTTTGGGGGGCTTTTACTTACATATACGTATGGGTATGCTGGACACGACGGCGACAGTGACGATGAGAATTCGCTGAAAGTGTCTTTATATTCTCTATCGATAAAAAAAAATTGCTGAAGAAGTTTCTACAATAATGAAAAGCCTATTATTTTTTTATTGGTGACATAATGGCCTCTAGAGAAGTCGTCCTGTTATGCCCCCGTGGTCGCTGAAACCTCCGATGAACACAGCAGTTTCTTGGAATGCATAGGCGGTTAACGAATGTATTCTCTGTATCCGCAGCTTGGTACATTTGGAAGCAAGTGAACACTGCGACCACAGCTCAACGCAACAGCACATCGAGCCTCAACGGTTGTCGAGCATGGTCATGCGGAAGATCAAATTTCGGATTTCACTGCCATAAGGAGTTGCTTAGCCTAATCTCCTGGTGTCTGCCGATGATGACTCTTTTGCTGCTAGAAAAATATGAGAGCAACAAATTGTACTTCCCTTTACCAGGACGAATACTCCACGAATTAAACCATGGTTGACATAAACAGGGGCAAGAAAGTAGAGGCATGGAGTGGTGTAGGGGAGTATTCACTTGATTCAAGGCAGATAAGTTTAACATGTACACTTCGAGCAATGTGCGGAACTGGATGGGTACAAGAGTTGAAAAAATGACCTTAAACGTTGAAGGTAAACGTTGAAAGTGGGGACATCTTGTGGCTGTTTGTTCAAGTAGAAATTGCGACAAGCGTTTCAGGGTCCCTCGCTGTTCTCGCCGACAAAAAGGAAAACTTACTGGCGATGACTGTGTTTTTGGTGATATCTTTTTCATCATCATTTAGTACAACACGGCACTGAATCAGGTTAGGTGGACTGTACCAAAAACTACGGTCACTAAATCGCATCAGTAAGACTGCCACTCACGGCAACGTCTTTGATTCTGTGTATGCCTTCTACGGACAGGTTAAACATGGTCAGTGTGCTGCATGCCTTTTTCCCCCTTCTCGGTCAGGCAACATTTGACTGAAAGTACTTGGTTGCTCGAAAGGCAAGCCACACTGCAGCAGCAGTGAGTGTACCGCACGTAGCTCGTTGCGGGCCTAGTGACGTAATAATTTCGAAAATAAACTCTTGAGAGCACTAGTAAACTGTGATATTTGATTACAAATGTTCCTTTCTCACATCAGCAAAATCACGGATAAGAAATTCTTGAGAGAGTGACGGCTGGAGAACGCGACTAAAGTATGGGCCCAAAACATAGGTTTCTCTTATTCTTACTACCTATCACGCACGATGAAGTCACCTGCGTATGCACTGTGACGTGCACTATGTTTAAGCATTCTTGTGGGGCTCGTTGTTCCTGTACTGTCGTGTTTATACACTGCGCACTGGTGCTTTCCAAAAGTGCGACTACCTGGAAGGGAAGCAGCATATGTTATCGTGAGTTTGTAAATGTGTACATAAAAGAAAATAAACGTTAATAAAATATTTTGCAACGTGTTATGTTTTTGTGTTCTTGGGAAACGCTACACAAACCCTATAGTAAATGCGGCAGTTACTATACAATCGCGATAAAGAAAACAACAAAGCAACTCTGTGGCTTGGAGAAGTTGGCAGAAAACATGCTGGCATTAGCTACTCGGCCGCAATTTGTTGGTCGTTCGTTTTTTTGATATGTCGATGATCATATATGAAAAGAGTACTGACACAAAAGCTCGTAGCCGACATTGCCTGCGGGGTCGATTGCTGTGACGCATATCATCAGCAAAATCTCGAAAGCGAATGTAGCTTGGAAGTCATTTTAAATTATTTTTGAAGATTGCACAAGCGATCGACTCCGTCCTATTGACATTCTCAAAGGCCACTCTAGATGACCCCCTATTTTTCTTACTTGATCAAGTTGCAACAAGGTATGATGATATCGGAGCCGTCATTTTTTCTTTTGCCGCGTAGGCAGCTGCTCGCTAGTCTATAACCATGTCGCAGGCGCTGAAAGTGGTGTCTGGTGACAGTGCTTCCCCATTTCCTCTTCGAAATGACTTCTTGATGATCACCGTGTGCAAGTGCACCACATTTGCTATCTGCTAATGTGATTGAAAGTTGCACATGCTATGTCGTAATATAGCTACACTCGGCGGCTTGTCGTTTTTGAAGCTCACTCACAACAAAACTGAAACTGATTGGTAATAAGAAACCTGTCAATAATTGTTACAATATGCAGCAAACAATGCGCCATGTTATGACTAACAGCTCTTCAGTAACATATTGCACTGAAAAAAAAAACGGGAGGCCAAATTGTTTGTCAGTGCCTTTTTTTAAGAATGAAAGCCTGCTAAAAAACGCCAGGCCTGCTAAAACATGTGTATTTTTTCATGTGGGAGCGCAATTCGTTTAAAATACAAGTCACCACAGCTGAGCGCTGGCATTTTCTGATGAATGCGTGTATTTTGTTATCTCTATTTTAACAAGGGCACCTCGGTTTTTTTTTTTAATGAGTTGGCATCACTATATTACGTCAAAGCATGATAGTCGTCATTTAGAGGGTTCTGTGGAATTCATGGGGACGTTACCTGGCAAAAGGAAAATTATCTCTGATCAACTGAATTGTCATCGGTTTGGCTGTAAATGCAAAGCTCAGTGCATGCGATAGCAACAAAAAATGAAAAACCGGCGTTACCGCAAGTGGTTGCAAGGCTGCGAGTGAGTAGGGTGCAGCAGGCGCGTAGGGCGCAGCAGGTGACAAGAAGCAACGAAGACCTGCAAACTGCGCCAGCTCCAGCATGGTGTCCGAAACAAAGACCAAGTATACAGGGACACCCTCTACGTCGCTGCCATGCACCTCGTCCGCTACTCGCCGTCTGCTCGAAGCTGAAGCCGCATACCATGGCAGAGACATGTGCCCTATGTAGGAAATCGAACCTACGACTCCTAACGCGCAATCTGTCGCAAGGGACAGACACCGAGCCATGAACATTTCAAAGTGGCCTTCTCGACTGTTTGGGAACGACGTCAGCGAAGCGGTATATAGGCTCAACAAAACCAGGTATGCCTCATCTTCGTGTGCGGACGGTAATTTTTCTCATTTATGCAGCGCTGCTGTCCATGTGGAAAACACTGTTTTTGTGTAAAGTCGCGTCTATCCATGCAGCTCAACTTGTCGCCAAAATGAATTTGCTGATAATCGTACTGCCACACACCCTACTTTCTATATATTATATTGCCGGCGTATGGATCATGTAGATACTGCCGTGCGTGATCCACACAAGAATGTCTTACAGCATTCTAGATAGGTTTCGGATTATCTGTGTGGACCAAGCGCGCAAGCGCGCACAGCTGAGTATTATGAAACAAGCTCGGCCACCAGTGATAACGCTCGAATGTTCGACGCCGCGTGTATAAATGCCGACGCGCGTTGCCGCGGGTCAGGTTATCGACGGCCGACGCTCTGTTCACCGATATCAGTGTACAGACGACCCTTCCTGTACAGCGCGCATTGCTTGCTGTAGTTTGAATTTCCATTTCTGGCCATAAGCTTAACGAAATAAGAAGTTTCCTTTCGGACGCACTATAGAATCCTACGTTAGTCACGACCACGTAACAACATTATTTGATATGTGGTATTCGACGTTCCAAAACCACCACATGATTATGACCGACGCCGTAGTGGAGGGCTCGGGAAATTTCGACCTACTGGGGTTCTTTAACGTGTACCCAAATCTGAGCACACGGGCCTACAACATTTCCGCCTCCATCGAAAAATGCAGTCCCCGCAGCCGGGATTCGATTCCACGACCTGCGGGTCAGCAGCCGAGTACCTTAGCCACTATACCACCGCGGCGGGGCCCGTAACAATATTGCGGACAGTTCATAGAGAAATATACGTTCGTAAAGAGTGGCCACTCTAGCCTTGCTTTTCGCTGCCAAGCAAGAACGGGTCTGCCTAAACGCTGAATGACGTACCCATTCTCGCTTTGACTTGTTTTTAAACACATTTAATAGCCGCCTGCGGAGGACGACTGAGACTTGAACTTGGCATTAATTTTTCTTAACAAAAAAAAAAGCAGATCCCACGCACCTGGGACTCAACTTTATGCGAAGCATGCAGAGAGAAGGCAACCGTGTTGCAATCTTTTTATTGAGAAACACGTCATAAAATGACGCTAAATGTATGTACAAGTGTTGCACGCACCGACATATGTTGAAGAGTTGCATATTTTTACATAACCAGTTGTTGGCACTTGCGCAATGATGCCAACTGGGACCTGCGTATTAGAAACACCAGAAGCTGATATGAAGCACTGATGCTCGCGAGGATGCTACCCCTGGACACTGCTACATAAATCAACTTCAGTGCATGGCAACTAACCACAATTGACGTTATCCCGACGTGACGGCTGTATCAAAGGAGTACATATGTAATGTTTATAAAATTGAGTAAACAGCACTGCAACCCCTATTGACGTTTCACGAAGATTAGCGTCTATTTGAAAAGTAGTTCCGAGACCTGGCTAGCTCTGTGGTAAAGTGCTTCATTGCCACGCAGAATGCTTGGGTTTGATTCCAGCTGGGGTCCTGACATTTATTCTTTGCATTCGTCGGGTCGACGCTACCGATGTCGTGTATTTCTTGACGCTCTCGCGTTAAAATCGCCCATGTGTGTTCTTGTCGTTCCGGAGTAGATACTAAGAGTCAAATACCTGTGGCACATATCCGCATACCAGTGGCGCATACCCGCCCTTGGGTATGTGCCATTGTCTGGCGGGAAGTGTTCGATGATGTACGCGACGGGATTGTGACATTATTCATGTCTTGACCAGCGCGTCATCTTCGTCAGACCATCTTACTCTCCCATGCTAATTTTGGATCACGTCACATTAAGGGGGTGACCACGAGAGAGCCCAAACGTAAGCGGCTAGATAGATAGATACGCTCAAAGTCACCGAAGCTCACTAATAAATGCTTCGCGAGTAACTGCAGCACTCCAGAGGCAAATATCATCGGCGTATATGGATAGGCACACCGACTTTGGCAGAACCTTCACCAGACCAATGAGGGCAACATTGAACAATGTGGGGCTTAAAACACCTCCCTGAGGTACTCCGCAGTAGGTGTAATGTTCCGCAGTTGTACCCTCATATGTTTGCCCAAAGAAAACCCTGCCAGTTATATAATCTTTTATCCATTGAAACATTCGTCCACCAATGCCCATTGCTGCGAGAGAAGTGAGGATAGCATCGTGAGCTACATTATCTTATGCACCCTTCACGTCAAGAAAGAGTGCTACTGATATGCTTCGCAATTAATAGAAATGTAATAATGTCACAAGAACAGAAAAAAAAGATAGCAGCGCACTCTAATAGTACTGCGGCGGCTGCATTTCCGATGGAGGCGGAAATGTTGTAGGCCTGTGTGCTCAGATTTGGGTACACGTTAAAGAACCCCAGGTGGTCTAAATTTCTGGAGCCCTCCACTACGGCGTCTCTCATAATCATATAGTGGTTTTGGGACGTTAAACCCCACATATCAATCACTCTAATAGTAGACAAAGCCGCTGCAGCGAGTGAAGTGACGTTTGTACGGCCGAGCGCTTCAACGCAAATATTGCGATAAGAATACAAAACATCCAAAGCTAGGGGCCATCTGTTGCGTATCGCTCTAGAGATAAGCATACGAGCACACGCCCCACGTGCTGCAGGCCAAAGTAGAAGGCACGCAATTTCCTTGCGGTTTTTATATATTAATTTGCAGCGATGAAAGATGGGGGCCGGAGCATGTCGTCATAGTAACGTCACGAAATTTGGCTACATGTGACCTCATGGGGACGTCCTATACTGAAGCCATCGCGTGGTGGTGATTGATTGCAGAACTCACGTTTTTCCCTACGCTGTGATGTGCTTGACTCTTCCTTAAGAGAGAAAAAAAAAAAAACGTATACTGGCCTCACGCTGTGCAACCAGCCCTGCTAAGAGAAATCCCATTGCGTGCTAAAAGAGTAGAACTGAGCCATGCGTTGTTCACCTGATTTCCGCAAGGAGTCGTTGGTTTAAAGGCCCAAACTTTACAAAGCGCTTATGCTGTATTTAATTGTGATCATCATCAGTAGCACCAACAAAGTATGCAGCTGCACTTGCCACCTTACGCCCGCGCATAATGGGCACGAAGACGTATTACAAACGGTTGAGTCGCATGTGTTTCCCATCAATCAAGAAAGAAATATTTTGTTCCTATACTTACCCCATGCAATCAATAAAAAAAGCAAATTTTGATTTTTATGCTGCAAAGCGTCTTGAAAAATCCGATTCAAGTACCTTTACCACAAAGCCGGAGCAGTTTTGCATTGTCAGTATATCGTCTTTCAGGCTGCGCTCGGCGAGCACATCTTGCGGTATCATATTTCTCTCGGGTGATGCCGGAAGATATGCTCGCCAAGAATAGGCAGGCGAAAGCAAGCTAGAAAGAAATAGTGATGCGGAATAACAAAAAAACAACAAAAAATCTAATAAGTTCAAAAGGAGAGAATAAAACACCGTTACGTCGACATGGCTCATCACACAAACAAATCTTCGGCAATATTTGCGCACCGAGCAAACAGGTGACGTGCGCACTACTGCTACGGTTGGACGTTTGCTAAGAGGTAAAGGGTGTGGGGTACGTGTTGCCCCCCCCCCCCCACACACAGGAAGGAAAAGCAAACACAGACGGAATTAAGTCCTCCTTTGTACGATTCGTTTCAACTGTAGCGCACGTGGTTCTACCATTCTCGCCGCAAATGGACACGTTAGTGGGCTCAGGAGAAAGAAAGAGCGAACAGGCTTTGAGGTGGCGCGCCGGGCTTTGTAAATCACACGTCGAACTTCATCGCACAATCTTCGCTTTCCCAGTTCCTTTCATGCAATTCTGTCTCCTATCTCAAATGTACCTTCGCGTTAAACGTTCTCAATATACTTGAGACTCAACTTCATTCGCAAACGCCGATCCCCATGTGGACGTTACATCTGAGGTACATTCGTCAGCAGCTTGCGTTGAAGCCATCACTTTTTCCTCCGAGGTGTAAACGTGTATGAAACCCTCAGGAACCGCTGAATGACTCTACTGATATCGCTATTACTGCTTCTTCTCCTCTCAGGGATAGCCATATTATTGCTCCTTCCCCCTTTAGGGGTAGCCAAACAGCGAGCTGAAAGTAAGTAGACTCGACTTTCGTAATTAGAATGGGTGCGGCTCAAGTTTCGAGTCGTCGTTCTGAGAAATCAACGATGCCGATGTCACCCACGCTCCTTCCATAAACCGCAAGAAAAATGAAAGAAAAAAAAGCAGTGTCATATTTATGAAAAAAAAAAAACAACACTGATTTTGTCAAGGCAGCCTCATCTGGCGCACTGGGTTTGGAGATGGTCATTGACTCGGTGGTGGCTGCAAGGTCTTGTCTTACGACATCTGTGCTTGAAGTTTTTCACCATCACAAAGTTATGTACCTGCAGTAAATCTCCAGAAAACTCACAGCGTCCCTTGCGCATTTGCCTAAAACTATTCGAAAGGGTCCTTTTTTTTCTCTCATGGGCCGACATGCTAATTCTTGTCCTCAACCAAATGCCAAGATATTTTGCGTGTGGGAGGGTCGGAGCACGAGGGCAGTGCCCTTGACAAGATGTTCTGTAGCCTGCGATTGTAAATAGATGCTCACTCATCAAAACGGTGATATGCGATTCGCGCTCGCGCAGTTTTTGGAGAACCGTATGAAATCTATCTTGAAATGTTTGGGAAGGCACATGTGGACACGGAAGAGAGCAGAAACGGGCGCAGTATAACAGCTGATTTGTTTTTTTGGTAACAAAAATCTCTTTATTCCCCTCAGGTCTGCGCAATCTGGTCATCGAAAAACATTTGAACTGCGCACATATCACAACTTACGATGGCAAGTAAACAACAGACAGAAGCAAAATTTATTTTGCTAGTAAGGCAACCGTAGGGTGGTTATTATACTTATCTTTGAGCTTGTCTACGAGATAAGCTTCCATTATTTTTCTTTAAGTTTTCTTTCGATGCCTATAATTCAAAGTAGTGTTGTTCAAACAAGAAAATCATGCGCACTCATTGAAATGCAGTGATACTGGCAGATTGGCATCTGCAGACTGGCAGATGTATTGAAACGAGGCAAAGGTTGCATATGTCGAGTCTGAAAGAACGCCCTAAGACGCATTTAGCGCTGCATGCCCTTGAGTGCGCATGTTTCGAAACAAAAAAAAGTTTGAAAAGCCTCAAAAAGCTGAAAATAATTAGTAGGACCATTCATATTCAGATCTGATATATAGATCATATATAGCCCATTATGCCTGAAATAACAGATTCATCAGAAGGTATCGTCAAAATACTCGACTCAGTGAAGGTAACTTCATCTGCCGGACCTGATGGCATCAACTTCAAAGTGCTAAAAGATACCAAGTGTATAACCAGTGTTATTCTGTCTCATATTTTTCAACAGTGATTGTCATCGAGCACCCTGCCACATGATTGGAAGTTGGGTAATACTGTTCCAGCAACTGCCCGATCTCTCTAATCAGTGTCTGCTCGAAAATTATGGAAGATATCATACATACCCATACTGTCACTATTCGAAATTCTGTAAACTTTTTTTAATCAAGGTCAACATGCGTTTTAAAAGTTTGTTTTTCCTGAGAAACCCAACTTGCACTTTTTCTCCCTGATATCCATGTTGGTCTTGATCAGAAAGTACCCGTAGACTCACCTTTCATTCACTTTGAAAAAGCTTTCGACAAGGTACTACATACACGCTTGCTATTAAAACTTTCGTGACTTTAATTACATCCTCTGTCGTTTTTCGTTGGATTAAAGAGTTCCTCACTAACAGACATCAATTCGTGCATGCAAATTGTTCATCATCATCTTCATCCCCTGTCTTATCCGGAGTGCCACAAGGCCCTGTATTAGGTCCACTCCTTTTCCTCACTTACATCAACGACCTTCTCAGTAACATTTCTCAAAACATACGCCTGTTCGCCAACGCTGCATAATTTATTGCCCGATCATCGAGGTCACCGATAACCTAGCGCTCCAAAACGGCTTACTAAAATTTTATAAATGCTGCAGTGGTTGGTTAATGGTGGTGAAGATTAACAGAACATATCTGGTTTCATTTAATAGACGGCTTGACTACCCGGCATTCAAATGTTCTCTTAACGGCAGCGTCATCTCCTCAGAACCTAGTGCTAAATACTTGGTTATTACTTTGCATAACAACCTTCCTTTGGCTGCTCACATTACCAATATTACTAATGCCACTAACCATACTTTCGGCTATCTTAAACGAAATTTAACACATACATCCCCTCCACTAAAATTACTAGCTTATAAAACAATAATCCGACCTTAATTAGAGTATCCTTGTTCCGTATGGGATCCCCCTGAACGCATTCTAACCGATCTAATAGAATCAGTCCAAAACCGAGTGGTGAGATTTATTCATTCTGATTATTCTTACCCGACTAGTGTAGCTAATCTAAAGAAAAGGCAGGTCTCACTGCTCTCCGGACTCGGCGCAAAGTTGCAAGGCTTTCACTCTTTCATAAGTTTTTTTCATGTCCTACGTAACTGTTCTCCCAACAATCTTCCCCCAAACATCGTCTTTCACATCAGCCATGCTCATTTCAAGAACTCCGTTGAGCCACACTTTGTAAATATTAACTTGTTTCTCATGCAAAACCCTGCCTCGCCGCGGTGGTGTAGTGGCTAAGGTACTCGGCTGCTGACCCGCGGGTCGCGGGTTCGAATCCCGGCTGCGGCGGCTGCACTTCCGATGGAGGCGGAAATAGTGTAGGCCTGTGTGCTCAGATTTGGGTGCACGTTAAAGAACCCCAGGCGGTCGAAATTTCCGGAGCTCTCCACTACGGCGTCTCTCGTAATCATATGGTGGTTTTGAGACGTTAAACCCCACATATCAATCAATCAATCTCATGTAAAACCCTGTGATGTGCACAGGGTATTTGAGGTATTTTCAATAAATACATAAATAGCTCGTTGCACCCAACTGAATCTGACGCCACCGAGCAGCGTTCAAAAGATTTGCATTGGTTACGCGCGCATCATTGGGCTTCGGAGCAACGCTTCAAAGGCCAACGCTTACCAGCCCCGCCTGTTTCTTGGGCAGATGCTCAAGATAGCCTGTCTCCTGGCCTTTGTCGTCGGTTTAACTGGTGCTACCAGCAAATGCGGTGCTGCCGTTTTTGGAAATGCCGTGCAGCATCGGCCATCTTATCCTGGACCAGGCCATTTCACACTTCCCGGATTCCGCACTTGTCAAAAGGTGTCAGGACAACGTGACAAGTGCAATCGGGATACGTTTTCAACAGTGCACCGTCTACCAGCTCGTGACACCCAGGAGATCCTCACGTCAACGACCAGCATTCTTGTATTGAGCGCACGTGCATCAGTGAGTTTGGCAGCAACGCTCCAATGGCCAACACTAAAGTGCCCCGCCAGTTTATTGTGCAGGTAAACAATTGCTATTCGTTGTATCGGTCGCGTACTCGTTATATGGCATTGATTGAGCTCGCTTGCTGTGTGAAAATTGCCTACGAATCGAAGCTGGTGACATTGAAGAAAATCATGTTCCCCCTACCTGTTTCTGTGCGGAAGTAACCTCTGATATTTTTAAGACCTTTCAAGATGTTCAAACAGGTCAAGCTGCATTTTTAACCGAGATGAAGTCTCTGCGTACCAAACCGGAATAAAATGAAGAATTGTCACTGGTATTACTGAAACACTACAATTAATTGAGACTGCCTGAACATCCCTCCTTTCCCCGCCGCGGTGGTCTAGTGGCTAAGGTACTCAGCTGTTGACCCACCGGTCACGGGATGGAATCCCAGTGGTGGCGGCTGCATTTTCAATGGAGGCGAAAATGTCGTAAGACCATGTGCTCAGATTTGGGTGCACGATAAAGAACCCCATGTGGTCAATAGTCAAAATTTTCTGAGCCCTCCACTACGGCACCTCTCATAATCATATGGTGGTTTTGGGCCGTTGAACCCCACATATCAATCAAGCGATGAAGTCAAGCATTGCCCCTTTCCTTTAAAGAACTACACACAATGTGGACGCAGAAATCGAGTTAAATTGGCAGTTTCACTGCTAGAGAAGATAATTCCGAGGATCACGCCTGCAGATCGAGTCTTGTATCTTTTTGTCTGAAGAACAGGGCTAATGAAACATGGGCACTGTCAGAACAATTACAAATTGAAATATGCAGTGATACCAACAACACCAAAAGACATTGAAGGTCTCACAGATTGGACTCTTTCATCTATACCAAGAGCAAATTCGTAATCATTCGCTTTGCGAATTGTAAATACAAAGATAATCTACTGATATGCGCTAGAAACCTCAGGGGGTCACGCTAGAGCATCAGCGAAAATTTCCCACCGAGCACACGCCTCTCACGCAGAACATTGGTCGAATTTCCAGAACAAAAATGAGCTGATAAACTTCACTACACCCCGCAGGGGCGCCTGCGTAAGTAGGCGTTTGGTGTGTAGCGACACCACGGACCCGAGCTAACGGGGGGGGGGGGGGGGTTTCCACCCCCTCCCACGCCTAGCCGTGCGTGGCTTTGCCGTGTCCGGGGAAAAGGGGATCCTGGGGGTTAAGCCAATGCTGGGTGATTGGACCTTTAAGGCCCCCCAGTGGCGGCAACACACCCCTTTGCCCCGGCTTCACGTAGACGGCACCCCCGGATTGACCCGCCCGGGGAGAATCGGCAGTTGCCTTTTCCTGTCTCCACCTCACATCTTCGTCTTTTCTCTCACTTTAAATATTTCCTGTCCTCTGCTCACTTCCATTGACTTCCGTGTTTCCTGGCGGCAAGGGTTAACCCTGTGTGGCTATCCTACCATGGATACACCATATTCGGTAATAGTGGTGGCGTACAGCTGGCGTCTGCAGGGCCTGCACTTACAGACCCTGCAGCGTCCCCTTGTAGGACTCCATGGTGGGTGGCTGGCGCCACTGCCGAAAGTAAACATTCACATATGGCTAGTTCCTTCCCCCCACTCCCTAATCGCCCTCAGAAACGAGGGCGCACCGATGAAGTCTTCCAGTTTTTTGGTCACCAGAAAGTATTTTTCCCCGATTCCACGTTATCCCCGCTGACACCCGGCAAATCAGTGCGAACACTTTCACCTTTTCTAGTTTCAAAGTCTTTGACGGAAATATTTGGCCCAGAATATAAAGAATCGAGAATGGCAAGTGTTGGAGCTGTTGGAGCTTCGCGACCAGAAACAATATAAGAGACTCCTTAATCTAGTGAAATTTGGAGATACCAAAATAATAGTAACCCCACACCGAACCATGAACACCACCCGTGGCGTTGTTTCAGATGATGACCTGTTAGGACTGATGGAGGCTGAACTCCTGGAGGGTTTCAGCGAACAGAATGTCATCAACGTGAAACGAATTAGGATGAGGCGTGATGGCAAAAGTCCAGACTAAACACCTGATACTTACCTTCAATTAAAGTGTACTGCCCGACTCCGTTGAGGCTGGGTATATCAAGCTTCGAGTGAGGCCATATATACCAAACCCTCTCCGATGTTTCAAATGCCAGCGGTTGGGCCACAGTTCACAAAACTGCCGAGGCCGCCTAACTTGCGCGAAATGCAGTGCTGAAGAACACACATCAGATGCCTGTGAAAACTCTCTTCACTGTGCGAACTGTAATGGGGAGCATGCCGCATACTCGCGGTCATGTCCATGTTGGAAAAAGGAAAAGGAAATTGTCACAATTAAAGTAAAACAAGACATTTCATTTGGGGAGGCACGAAGGCAGGTGTCCTGCCTACCAGAAACCAGCTTTGCCGAAGTGGCGCGTCAGGGGGCAGCGCCACGATGGCCCCCGGCGCCTGTCTGGCACACGCGTAGTGAGCCAGCGGTGACGCCATCCGCCCCCTCGGCGGTTGCAGCCAGTGCTGCTCCGCTATCCAAGAAAGACCCACCAACCTCCGGGCTGGGGGCCGCGAAGGTCTCGTCCTTTGAGGCGAGGCCCTCAAAACAAACGCAGTGCTCGCAAGAGCGCATGTCCAGCGCCTCGCAAGAGGCAATGGACACAACACCAAGTGTGAGGGCGCAGCCAGCGGTTAAGGATCGGCGCGACTCTGTCGACCGGTCCAAAAAAGAAAAATTTTGTGTCACGGCCCCTGGAAAGGGTCCATGAGCTAACTTTCCATCCTTGAGCACACAGCACAAAACACATCTAAAATGGACACACAGATCTTACAGTGGAATGTGAGAGGACTTCTCCATATCCTCGTTGTTATTAGAGAACTTCTTAATAAACACACTCCAGAGGTGCTGTGTGTTCAGGAAACACATCTCAAGTCCACACAAACAAACTTTCTTAAGCAATATGCCATCTTCCGCAAAGACCATGACGACGCTGCCACTTCGTCGGGCGGTGTCGCTATAATAGTTGATAAAGGTGCCTGTAATGCTGCCTGTAAGCAATTAAACCTCCGAACTTCTCTTGAGGCAGTTGCTGTCCGAGCAGAGCTGTTCGGAAAGCTACTAACAATTACCTCTATTTACATTCCCCCGTGCTGTCAACTTTAAAAGACACAATTTCAAAGCTTCATTGATGAACTTCCGCCGCCATATATAGTCGTTGGTGGTCTAAATGCACACAATCCCCTATGGGGCGACTCCCGTTTAGATGCGTGAGGACGCCTAATAGAACACTTTCTGTTTTCGTCAGGTGCATGTCTACTAAACAAAAAAGAACCAACGTATTATAGCACTACACACAACACATACCCTTCTATAGGCCTGAGTATTGTCTCGAGTACATCAATTCCATATCTGGAGTGGTTCGTTCTCAAGGACCCCTTAGGGAGTGACCACATCCCAATTATGTTGAAGTTAACAAAAGAAGATACATGCTTTCCTGACTTTCCTTGCTGGAATACCAAGTCAGCCAATTGGAACTGTTTCGAGAAATTACATTCTTAGACGGAGATGAGATTGCTGATTTTAACATAGACAATGCTGTAGCATACCTAACAGGTTTTATTATTGACGCTGCAGTGAAATGTATCAAGCAAACTAACGGAATGATCAATAAACGTCGCATCCCATGGTGGAACGACGATTGTCGGAAAGCGCGCAATAGACAAAATAAAGTTGGAGACTACTCCGAAATTACCCAACGGCTGAAAACCTCGTCAATTTCAAACAGGTCAAGTCCCAAGCCAGAAGAACGCGTCGTCTTGCAAAGAAAGAAAGTTGGAATAGGTACATCTCTGGTATAAATTCTTACACCGACGAAACGAAGGTTTGGAATAGGGTAAACAAGTTAATGGGTCAGGAGTCACACCCTCTACCCTTGGCAAGTAGCCGAGGGGAGAGCCTGGAGGAGCAGGTGGACTGCCTAGGCGAACACTTTGAATACGTCTCAAGTGCATCGCGCTACACAGAAACGTTCTTAAGATTCAAAGAACGCGAAGAGCGGCAACCCCTTAAGTGTACACGTCCATCCAGGGAGGCTTACAACTGCCCATTTTCATTAGCTGAACTTAAGACATCTCTTGCGTACTACAACAACTCGGCTCCAGGTGGCGATCGTATAATGTACGAAATGATCAAGTATCTTCACCCAGAAGCACTAAAAACACTCCTAAACCTCTTCAATACCATGTGGCAAGCTGGATATATTCCATTGTCATGGAAAGAAGTGATAGTCATCCCGGTACTTAAACAAGGCAAAGACCCATCCTTGGCCGCCAGCTACAGGACAATAGCGTTAACAAGCTGTTTATGCAAACTTTATGAGAAAATGTTAAACCGGCGCTTAACCCACTTCCTAGAAAGTAACAGTATACTAGACCCCCTTCAGTGTGGTTTCAGAGAGGGGAGGTCGACAACAGACCATCTTGTTCGCATATAGACATACATCAGAGATGCATTTATTCATAGGCAGTTTGTACTTTCGGTATTCTTAGACCTGGAGAAAGCGTTCGATACCACATGGCGATTCGGGATTCTACGCGATCTTGCCGCCATGGGCATCTATGGGAACATGTTAAACACAATTGAAAGCTATCTGTCTAATCGAACCTTTCGCGTAAAAGTGGGAAACGCTCTCTCTAGATCATTTACCCAAGAGAGTGGTGTTCCGCAAGGGGGCGTGCTTAGTTGCACACTCTTCCTTGTAAAAATGAACTCTCTGCAGTCAGTAATTCCAAGCGCGATGTTTTATTCCAAGTATGTTGACGATGTGCAGATGAGTTTCAAATCATGCAATTTATCTATCTGCGAACGACAAGTGCAGCTTGGAAAGGATAAATTCTCTAAATGGGCGGATGAGAATGGTTTTAAAATAAACACCCAGAAAAGTACTTGCGTGCTCTTCTCCAACAAACGAGGGGTAACGCCACTACCAAATATTGCGATCAAGGGAGACCAACTCTCTGTGAGCAGCGAGCATAAATTCCTGGGAACCACTTTAGAATCTAAGCTCACGTGTATTCCCCATATTAAACATGTAAAAATGAAATGTCTGAAAGCGATGAACCTCCTAAAGCTCCTATCACGTACAACATGGGGTAGTGATCGGAAGTGTCTCTTGAACTTGTACAAAAGCCTTGTCTGGTCGCACCTTGATTATGCTTCTATAATTTATCATTCCGCAACGCCAAGGGCTTTGAAAATCCTAGACCCCGTTCACCATCTGGGTATCCGACTGGCAACCGGTGCTTTCAGGACAAGTCCGATCCAGAGTCTCTATGTAGAGTCGAATCAGTGGTCACTTAACCTGCAGCGATCCTATAGCAGCTTCACTTATTTTATAAAGGTACGCGCAAACATAAAGCATCCTTCTTATTCTGCTATAAACGATATGACCGATGCCACCCTCTACTATAATCGACCCGCAGCGACAAATCAGTTCTCTTTGCGTGTTAGAAGCTTAAGTGAGGAAATGGGTGTTCCGCTGCAAGAACTTTGTCCTATGCCCACAACAAAATATTTACCGCCGTGGCAGTGGCAGCTCATACATTGTGACACTTCATTTGCCGAGATCACTAAACACGCACCAGAAGCACATAGTAAAATGCATTTACGACAACTCCAGTCCAACTACTCATGCGTAGAGTTTTATACTGATGCTTCTAAGTCGCATGCAGGGGTGGCTTGTGCAGCCGTCGGACCATCCTTATCGGAATCCGGTGTGCTGCACCCGGAAACAATTATATTTACGGCTGAGGGTTATGCACTATTGTCGGCTGTGAAGCATATACGGAAATCAAACATACAAAAATCAGTTATATTCACAGACTGGTTAAGCATCGTAAATCCATTAGGATCCCTTTTCAGATTGAGAAATCCGGTAATAATTGAGCTGTATTCCGTTCTGTGTACAGCCTATATGTCCAACCAGCATGTTACTATTCGCTGGGTTCCTGGCCATAGAAGCATCGAAGACAACGTGTCAGCTGACCGAATGGCCACGTCAATTATATTGCGCACGATTAACCCCACTGCTACTGTCCCTGCAACAGATCTAAAACTCTTCCTACGTAAGAAACTGCGAAACCACTGGCAACGCTTGTGGGACACAGAAATAAATAATAAGCTTCACTTGATTAAGCCGCGGTTGGGTTACTGGCCCTCCGCTACAAGAACACGGCGAACTGATATCCTATTCTGTCGCCTCAGAATAGGACACACTTATGGTACCCATAGCTTTCTTCTGACTGGCGATGAACCTCCTACTTGTGGTAGATGTGGCGACAGGCTCACCGTCCTTCACGTCCTCCTGGAGTGTCCGGAAGCTGAAAGTGAGAGAAAAAAAATATTTTGCTTTAGCATATCGCTATATTCTTCCTTTACATCCGATTATGTTTCTCGGCCAAGAGCCGCTTTTTGATGCAAAATCAGTTTTAGTCTTTTTAAAGGATGTAGTATTGAATGTTTTTATCCCAACATTGAATGTTTTTAGCCCAACAGGTTCATAGCGCATCCTCTGTTCAGAGGAGTCCGCTGTTATAGCAGCTTTCAATGAGCCCAGGCCTCCATGATCTTGTTTTAAGGGCTGTGTCGAGGCACTGGTGCTCCATGCCAAGTTTTCATTTCACATACGTATCACTTTTAAACCAATTTATGTCTCCATAGCACACATCATTTGTCATTGCCATAATTTTACTATATGTATATTTTTACGCACCTACAGCGACTGTTCTTTAGGCCCATTTACAGCCACGTCACATCTGTTTTATCTACACTGGACATCGCACAGTTCATTATCATCGCTCTGGCGATCTTTGGCCATATTTGGCCCTTGCGCCAATAAACTCCACTAATCAAAACTTCACTACAAAAAGCGATTCATCGATGGCATAACGTAAGTGTGCGACAAAATCTCGGAAAACGCCATCCCACTGCCATCGTAGCTAACCCAGAGTTCACGTCGCGATTCGCGGTGTCCCGAGCACATCTTGGAAATACGTTGTTCATGCACTCCCTTATTTTCTGCTGCCTTCACTTTTCCCGTTCAACTCAAGCTACACCCATATACCAATATTAGAAGTCTTCTACTTACACCAAAAGGAATAGACCAAACCAAAAACTAAATCTTGAATGATAGACAAATTCCAAAGCTGAAGTGACGAAACACCTTTATGGACAAGCACACCCTAAAATGTTTGTGGACCTCCATGTCTACGATGAAATAAATGGCCTTTTCCAAGCTTTAATGCTTTTATTACCTGTCGTCTAAGGTACCACATATTTGTTTTAGTGAACGACTAACTTGCTATTTTTCTCTCGAAGTGTTATTTCATAGTACATGTCTCAATTCCCATTCCTTGTCAAATGCTCGATTCAGACACAATTCGAAAAGCTGAGGGGATAGTGAGCACAGAATGAAAATTGCAGCAGTGAAGTCGTTCGACGGAAGCACACATGCTTTTTCATATCACCTCGCATAAACAAATACGTATATAACCAAGCAAAATCTTGTTGAAGAGACTTTAAGAATCAATCTATACACCACGTGGAACGGTTTTTGCTTCGTCTGGTTGACATGATCTATAGTGAAGAAATTCAGATTGTAGCTGCTGTAACCCCGATAATAGATAAAAAAGATAAAAAATTTAAAAAGTTCAACAAGTAAATGAGCTGTCTTCTACCGGTGTCGTAGATTTGAAAAGATGCCTAAGAATTCCCTCCGATTCAATTAAGTGTCGGATGAACTCTGCCATTATGAGCAGAAAAAGGAGGGAACCCCTCCCTTAATGAGTTTTTTTGCCAATAACAACACGCCTGACGAGCCAGGAGAGAAGTTTCGAGATTGTGGTTTTTGCGATTCTCCGACAGCGCCATCCTGCATACACTCGCGTAGGAACCATGCTCGATGGCAACATTTATTTTTAATATAGGAAGAAAGCAAAGTTGTTCTTGCTGCAAACCTTTGTTAAAGTAATTTTCTTGACGGTGCTACATTGCGCAGTCAGTTACGTTCTATCTTTTTGTGCACTGGATAAATAGGTAAGAGTGTCGCTGAAGAAGTTAAACGTATATTTCTTGAAGGTGCCTCGGGGCGTACTTAGTTACCGTGCATGTGCTTTTCTCAGCACTGAACGCATAAAGGCTGAATCTAAATTTTGGACCAAGATGAACGCACTTGTTCAAGTTGAGCTCAAATACGAAGCCCACGGTCAGAGAGGGTACAGTTGAAACGTGGGAAAATTGAGGTTTACCAAGTGTAGTAACTAAAACGATATATGACTACACGTGGTAAGACTTCTGAAGCATAGAGTTAATAAGACTTGAAAGATAGTAGAATAGAGCTCCATATGAGCTAAACCTTAGAGGCGGAAGGTTAAGCGCAATGAAAGGGTGTACAGCGGCACCGACCGTCCCATGTTTTCGAGTTACCAGAGGAGGATTCGGCTGTTCCCGTGAGCACGCACCACTTCCACTTGTTTTCACAATGTCCCATTGTTTTGCCGTAGGATGAGCTTCCAAAATTACCTCTCAGGGTGAAGGCAAGCCGGCGGGGTGATGCGCGTTTGCAAAGACATCCAAAATATTTCCAGCAAATTCGGAACTATGCCCCGTCCGGCACCGCTTTACAATCTTGCAGCACGCTGGACCACGTGTTCTCGCGGTATACACTTCTCACTGAGTGCGATAGCACGTTGGCCTGACTGCTGGCACTGGCGAAATTTCAGTTACACACCGTGAAAGCCGTCGGATTGTGACGATGTTTCCTGGAATCGGCTCATACTACATTATGTATTTGAGTGCTGAGTGGTTGAATCTGACGGACGTCACTTTTACGCCACACTTATCGTACGCGCACAGTTCTCCTTTCGTTACCCTTATTCTCCTTCAGCAAGCTACATCACGTGACCCGTCCCAATTGCTGTTAGGGCGAAGCACCTTAACGTCTAAGCTTGTCCGTTGTGCTTTCTTCGTTGTACCCCCATAAAGCATGATGGTGACGATGAAGAATAAACGTGTTAGCCGATGAAATGAACCCGATGACGATGACGGCCATAGAACATTTCCTTTCTGCTATGAATGAAAACGGATGTAAGGCGTGGGAAGCTGCGGCAAAATGACAAAACGCCAAGCGGATTCTGAGTTGAGGGTGTGGGAATCGGTTACTCGACTGCCACGTCGACAGGCTTGTGCAGTGTTTGAGGTCTCTTTACGCTCTACGATGCGTTTAGTTTGACAGGAACCACCTACAATCACCGGGGGACGTGAATAGACACCATTTTTGAAAACTTCAGGCAAGATATGATAGAAAAATCATTGGTTCAACATTTCACAGACCACAAAGCAGTAATAATTCAGGCTGAATGAAATTCACAACTCAAGGCCCCCTACCATTATGATCGAAATTCAATCCATATTTCCAAAAGGAACCCTGATGGAATGCGGAGCAAGCAGCGTTGCGCACGAGTGGCGTCATGGGTTGAACGGCGCTGATGCGGGTGCTGCGGTGAGTGCTGAAAGATTCGTGAGCAGTAGTAGCGACAGGTGTTGTGGGTGAATGGCCCAGGTGGCAGCTGCTGCAGGTGCTGCGGCGAGTTCGCGGCAGACAATGGAGAGAGTGACGTGAGCACGCGGCTGCGGCGTGACCACGGTGTAAGATACATATTTTTTTGTATCTTACACCGTCGGCGTGACCTACTTGGCACCGCCCGAACAGCTGTGGCAAGAAAATCGCGTTGCGGCGCGTTCGTACGGACGCACGGAGGGACAGCGTTGCACAGAATACTCGAAGAGCTGCCTAACGTCTAATAAACATTGTATATAGCTGCTGAGCTCGTCCAGCACCCAGGTAACTCTTTCGGATCCCACTCGCAGTCCCTTGTACATAGCTGTACAGCGCTTTGTATATGATATTGTAGATACCTGTATACCGCTTTGTCGCTCACTAACATGAGTGGGCAATGTCACAGGTAGTTTATGGTAAAACTGAACGATCCCACTGCTTCGTCCACTCATCATCTTTCAGTTTGTGGAGGTGCAGTGATTTTTATTCGCCTGTTTTAAGTAAGCTTCATGATGTCACTACTTTTCTTCTCATTCTCTTGGTAGACATCTGGCCTCCTCTCCACCCCAATGCTGTGACCCCTTTTTAACATAACTTCAACGACACCAATGGCGCAGGGTCAACGTAGACATTTTCAGTATAAAAGGGCTTGTATGCTGAGCGATCTCATTCCATGAACTAAAGAAATGATTAGCGTTTTAGGCGCAACGGTTCTTCCGGAACCAGCATGTCTCAAGAGAACCGCCGCCTCTCTTGGACAAGAAAATCGCGGCCGCCGGCTGTTTGAGAAATGTGGTCTTTTTTTGCTGTGCTTTCTTCCGGCCGCTCTTAAGTTCTGTTCAATGGCATGGTTTGACATTTTCCAGAAACAGCCCTTGACTATCCTGATTTATATGTTCGAAAGCCTGGCGAACCTTTGCATCCTCTGAATGCTTTTGCAATTCCTATAAAGAAACCAGCGGAAAGGAAGGCTTTTAATCAGTTGGGTTGCATTGGGCTTGTTCAGTAACCACGTCGCAGAATGAAACCACAGCAGAATGAAAATCCAAAAAGTTAGTCTGTTTTTTACTCGACATCGCTCTTTCGACTCATTCTTTGCGAAAAACGTCATTGTAGTGTCTCCTTCATCTATCACTAAACGTACTGCAACCTCTTTCGAAGTAACACAGTTTCAGTAAATGGCCTTGTAAGCCACATTAAGGCATCTTGAGAAGCACTAGCTGTAGCTTGATGTGTTTACAAATGTTTAGCAGAGTGTACCATCCTCTAGACGCTCCAAAATACTCGCACTATTTGAAACGAACGTGCGTCTCACACAGTAGCTATTGCTGGCTTTGGGTAACAAATTATTCCTGACATTCAATTCCGCAAGAGCTTGTGCTATTAATAATAATAATAAGTGTCAGAGAATTGCGTCCCAAAACTACGATATAAAAAACTACATCGTCGAGGGCTCTGAAATTTCTGACTATCTCGAGTTCTTCAACGCATGTCGAAGTCGAAGCACATGACCCTGTAGCGTTTTCCCACCATCGGAGTGCGCACGCCGCGGCCAGGATTCGGTCCTGCGACGTTCGCATCAGCAGTCATACCCCATAACCAATCCACCATCACGGCGGCTCATGTGCCGTTGGTATTGGTATATTTTCGCCTTGTCAGCGGTGACTGTGAGCGGACAACTAACTTTCCTTCAGAGGTGACTACGATAATTGACGAGAAACAGAAACGATGCACTGATGTAATAAAGTCTGAGAAAAAAGAAAGAGGGATACTTCTCGCCATCGTTAACAACCAACCATCAAACAGTGGTGAGATCCCCCGTTCTTTAAATGCTACACTTACCACTGTTGAGATTTTTTTTCATTTCAGCCTGTGATTGTGGAACAAGAAACGTGGTTACTATTAGCACAACTGAAATGAACAGAGAAGTGCGGGCAAGGAAAGGGAGCTCGACATGCATTCTTTATTTGCGCGATGCGGAAGGGTAATTTATTTTTTCCATCTCGGTAGTCACTTGACATCCCGCAGAGCTGGTTACATTCTATGCGTCTCCGCTACGTTGATTCTTGTGCTTTTACTTTTTTGTTCTTAGCAGTCTTCCTTATTCGGAGGTGTCATTGTATTCGTTTGTGCTTCAATCACGTCCCTTTTGGTCCTTATATATGCGCAGGAGGCCCATTAATTTACTTCCATGCCACACTACTTATGTAGACCATGACAACTCACCTGTAAAACTCAACTCGTGTTTTCAGCAGCTAGCAATCGCACTTTTCGCTGCACTCCATTCTTGTGCGGTAACTAGTGCGATGTCTGATTTTTTCTTTGCCTCTCCTTTTTTCTTCGGTAAGCTGAAAAAAAAAGAGATCTTCTATTTTCTTTCTCGTACCGGCTTCCTGCTGTGCCCATGTTGTTTGACAGAGGGAGCAGAAATATGGCAGTTCTTAGCTGCATTCTTGTTCGCCATATATCTCGCGATCCTGGTCTGAGATTATACATTCCTTGCTTCAGCCTCCAATTTTCAGTCTTAAGGTAAAAGAAGTACTATCAAGAGAGAAATTTTCAAACCAGTCAGCTTCTTATTTTATTAACAAATGTTTTAAAGCCATATCTTGCTCTTGTACCTTGTCTAGAAACATCATGACTGATGCAGGTGAAAAGGATTAGGTGGTTGTTACACTTGGTATCAGGATTTTATAGAATAGTGAGCGAGTGAGAGAGAGAGAGTGAGAGAGAGTGAATAAACAAGCGTTTATTGGGTGCAGTCATCAACTCTAATGTAATTTCCATAAGGTAAGGTGCACTAGACGTTGCGTTTGTATCAGGGGACATCAAGAAAGGACAAAAAGAAATTGATAGTTCTATTGCTTAAAAAAATGGGACGTTAAACCCCACATATCACTCAATAAATAGCTTAAAAAGAGACGGTGGTCATTGCATCACTATACACAATGCGTCCACACATAGATATGAAACCGCAGTTTCGAATCTTGGAAAGTCTAAGGATAAAGCAGTCCTGTATGCTGGTGGGACAATGGCAATTGACTGCCACTGAGTATATGAAAACTGGGCAAGTTGGTAACCATTCATAGCCGGTCGAGGTAAACAGCGCAGAAAACGAAGACAGAAAAGTAAGGACACAAGGCGAGCGCTGTTTTTTAACAGGTTCAATAATAGTGATCAACTTTATTGGCGTTTGTACATGAGTGTTGATCGCATTTGGACGCGAATGCACCTAAACATCAGAAATGGTGCGTGGCTTCTCAATAGTGTGCACGTACGTGCGGGCGAGAGGTCTTAGAAACAAAATCTAGATGGTAGCTTACAGATGAAAAAAAAAAACCGTAGCAGGTTAATAAGGGGGACAGTGGAATTGCCTCAGACTGGCTGGCCGACGTTTCAATAGGAGGGCCCATCTTTTTCAAAGGCACCGTGTCATCCTTGGCGTGTTAGTTTTAAGGGGGGTTAGTGGTGACGTCTTCTCCTGGTGGTGGCGCGTGTCTCTGTTGATAATCGCTGTCTGAAAAGAAAAAAAAAACTATAAAGCAGAGGAGTGCAGTCCGCATTTCACTTCAAGTAAAGTGGTAGGGATTCAAAAATGTTTTCGGAGAGTGGAAAAAAAAGTGTGAAGTTGGAGCGGTGTGCTGCAAAAGCGGTGGCAGCTTCATCATCATCATCATCATCAGCCTGACTACGTTCACTGCAGGACAAAGGCCTCTCCCATGTTCCGCCAGTTAACCCGGTCCTGTGCTTGCTGCTGCCAATTTATACCCGCAAACTTCTTAATCTCGTCTGCCCACCTAACCTTCTGTCTCCCCCTAACCCGCTTCCCTTCGCTGGGAATCCAGTTAGTTACCCTTAATGACCAGCGGTTATCCTTTCTACGCGCTACATGACCCGCCCATGTCCACTTCCTCTTCTTTATTTCAACTATGATATCCTTAACGCCCATTTGTTCCCTAATCCACTCTGCTCTCTTTTTGTCTCTTAAGGTTACACCTACCATTTTTCTTTCCGTTGCTCGCTGCGTCGTCCTCAATTTAAGCTGAACCCTCTTTGTAAGTCTCCAGGTTTCTGCTCCGTAGCTAAGTACCGGCAAGATGCAGCTGTTATATACCTTCCTCTTGAGGGATAGTGGCAATCTACCTGTCATAATTTGAGAGTGCTTGCCGAATGTGCTCCACCCCATTCTTATTCTTCTAGTTACTTCAATCTCGTGGTTAGGCTCTGCGGTTATAACCTGCCCTAAGTAGACATAGTCTTTTACAACTTCAAGTGCACTATTACCTATCTCGAAGCGCTGCTCCTTTCCGAGGTTGTTGTACATTACTTTCGTTTTCTGCAGATTAATTTTAAGACCCACCTTTCTGCTCTCCTTGTCTAACTCCGTAATCATGAGTTGCAATTCATCCCCTGAGTTACTCAGCAATGCAATGTCATCGGCGAAGCGCAGGTTACTAAGGTATTCTCCATTCACTCTTATCCCTAACTGTTCCCATTCTAGGCTTCTGAAAACCTCCTGTAAGCACGCGGTAAATAGCATTGGGGAGATTGTGTCCCCCTGCCTTACACCCTTTTTGATTGGTATTCTGTTGCTTTCTTTATGAAGCACTATGGTAGCAGTTGATGCCCTGTAGATTTCTTCCAGAATGTTTATATATACTTCATCTACGCCCTGATTCCACAGTGTCTGCATGACGGCTGATATTTCTACTGAATCAAACGCCTTCTTGTAATCTATGAAGGCTATGTATAGTGGTTGGTTATACTCTGAGCATTTCTCTATTACCTGATTGAAAGTATGAATGGGGTCAATTGTTGAGTAGCCTGTTCGAAATCCTGCTTGTTCCTTTGGTTGATTGAATTCTAATGTTTTCTTTACTCTGTTAGCAATTACCTTTGTAAATAGCTTGTATACTACAGAGAGCAAGCTGATCGGCCTGTAATGCTTCAAGTCCTTGTCATCTCCTTTCTTATGTATTAAGATGATGTTAGCGTTCTTCCAAGACTCTGGTACCCTTCCCGTCAGGAGACACCTCGTAAACAGGGTGGCTAGTTTTTCTAACACAATCTGTCCTCCATCTTTCAGCAGATCTGATGTTACTTGATCCTCACCAGCAGCTTTGCCTCTTTGCATGCTCTCCAAAGCTTTTCTGACTTCTTCTATCATTACTGGTGGGGTGTCATCTGGGTTACTGCAAGTTCTTATAGTATTAAGGTCGTGGTTGGCTCGGCTACTGTACAGATCTCTGTAAAACTCCTCCGCTATTTTAACTATCCTATCCATATTGGTAGTTATTTTGTCTTCTTTGTCCCTTAGTGCATACATCCGACTTTTGCCTATCCCAAGTTTCCTCTTCATTGCTTTGACGCTTCCTCCGTTTTTCAGAGCGTGTTCAATTCTCTCCATGTTATACCTTTTTACATCGCATACTTTACGTCTATTATTCAGCTTCGAAAGCTCTGCCAGTTCTATTTTGTCTGTTGTACTTGACACTTTCATGCTTTGATGCTTCTTAATTAGGTTCTTCGTTTCCTGGGAAAGCTTGCCAGTGTCCTGTCTAACTACCCTGCCTCCAACTTCCACTGCACACTCCGTATTGATCCTCGTCAGATTATCATTCATTGTATCTACGCTAAGGTTGGTTTCCTCACTAAGAGCCGAGTACCTGTTCTGCAGGGACACTCTGAATTCCTGTACTTTCCCTCTCAGTGTTAGCTCATTGATTGGCTTCTTGCGTATCAGTTTCTGTCGTTCCTTCTTCAAGTCTAGGCGAATTCAAGACCGTACCATTCTATGGTCACTGCATCGTACCTTGCCAACCACTTCCACATCCTGCACGATTGCTGGGTGTGCAGTCATTATAAAGTCTATTTCGTTCTTATTTTCGCCATTAGGGCTCCACCATGTCCACTTGCGGTTTTCTCGTTTGCGGTAGAAGGTATTCAAAATCTGCAAATTATTGTGTTCTGCGAATTCTAGTAGTAGCTCTCCTCTAGCGTTTCTAGTGCCGATGCCATAATCTCCTACTGCCTGGTCTCCAGCCTGCTTCTTCCCCACCTTTGCATTAAAGTCGCCCATCACTATAGTATACTGTGTTTTTACCTTACTGATTGCCGATTCCACGTCTTCATAGAAGCTTTCAACTGAAGCGTCATCATGGCTGGATGTAGGCGCGTAAGCCTGTACTACCTTCATCTCGTATCTTTTATTCAGTTTAATTACAATACCTACCACCCTTTCATTAATGCTATAGTATTCCTCTATGTTGCCAGCTATGTTTCTGTGATTTAGGAACCCCACTCCCAGTTCTCTTCTGTCTGCCAAGCCCCGATAGCAAAGGACGTGCCCATTCTTTAGCACAGTATAGGCCTCATGTGTTCTCCTAACCTCACTGAGCCCTATAATATCCCATTTAACACCCTCTAGCTCCTCGAATAGTACAGCTAGACTTCCCTCACTAGGTAAGGTTCTAGCGTTAAACGTTGCCAAGTTCGGGTTCTAATGGCGGCCTGTAGTCCAGAGATTCGTAGCACCCTCTGCTGCGTTGCAGATCTGACCGCCGCCTTGGTCAGTTGCTTCGCAGCTGCTGGGAACTGAGGGCCGTGAGTTATTTGACGTATGCATGTGGGAGGTAGTGGCCAGATACTGCACCAGGGTGGCCAATCCTTCTCTGGTGAGGGAGTGCGTTCCCGGCGGTGGTTACCGGTGAGACCGCACCCCAGGCCTCTTGGTGGCAGCTTCAGACACGAACAAACCAAAGAGCTCAAAGCTTCGGAGCCGGCAGACGGTCGCCGCATACGGCTATTACAAAGGATTGCCGACGATAGCGGCACACGCTTGTTCCCGAACAACTATGATGGAACGCACATATTGTTGTTCGTCTGATTGTTAGGGCGCCTATGGATCTCGATGTCCGCAGGCGCACGCACTCGGTCGAAAGGCCCTACGAATGCTTTTCATGCCCTGCCACCTTCTCGAAAAGGCAAAAATGTAAAGTACTCATGTTGACACACACTGGCGAACGTCCGAATCAGTGCGAGGAGTGCGGTCAGAAATTAAGCCGAAAAGGAGGACTCGCACGCCACACGCTGACTCACTTGGGAAAGAAAATTTTTGGCTGTGATGTGTGTGGACAAAAGTTTTCCCAGAAAGGTCATCTCCAGTTGCAAATCCGTACACACACCAGTCAGAGTCCGTACGCGTGACAACTGTGCCCAGCTACGTTCACGTCCTTGCATGGGTTAAAAGACCCCTCTGTTACCCACACTGGCGAACGGCTGCATAAATGCGATGTATGTGGGAAGGCTTTCACCGCAAGAGGGGCCCTTGCTCAGCATAAAAGCATTCATTCAGGTATAAAGAAGTTTGCTTGTAAGCTCTGCAGCTTCAAGTTTTTTACTAACGTAGAACTAACTCGGCACACCCGCACTCACACAGGCGATAAGCCGTACGTGCGCCACCTATGTCTTGCAGCATTCGCCCTCTATGGAGCACTGACAACGCACACTTTCACCCACACTGGTGAGCGCCCGCACAATTGTGACGTATGTGAGGGGGCTTTCAGTCAAAAATCGAACCTTGCGTACCGTAAGCGTATGCCACACTCGAAAAATATTTTACCTTCAACGTCAATTCTTCGGCACCATATACTGTTTCTAAGACCTGTCACCCACACGTACGTGCACACTTTTGAGAAGCCACGCACTGTTCCTGATGTCCGTATGCTTTAACGTACAAATGCAATCAACACGCATGTACAAATCCCAATAAATTTCATCGCTGTTATTGAACCTGATAAAAAAAATCACAGTTTTGCCGCAAAAGCGAAGCAATGAACGCGATAGCAAGAAAAAAAATGGAAGATCACACGCAGAATTACGCACGAAACGTACTCACAGACACAGGAGCACGTGAATAAGTGTCTCAGTTGTTACTTCGCTGTGTCTGAATAGCGCGCGCTTTTCGTAAACGGAGACTGCAATGATTGCAGCGACCTTTGTGCGCCAGGTAACTACAACAGAATCATTACAGGTAAAGCCTGAGGCCCACCAAGGTACGATCCTTCACCCTCCTTCCCAACGCGAGACGAGGGCGCGTGAGGGAGCATCGCTCCCCTCTAAGCGGGGCAAAGTACGTCTGGAAAGTTATGAGTGCACTCATTGCGCCGTCCGACTGGTAATGCTGAAACCGCGATTATTCTCCCTGAGATGCCCTTCAGCAGCGGTAAGTGGTAGATATTATTAGCTTGCTGTTTGAACCCTGAAGGACGTATTCCTCAGTGGCTCAGTGGTTAACACCTCGCACTCACGATTCAGAGGACCCAAGTTCAAATCCGTGCACCGGAGTCTTTTTCTGGCTGCTTTTTTTCTTCTGGTATTTTCGGTATTTTCATAAATATTTTGGGTATTTTCATAAAGATACGTACGAGGAGTGACACCGACGTTGACGCCAGCGGCAAAATCCAGCTGAGAGTGTCCGTATAATTGCTATCTCAATAAAAACAGCACTCGTCTTGTGCACTTCCTTTTCTCGGTCTTCGTTTTCTGCGCTGTTTACCTCTATCAGCTATAGATTGCAAAATCGGCACGTTTCCACGGGCGCAGCTCATTAGCGGAAAGGGCAATGCATCGCTCTCGTGCGCGTGGGTGGTCAAGTCACACGGGAAGCTATACAGTTTCAGGTTGTTGAAGTACGGCGTCATTTGAGAGCTTCGCGATTGCCGTGGTCCTTCGATTAAAAGTGTGGCGCAACACCACTACAGGGGCGAGCCTCACTATTCATGTATGACTATGGCAGAACCTATTATCACTACCAGGTCCTGGTGAATAGATTCGCTAGAACTGTACTGAGCATTCGATTTGGCATTACCATATGCGACAGGTACACTAAATTATAAAGATAGCGAGCGTTGTCATTGGAGTAATTGTAAACTACTAAGTATGTACTTTCAAGTAGAGCTCATGTGCGTCATTTGTTTCTAAGATGGCGCAACTAAACATAAACCGGATACATTGCTAGCTTGACAGTTTCAACAAGGGGATTCTAGGAGAATGGAAGCGAGAGAGAAGTTTGTAATTAAAGAAAGAAACAGAACTGGGGCCGGACATGCTTCGGTCGGTTAGAATACTGTCGAACAAATGCTTATTGGATCTGTTATGTGTATGAACTTGTGTATAGGACTTTCTAGTTTTTCACTGTAATTCTCAAAAACAATATTGAAATTCTGAAATGCGAACCCTTGAAGCGACTTGTGTATGACACCTGCAAATAAAGTACACCAATGCTATTTGTTCTCACGTGTGACAAATTAGGGTACCTTAAAGCTTCGCCTTTAGGAGTTGAACGCGATAGCGACATGTTCTTCCTAGTGCCTGTTTCAAACACTTAGTACATGAAACCTTTTTGAATTCGCTATGCACCCACTGCGAGGCCTTATGGGAATAGGCGCAGCAGCGTGTGTGCCTTCTGTAGTGGGGTACCGGCTTTCAACCATGGAGTCATTTTGATAATAGCATATTCTGACGACCGTTGGCAATGAACACTTGTACCTCGCATTATGAGTGCTATATTTCATGTTGCATTGTGAAGCATGTATACAGGAAGCGCGTGTTTGGGAAGTATGAAAGCTACTTTCACTGCAATTTAAAGAACAGGAAGTTGTTTTCACTGTTTCTGCTTTCTACGCAAACGACCCGGCGTCGATCACCACTGGGACCCAAACAACCCTGGTTCAGTCCCAACTCTGCCCCACGATTTTTCATTATTTATTTGTTGTATTTTCATCGTTCTCAACTTTTCGGTCACGCATAAGATGATTTTTCGCTCACAACCAACGACACCGACGCTGACGCCGACACCAAAATTTCTGCAAAACAAGCTCTTTACCCCTATCGCGTTTATAATAAACACAAACAGTTCGCGTAAAAGAATGGCAAGAGATCCGCCCGTCAATGATTGAGCCCCCCGTCGTTCGTCCTATATGCCTACATTATTAAACACGATGCAGTTGTGCCAAATTATGGCCGTAATTCTTCAGGCACATTCTGTCCTCACTTACCTAATTTGTAGCAGTTTTCGTATTCTTTTTCAGCCTTCATACAACGATACTGTTCAAAGAAGTCTTGAAGCCTTGTACACAAAAGTAGCTTGTATGAAGAGAGCTAATCAGGTTAGCCGCATCGCAAGCCAAATAAAGGATAGAGTGAAGAGGACAACAGTGGGTGCCTACAATATCAACACGTGGCACAACGTTTGCTTGCGTAAGCAGCGCCTTTCAAGGAGGCCTTCACTATACACACTAAGCTCATATGCATCAAACAGCTTAATTGCACCGTGCTTATGCCACAGGATATTTTGCAGATAAAAAATAAACGCACTGAAAGGGCGTTTCTAGTTTTGCCATGTCGTACGTAGCCCTTATAAACATCACATTAATTTCACTGTCTGGTAAAACCCTACCGACTACAACACGGGCTACAGATATCTAATTAATTTCTTTTTTTTTGCTTCCTTGACCAGCCATGTCCTACTATTTCCACCTTCACTCCGGCGATATTCTTTATCATGTCGCATCAAAAGCCTTACCGTTACACCCTCTTGCGTTCAATGCTCTGCAGCTGTTTTCTCACCACTCAGTGTTTGCGGAGTACGTCATACGAGGGCCGCGCAGTCCTTGTTCCGGTGAAATGAATTCTGGTCCTTGGTTGTTTTTTATCCTACCTTTGAGACTCTCGTTCACTTCTAAACAAACTCCAGATCCAGGATACGGCCCTCTCCTATGTCCTAAAGCGGACACAACGCCGAGTGTACAAGGGAGTGAAAGAGGAGCGTTCCCACGGACATGGCCTACCCCTGACACGCCTTCCTTTTGACATTTACCAATGAACCTAGCGCTTTATAGCTGCGTCGTCGGTACGAGTGTTTGGGTTGCTCGCTCTCACAGGAAGCAAAAAAAAAACTTCAGAACATTCCTGTGTGTAAACGGGCAATCGAGTGGCTGAGAAAAAAACGCACGCATGTTATCCCGTCTTCGAAGCAGAATGGAAAGTGGTGTGGGCAGAAACCAATATGAGAGTTTGGTCGCGAACGTTGTAAGAAACTAACTTGTTAATGTTCGATCCCTTGTAGTATCTTGACGGAACGTTTGTTACACGCACATTTTTGTTAAATGCGTAGCATTCTTTTGCGAACTAAAAGCACTTGGAGCCTGCCTATCTTCGAGCCTGCATATCTAAACACGTGCGTTAGTCTGGGCGGCACGGCTGCATTTTCGATGGAGGCGAAAATGCTTGATCCCAGTGTACTAAGATTTAGGTTCAAGTTAATTAACCGCAGCTGGTTAAAACTTCCGGAGCCCTCCACTATACGACCGGCGTCTCTCATGACCACATCGTGGTTTTAAGACGTTAAACCCCGACAATTATTATCATAACATTATGAATCTAATATTGTTTACAATTATATGTGCTCGTAATGAAAACTCACGTACTTTACATTCAAAGAAGGCTCGTAAGACGCATATCTAATCAAAAGCGAAGTGCTCGCCAAAGGACCGGTTGTCTAATGATTGGTTGCAGTTACGAAGTAATAGCTGAGCTCTCGTCAGAGGCGTTTGGGATTTGGGCTAACTCGACACACAGCTGTTTAAATGCAGGTACACTGACGACGGCCCGTTCTGGTGACATCTCTTGCGGCAATCTGGCTGCATATATGTGTACACATATGGCGCCAAGTTTTACGATCTGTGCCGTGCAAGCACTTCTTTTCAGGCTCTAAAAAGCGTTTCTTCGCCGGTCCAGCCTGTCATCATGCGTGTGCTTCGAAATCGCTGGGGCGTATACAAAGCTCTCTGAATGCTTTCCCTGCAGGCTGTAGACATTCTGAACAAACGGTTGCAACTTAGTCGTACACACGTTAAGGACTCTAACTAGCCACGTAAGTTATTCAGTCAGATTACGCTCAAGGAAGTGTTCAACAACAAAAGGTTCGTACGACAGAAACGCGACGCCCTTATAAACGATGCAATCTGTTTTGTGCATTCGGTATATGAAGTACGTTTGACGCAGAGACGTAAGCTGCGAACAATACCGGATGTTTCCCTGCACTGCCTTTGTTCACTGCCAACGTCCCGCGCCTTCTGGAAAGAGGTTGTGGACGGGGGACCCTATTACCGACCTTGATTCGAATATATTTGTTCTTGTTAGAATGGACGTGTGTATTGATCAGTAGCTTATTTCGGAACATTTTGTTCTTCGGATGCATCATCAATAGGTAGATATAGGCATGTATAGCACGTGAGAGCCTTCTGTAGGAAAACGAGAGATGGCGCATGGCACGGGGATTGTGGTTGTTTCCACGTGAATAATCGACAACCTTGATACGCACTACTCTATCTCTTCAGGCGCAATCTCCTTAAAAAATAGTGCGTCTAGAAAGATATCTTGGTATTCTATAGGGCACTAATAGGGCACTTATAGGTCACTAAAAAACTGTTTTTCTGTGGCTTTACAATAGCGACCAGTGTCACCGTGCTTTAAAAAATTAAGCAATAAAGAAATAGCACGCCGAAAATAACGCGGCTTAAGTTCGAACTACGAGCATCACGCATGAAAAAGAAATAAAAATAACAGGCTGCGCGGAACGCGCAGCACAGTCACAGCGAAAGCTGTAAGACCGGCCTTTCAATGTCCTCTTTAAACACATTTTGAGTAACTGCTTCAACCACACTTGCGAGGAATCCACTACGCCATAAATCATCCTAATTTGTGTAGTAGGCGGGTATCCACTACGCTATCCTTCATCATTCTTCGGAGAAGAGTCGTACCTGCTACACCCTTGCAAAATACTTAGTTCAATTGTTTTATTCCTTGACTGACGATAATAAAGAATGATGCCAGAAGCTTTAGTTATGAATTGAAGCATTCGATGACCCACTCGTTACGCGATTCGCATTGTGTGACGCCTGGTTGTTGCTTGATTGTTATAAAACACTCCTTTACTAAAATTAACGCCATTTCTTTACTGACATCAAGCCTGCCTTGGTTCAGTTTGTAACGAAGTTTCAAATACAGGCTTGGCTAAGTGGTAGAAAATTGGGCTCAAACGCAGGGGACGTGCGTTAGAATCCCATCGGGTTCTTGGTGTTAAATATATACTAGGTTATATTTGGCTTGGCAGTGGTCACGGGTGGCGGCGGACAGCTGCACGGTGAACGCGACTCTTGTGATCAACAGCTTTTGCTGTAAAAAGCAGCCAGTCATCGTTCACACAGCAGAACTTTTTTTTCCACTTGCCGGGACAAAACTTCAAAAACCATGATTGAAAAAGTATGCTTTGTACTTTAGATATTTCAATATTTAGAAGTTTACATATTACTACAAAAACCTATTTTCTTTTTCACCCTTCCTGTGTAAGATAGCAAACGTGATTCTATAGTCTGGCACAACTCCTAAAGTTCTGCATGTTTTCTCGTAATATAATTTCCACAAAGGTAGGGTCGCAACATTGGTCGTTGTCCTCTTGTATGAAACGTAAAATGGCTACACCTTTTCACAACAAGCGCTCGGGCAGTGCCAAGTTGCAAATATGCCACGCCCGCTCGGCAAATCGATTTGTGCATATGGCCATTTCTTGTTGTTCAGACATCCTGTGTTCCTCATTGCTTGCCTGAAATACATTGTTTGCTCATGGCGTGCCATCCAGGGAACCACACACGAGATTGACTATCGTTGAAGAGGCTGAGGCAGAAACTGAAACGCGACAGCAAATATCATGCAAAGCATGCTTTCTGCCATCAGCACATGACATAGCGTGGATGATACAGTCACGCATGTTCTATCACCTAGGCAACCTCTTATAATGCAGCCTTCTTTTTATACTTTCTCCGCTGGGTATAGTTATGCATCATTCTCTCTATCTTCAACGTCTACTAAAGACGTGACCATTATTTTTACGACAAGAAATTAGTGACATGGTTGTTCTGTATTGAAATCGCGTGACTATTAGGAAACACGATGCTTGAGCCTTGTCATCAAAGATTCCCGACGGTAAATTTGGTAGTAAGACTGAAGAATTGAGGCCTAAATTCGTATATCGTATATTGTGGTTTGCATATTTTATGTTTTAATTTATAACCTTAGCTTCCCGCAAATAACTCAATAAAATACACGTTAAAGTGTATCTGGCTTCTTGGAAGTATCTGGCGTGTACTTGGAACGCGCTGTGGCAGTCTTCCTGTGGAATAATCAGCAGGAAATATTATCGCCAAAAAACTTCCTAGATGAAAACAGAGATATGTGCAAATCGCGAAAAGTTTGGAAGAAAAATGACCATGGATAGAAGCCCTATAATAGAATAAATATGCCTAAATTCAAAAACACAAAGGAGCCAAAAAAACACAGAGGCCGAAGAAGCAGTGACACTGCAAACAAACTGTGGCATAAATCATATATAGATGCTCTGTAAAAGGGGAAATATAGTGGAGTCTAACGGGAAGCTCGACAGCAAAAGATTTTCGAGAGACTTTACGAACGCTGAGTTATAAGGAGAAAGAAGAAAGCAATGACAGCATTGTATCATCGATACTAGAACGAAAATACTGCACGAGCCAAAGCCGCGACAAACAGCGCAAGAACGCTGACTTTGTGCTGAATTGTATTTCTTCCATCAGTCTGGTGTGCTTAGCTATATGCGCATACGATTTGCTGTGTCGACCGAGCTCTGTAGGTTTTGCGATTTCCTTCTTTATGAGCGTGCTGACAGGATATCTCCGGTTCAAATGTAACAAAAAAAAATAAACGCGAAGAAACGATTGCACAAGCTGCGACACACATACAGAGCTATCCCCAAAAGACGCACGATGTTGACGGGGTGGTTCGATACATTTGTGCGAAGGAAGCTTCCCCAGGTGAGCCATCAAATCACTCCATGTTTTTTTTTTCTTTGCTGAAGACATATGAATTTGAAGGTGGCGATAAGTAGTATAATTTGCGGCCGTCTTGCATGAAGCATAAAAAGGAATGCATATTCAGCATTCGGAAAAAAGTTGTATAAGCGCAAGTATTAACCACCTCAATATTTCACTTTGACAAAAGTTATAAATACCACCTAAGTTTATGTAGAAAGAAGAAGTGCTTGACTAGATGAGTTGTCTTTCCTTTATTCCACGGCGTAAGGTAGCCAACCACATTGCTGTCTCGTAAAACTCTATGCCTTCTTTCTTTATGTCCTTTCATTCCTTTCTTGAGCATTATTGTGACAAAAATGGTATTTATTACGTGTAGTTACTCTCTCTCTATCTGCGTAAACCGATTTCTTGTAAGAATAATCAAATAGTCAGTTTAAATGTTGTGCTCTAGGCCGCTTATAGAGCGTGAAGGAGGCCCGTATTGCGAACAAGCTTGAAGTAATAGCACAAGATGAAGCAAAGCGATGCGGAGTATTTGCAAAAGGACTGCCTTATACAGCTGCTTGTTAGGTTCGGGCATTATTACCCTGAGCATCATTAATATTTGAAAAAATGATAACGTCACGTTGTAAGAGCTCGAAAAGAAGAACTTTCACGTTGAAGGTAACTTTTGCGAACCACTCTATAAGTTAAGAACCAAGGACAGTGTGCGACAAGTCTCGTAAGGCTGTCTCAAAGATGACCACGCATCAAATAGGCAAACACTTTCCTAGGCTGTCAACGTAGGGAGAACAGCACGGAGAAAAAAAAAGCAGCTATCTTCGGGCAACCACACAGACACTCCTTGTCTCATTGAAGACCCCGTAGAAATTCCAGTGTGCCGAGATCTTCTCGCGCGCACCCCTGACGGGCCATCATATATAGGTATCACGCCACACACTGCGAGGACTGCAATGACATATTGAACCAGTGTTGGCACTATCTAGAAGGGTATTGGGACCGAATGCGGACAGGGAACGTGTGGCTTGTAACTGGGAGAAACATACTCAGGTGCCTGGCGTGCTAGGCTGATTGCTCTTTTGAAAGAGGAAGAGTAAACCATGCCCTTCGCATTCACTCTTTGCCGCATTGTCTATTTTCTCTTTCATGTATGTCCTCTTTCTTTATGAATGCAAGAGGTAGGGTGCAGTAAGTAACAGCGACTGGAGAAAGGATGCAAAACACAGGCGCACAAGTATCCTTTCTTTATTATTTCTTAGCTTATGGGATTTGCTTATGCTTATGAACATTGCTTTAGCTTATGAACATTTGAAGATTTGATCGTTGCAGTCACGTGGCTTTTATCATTGCGGGTGTGTTCGGCATATGCGTGCTGTCGTAGTTGACACTACGTATTCCAAAAGCTGAAATGAAGACGCTGCGCGTCCTGATGCCGAGACGCTGAAGCCGCCATGAACATGTGCATGCTGTGCGGTATCGATGCATAACATGCTTGAGAAGTAGAAGTAGAAAGAGAGGAAAAGTGGAGATGTTAACTAGTTTAAGAAAACTGATATGCTTACCTACGCTCAGGTAAATAATAGGAGTGTTTGAAAGCGAAGGTAGAGATAAATATTATAGTAGAAATGATGCCTTGCGGCATGCATGACGATATATGCTCTCGTGTGTTGTAGCGATGCCAGTGTTTTGTATTTGCATTGTGCTGATATGGTGAATCCCTTTGTGCGGATCCTTTTTCTCTCTTTGGAAATAAGTAAAAATTGCTTGAATCTTTTCTCTCCTTGGAAATAAACGAAAAGATTGCTTGAATCCTTTCATAGATTGGGCTGAAAGGAACAGGTGTTTTTTATTTGTTATTTTCTCTTCGATTATTTATTCTATATATATTGCAATATGTACAAACCAATCAGTATCATATATATATATATATATATATATATATATATATATATATATATATATATATATATATATATATATATATATATATATATATATATATATATATATATATAATACGAAAAATCACAGCCGCACTTCGAATGCGAAGCAGTGAATGCGATAGCGACAAATTGTAAACTATAGAAAGTAAAGACGGCAGCTAACTCTTTTGGATCCAATATCGTGTAACAACACTGAGTGCTAGTGTAGGAGAATATGGCCGCTCGAGGAATGAAAGACTTTTCACATTGTATTTTCGCGTTGAGTGTACGTACAGAGCCGTCTGCCCAGATAGCACGTGCATCAGTGATCACGATCATTTCTTTGAGGTTCACAGTTGCTGCTCGAGCAACACAGCCTCTCCCCCTCACCCAAGCATCATGTTTTTTCATGGTCCTGGAAGAAGGGCGGGGCAGTCCATCTCTGCTTTAGTCACCAATTACAGAATGCCCGACACGTGATATGATGTTATCACATGCGCCCTTCGTGCAACGGAAATGAATCAGCTCTTTTTATCTCTGCTTCAGCCGTGTTCGTAGCCCCCACTTGTGCGCTTTTACCCGTTAATAAAGCATATGATGGGGGGGGGGGGGTCTTGTTGTTGTTGTTGATTTGGACTTTTTACGGAACAGAATGACGACTAAAAAAAGATGACCAGAATACCATTCCAAGAAAAATTCTTGCTGTCACCCTTGCAGTCTACAACTTGGCGTTGTATTGAAACAACTGTGTTATTCCTTACAGCATTTTTCTTCCGATAACATCGTACCGACTCACTTTTAATATGAGGTATTCCCGGTTTGTTTTCGTTTGTTTTATGAAAAGCTACTAAGAAGGCCTTGGAAAGAATTCTATTCACTTTTATTTTACTTCATGTTATTATTCCAAGCTAACAAAATTTATTTCAGAAACAATGCTCTCTCCGTGACCGGGTATCTGCTCCGCCCACTTGCCTGATGCCTTGTTTAGGACGCTGCGATACTTGCGACGGCCAGCGTTTTACGACTCTTTCAAACGCGGAATTTTATGGCTGGCATGCGAGGCCCGTATCAACGTCGTATAAATCCATATGAAGAACGCCAACAGCAAAAAGAGCGGCCGTATAAGTGCTGGCACGACAACGAACGCTTTCCTTCATCGTTTCCTGGAAAGCATGCGACAGAACCAATGCGGCAAGTTTTCCGTCTCTCCTCGCCATGGTTAGGGTTTCACTATTTGCTGACGATCCGATTGCGCGACGAAACGAAACGGGCACACACGAAGTAGCGTCGCATCTTTTCAGCCCAGCCCTGTGTTCCCGAGGCCGGCGGAACTGTTTTCACGGTGTTCATTCAATCAATGCTCGACGGGACACGAAATATGGTGCTCCACAAAGCGGAGACGTAAATGCAGGATAGTCCAGCGGTATTCGGTTGCTCGCGTGACGCAACCGTTGTGGCTGCGGTGTAAAATGGCGTGGCTGCACTGGCGCTGTTCGTGCCTTATACTTAGAACGCCTTGGGAATACTCTTTCTCCTTGGTCTTCTATAATGTAGCAGGTATTTTTGATCGAGTTTTGTCGCTTATATATATATATATATATATATATATATATATATACCTTCCTCTAGCCCAACTTCGGTCTCGCGGTGCGAAAATTACGAATATGTGACCTATCATAGTATACAGTCCTGTAATTTTGCCAATGCCTCTGAAGTGTTTAACGCGGTGTTTTTCTTTAACCTGGCTTCGCAACAGAAAAGAGGAGACAAAGGTATATAAACCTAAGCGACTCTGCAGTAATAAAGCTAAAAACACAACATAACTGTGGCTGTGATCATACTTTTTACGTGCCACATGTACATCCCCTCCTGCGGTGTAGAGTAGCAGGCTAGAGCATACTCTCGCTCTGCCGACCTATGCGCCTCGCTGTAAGTAATCATTCTTTCTCTATTTTTATGCAGTTGATATAGCTATTTCATACACCTTGCATTGTCCTGTTGCTAAATCCTTTTAAAAAGTTAGGCTGCTCTCCTGACCAGTCTTCCGACCCACGAATAATGAACTCTGAAAAATAGACTGGTTTTATAAACAGCCACAATATTTCAACAATGAGTTAACAAGGATTCCGTATTGCTTTTCCAAAGTGAAAGCTGTCTGGATTCAAGGCGGCTGGATAGTTGTGGTACAGATATCCTTTAATCGTTTCTGGCAATTCACACTGCACTGCACAATTCAGATTGCCACAGTTTCTTCATTAAACACTTGTAATAAATTATGCACCGAAGATGTACGTACCACTGTCTTATTTGTTACGCATACTACTTATAAATAGAATCGATGATTACTGATCGGACACGCCAGCCTTAAAAGACATGGTTAGGACGTGTGACGCCTAGCCTTCAGAAGTAGCACTGTTGCAGTCTTTGCAAAAATATCCGGGTAGAAAAGCCGTTTTATAGAAACACACCTTAACTCTGGAGGTATAATTGCTTCTTGTGTCAAAATTGGTTTCTTATAAAAAATGTTTTCACATGTAGCATATTAGAACGTGTCCCTCAATTCTCTCACTAGAGCCTATCCTCTTGACGACGTTTGAGGCAAAAGAACACAAATGACTAATATGCGAGAAGTCTATCAATATGACCCGAATAACAAAAGCACTAATTATCTCTTTTAGTCACAATAGTGCACGCTATTGTACTAAAAACATCAGATTGTTCAGTAATGGTATATACATAATTTTGTGGCGTAGATATTATATATATATATATGGTGTTCGACTGCTCAGCCGAGGGTCGCGGGATCGAATCATAGCCGTGGCGGCCGCATTTCAATA